>JALJCO010003065.1:0-90000 GCA_023101725.1 Atherinomorus stipes
CCCAGGATCCTCCCGGACCCTGACGTGGTCCACCCAGGATCCGGGACCCTGACGTAGTCCTCCCCCTCCCACCCCAGGATCCGGGACCCTGACACGGTCCACCCAGGATCCGGGACCCTGACACGGTCCACCCAGGATCCGGGACCCTGACGTGGTCCAGCTAGGATCTGGGACCCGGACCCTGACGTGGTCCAGCCAGGATCCGGGACCCTGACGTGGTCCAGCCAGGATCCGGGACTCTGACGTGGTCCAGCTAGGATCCCCTTGGCTTGCTTCTACCCTCTCAAGTGTCCCGTAGACCACCTGGATCCGGACCGGCTGCACCACGCCACCCTGACCCTGGTCCAGGACGCGGACTGCAGGAGGACGTGGGACGACCTCGTGGGCGACGAGCACATGTGCTCCCATCCGGCCGGATCCACCTCCTGCATGGTAGGAAACCCGACAGCACACACATCACCGTCTGAAAGACCCGCGGACCCGCGGTCAAAGTCCAGCTGAAGCAGAAGTTCTGGTGTTTAGAACCTCAGTGAGGTATTTTGCTGACGTTCTGGTGTTTAGAACCTCAGTGAGGTATTTTTCTGACGTTCTGGTGTTTAGAACCTCAGTGAGGTATTTTTCTGAAGTTCTGGTGTTTAGAACCTCAGTGAGGTATTTTCAGAAGTTCTGGTGTTTAGAACCTCAGTGAGGTATTTTGCAGAAGTTCTGGTGTTTAGAACCTCAGTGAGGTATTTTGCAGAAGTTCCCGTCTTTAGAACCTCAGTGAGGTATTTTGCAGAAGTTCTGGTGTTTAGAACCTCAGTGAGGTATTTTGCAGAAGTTCTGGTGTTTAGAACCTCAGTGAGGTATTTTCTGAAGTTCTGGTGTTTCGAACCTCAGTGAGGTATTTTGCTGAAGTTCTCCTGTTTAGAACCTCAGTGAGGTATTTTGCTGAAGTTCTGGTGTTTAGAACCTCAGTGAGGTATTTTGCTGAAGTTCTGGTGTTTAGAACCTCAGTGAGGTATTTTGCTGAAGTTCTGGTGTTTAGAACCTCAGTGAGGTATTTTGCAGAAGTTCTGGTGTTTAGAACCTCAGTGAGGTATTTTGCAGAAGTTCTGGTGTTTAGAACCTCAGTGAGGTATTTTGCAGAAGTTCTGGTGTTTAGAACCTCAGTGAGGTATTTTGCAGAAGTTCTGGTGTTTAGAACCTCAGTGAGGTAATTTGCTGAAGTTCTGGTGTTTAGAACCTCAGTGAGGTATTTTGCAGAAGTTCCGTCTTTAGAACCTCAGTGAGGTATTTTGCAGAAGTTCTGGTGTTTAGAACCTCAGTGAGGTATTTTGCAGAAGTTCTGGTGTTTAGAACCTCGATGAGGTATTTTGCTGAAGTTCTGGTGTTTGAACCTCAGTGAGGTATTTTGCAGATGTTCCCGTGTTTAGAACCTCGGTGAGGTATTTTGCAGAAGTTCTGGTGTTTAGAACCTCTGTGGTATTTGCTGAAGTTCTGGTGTTTAGAACCTCAGTGAGGTATTTTGCAGATGTTCTTGTGTTTAGAACCTCAGTATTTTGAAGACGTTCTGGTGTTTAGAACCTCAGTGAGGTATTTTGCAGAAGTTCTGGTGTTTAGAACATCAATGAGGTATTTTGCAGAAGTTCTGGTGTTTAGAACTTCAGTGAGGTATTTTGCAGAAGTTCTGGTGTTTAGAACCTCGATGAGGTATTTTGCTGAAGTTCTGGTGTTTAGAACCTCAGTGAGGTATTTTGCAGATGTTCCCGTGTTTAGAACCTCAGTGAGGTATTTTGCAGAAGTTCTGGTGTTTAGAACCTCTGTGGTACTTTGCTGAAGTTCTGGTGTTTAGAACCTCAGTGAGGTATTTTGCAGATGTTCTTGTGTTTAGAACCTCAGTGAGGTATTTTGAAGACGTTCTGGTGTTTAGAACTCCTCAGTGAGGTATTTTGCAGAAGTTCTGGTGTTTAGAACCTCAGTGAGGTATTTTGCAGACGTTCTGGTGTTTAGAACCTCAGTGAGGTATTTTGCAGAAGTTCTGGTCTTTAGAACCTCAGTGAGGTATTTTGCAGAAGTTCTGGTGTTTAGAACCTCAGTGAGGTATTTTGCAGAAGTTCTGGTGTTTAGAACCTTAGTGAGGTATTTTGCAGAAGTTCTGGTGTTTAGAACCTCAGTGAGGTAATTTACTGAAGTTCTGGTGTTTAGAACCTCAGTGAGGTATTTTGAAGACGTTCTGGTGTTTAGAATCCCAGTGAGGTAATTTGCAGAAGTTCTTGTGTTTAAAACCTCAATGAGGTATTTTGCAGAAGTTCTGGTGTTTAGAACCTCAATGAGGTATTTTGCAGAAGTTCTGTGTTTAGAACATCAATGAGGTATTTTGCAGAAGTTCTGGTGTTTAGAACATCAGTGAGGTATTTTGCAGAAGTTCTGGTGTTTAGAATCTCAGTGAGGTATTTTGCAGAAGTTCTGGTGTTTAGAACCTCAGTGAGGTATTTTGCAGAAGTTCTGGTGTTTAGAACCTCAGTGAGGTATTTTGCAGAAGTTCTGGTGTTTAGAACCTTAGTGAGGTATTTTGCAGAAGTTCTGTGTTTAGAACCTCAGTGAGGTAATTTACTGAAGTTCTGGTGTTTAGAACCTCAGTGAGGTATTTTGAAGACGTTCTGGTGTTTAGAACCTCAGTGAGGTATTTTGCAGAAGTTCTGGTGTTTAGAACCTCAATGAGGTGTTTTGCAGAAGTTCTGGTGTTTAGAACCTCAGTGAGGTATTTTGCAGAAGTTCTGGTGTTTAGAACCTCAGTGAGGTATTTTGCAGAAGTTCTGGTGTTTAGAACCTCAGTGAGGTATTTTGCAGAAGTTCTGGTGTTTAGAACCTCAGTGAGGTATTTTGCAGAAGTTCCCGTGTTTAGAACCTCAGTGAGGTATTTTGCAGAAGTTCCCTTGTTTAGAACCTCAGTGAGGTATTTTGCAGACGTTCCCGTGTTTAGAACCCTCCAGTGAGGTATTTTGCAGAAGTTCTGGTGTTTAGAACCTCAGTGAGGTATTTTGCAGACGTTCTGGTGTTTAGAACCTCAGTGAGGTATTTTGCAGAAGTTCTGGTGTTTAGAACCTCGGTGAGGTATTTTGCAGAAGTTCCCGTCTTTAGAACCTCAGTGAGGTATTTTGCAGAAGTTCTGGTGTTTAGAACCTCAGTGAGGTATTTTGCAGACGTTCCCGTGTTTAGAACCTCAGTGGGGTATTTTGCAGAAGTTCTGGTGTTTAGAACCTCTGTGGTATTTTGCTGAAGTTCTGGTGTTTAGAACCTCAGTGAGGTATTTTGCAGATGTTCCCGTGTTTAGAACCTCAGTGAGGTATTTTGCAGAAGTTCTGGTGTTTAGAACCTCAATGAGGTATTTTGCAGAAGTTCTGGTGTTTAGAACCTCTGTGGTATTTTGCTGAAGTTCTGGTGTTTAGAACCTCAGTGAGGTATTTTGCAGATGTTCTTGTGTTTAGAACCTCAGTGAGGTATTTTGAAGACGTTCTGGTGTTTAGAATCCCGGTGAGGTAATTTGCAGAAGTTCTTGTGTTTAGAACCTCAATGAGGTATTTTGCAGAAGTTCTGGTGTTTAGAACCTCAATGAGGTATTTTGCAGAAGTTCTGGTGTTTAGGACCTCAATGAGGTATTTTGCAGAAGTTCTGGTGTTTAGAACCTCAGTGAGGTATTTTTCAGAAGTTCTGGTGTTTAGAACCTCAGTGAGGTATTTTTCAGAAGTTCTGGTGTTTAGAACCTCAGTGAGGTATTTTTCAGAAGTTCTGGTGTTTAGAACCTCTGTGGTATTTTTCAGAAGTTCTGGTGTTTAGAACCTCAGTGAGGTATTTTGCTGACGTTCTGGTGTTTAGAACCTCAGTGAGGTATTTTGCTGAAGTTCAGGTGTTTAGAACCTCAGTGAGGTATTTTGCAGAAGTTCTGGTGTTTAGAACCTCAGTGAGGTAATTTACTGAAGTTCTGGTGTTTAGAACCTCAGTGAGGTATTTTGAAGACGTTCTGGTGTTTAGAACCTCAGTGAGGTATTTTGCAGAAGTTCTGGTGTTTAGAACCTCAATGAGGTGTTTTGCAGAAGTTCTGGTGTTTAGAACCTCAGTGAGGTGTTTTGCAGAAGTTCTGGTGTTTAGAACCTCAGTGAGGTATTTTGCAGAAGTTCTGGTGTTTAGAACCTCAGTGAGGTATTTTGCAGGAGTTCTGGTGTTTAGAACCTCAGTGAGGTATTTTGCAGAAGTTCCCGTCTTTAGAACCTCAGTGAGGTATTTTGCAGAAGTTCTGGTGTTTAGAACCTCAGTGAGGTATTTTGCAGAAGTTCTGGTGTTTAGAACCTCAGTGAGGTATTTTGCAGAAGTTCTGGTGTTTAGAACCTCAGTGAGGTATTTTGCAGAAGTTCTGGTGTTTAGAACCTCAATGAGGTATTTTGCAGAAGTTCTGGTGTTTAGAACCTCTGTGGTATTTTGCTGAAGTTCTGGTGTTTAGAACCTCAGTGAGGTATTTTGCAGATGTTCTTGTGTTTAGAACCTCAGTGAGGTATTTTGAAGACGTTCTGGTGTTTAGAATCCCGGTGAGGTAATTTGCAGAAGTTCTTGTGTTTAGAACCTCAATGAGGTATTTTGCAGAAGTTCTGGTGTTTAGAACCTCAATGAGGTATTTTGCAGAAGTTCTGGTGTTTAGAACCTCAATGAGGTATTTTGCAGAAGTTCTGGTGTTTAGAACCTCAGTGAGGTATTTTGCAGAAGTTCAGGTGTTTAGAACCTCAGTGAGGTATTTTGCAGAAGTTCTGGTGTTTAGAACCTCAGTGAGGTATTTTGCAGTTCTGGTGTTTAGAACCTCAGTGAGGTATTTTGCAGAAGTTCCCGTGTTTAGAACCTCAGTGAGGTATTTTGCAGAAGTTCCCGTGTTTAGAACCTCAGTGAGGTATTTTGCAGAAGTTCCCGTGTTTAGAACTTCAGTGAGGTATTTTGCAGAAGTTCTGGTGTTTAGAACCTCAGTGAGGTATTTTGCAGAAGTTCTGGTGTTTAGAACCTCAGTGAGGTATTTTGCAGAAGTTCTGGTGTT
Organism: Atherinomorus stipes; assembly: GCA_023101725.1. Classification (NCBI taxonomy): domain Eukaryota; kingdom Metazoa; phylum Chordata; class Actinopteri; order Atheriniformes; family Atherinidae; genus Atherinomorus; species Atherinomorus stipes. The sequence continues at coordinate 5,060 of JALJCO010003065.1, forward strand.
TAGAACCTCAGTGAGGTATTTTCCAGATGTTCTGGTGTTTAGAACCTCAGTGAGGTCATTTACTGAAGTTCTGGCGTTTAGAACCTCAGTGAGGTATTTTGCAGAAGTTCTGGCGTTTAGAACCTCAGTGAGGTATTTTGCTGAAGTTCTGGTGTTTAGAACCTCAGTGAGGTATTTTGCTGAAGTTCTGGTGTTTAGAACCTCAGTGAGGTATTTTGCTGAAGTTCTGGTGTTTAGAACCTCAGTGAGGTATTTTGCTGAAGTTCTGGTGTTTAGAACCTCAGTGAGGTATTTTGCTGAAGTTCTGGTGTTTAGAACCTCAGTGAGGTATTTTGCAGAAGTTCTGGTGTTTAGAACCTCAGTGAGGTCATTTACTGAAGTTCTGGTGTTTAGAACCTCAGTGAGGTATTTTGCAGAAGTTCTGGTGTTTAGAACCTCTGAGGTCATTTTGCTGAAGTTCTGGTGTTTAGAACCTCAGTGAGGTATTTTGCAGAAGTTCTGGTGTTTAGAACATCAATGAGGTATTGTGATGAAGTTCTGGTGTTTAGAACCTCAGTGAGGTATTTTGCTATAGTCCTCTTGTTTAGAACCTCAGTGAGGTATTTTGCAGACGTTCTCATGTTTACAACCTCAGTGAGGTATTTTGCAGAAGTTCTGGTGTTTAGAACCTCAATGAGGTGTTTTGCAGAAGTTCTGGTGTTTAGAACCTCAGTGAGGTATTTTGCAGAAGTTCTGGTGTTTAGAACCTCAGTGAGGTATTTTGCAGAAGTTCTGGTGTTTAGAACCTCAGTGAGGTATTTTGCAGAAGTTCTGGTGTTTAGAACCTCAGTGAGGTATTTTGCAGAAGTTCTGGTGTTTAGAACCTCAGTGAGGTATTTTGCAGAAGTTCCCGTCTTTAGAACCTCAGTGAGGTATTTTTGCAGAAGTTCCCGTCTTTAGAACCTCAGTGAGGTATTTTGCAGAAGTTCTGGTGTTTAGAACCTCAGTGAGGTATTTTGCAGAAGTTCTGGTGTTTAGAACCTCAATGAGGTATTTTGCAGAAGTTCTGGTGTTTAGAACCTCTGTGGTATTTTGCTGAAGTTCTGGTGTTTAGAACCTCAGTGAGGTATTTTGCAGATGTTCTTGTGTTTAGAACCTCAGTGAGGTATTTTGAAGACGTTCTGGTGTTTAGAATCCCGGTGAGGTAATTTGCAGAAGTTCTTGTGTTTAGAACCTCAATGAGGTATTTTGCAGAAGTTCTGGTGTTTAGAACCTCAATGAGGTATTTTGCAGAAGTTCTGGTGTTTAGAACCTCAATGAGGTATTTTGCAGAAGTTCTGGTGTTTAGAACCTCAGTGAGGTATTTTGCAGAAGTTCAGGTGTTTAGAACCTCAGTGAGGTATTTTGCAGAAGTTCTGGTGTTTAGAACCTCAGTGAGGTATTTTGCAGTTCTGGTGTTTAGAACCTCAGTGAGGTATTTTGCAGAAGTTCCCGTGTTTAGAACCTCAGTGAGGTATTTTGCAGAAGTTCCCGTGTTTAGAACTTCAGTGAGGTATTTTGCAGAAGTTCTGGTGTTTAGAACCTCAGTGAGGTATTTTGCAGAAGTTCTGGTGTTTAGAACCTCAGTGAGGTATTTTGCAGAAGTTCTGGTGTTTAGAACCTCAGTGAGGTATTTTCCAGATGTTCTGGTGTTTAGAACCTCAGTGAGGTCATTTACTGAAGTTCTGGCGTTTAGAACCTCAGTGAGGTATTTTGCAGAAGTTCTGGCGTTTAGAACCTCAGTGAGGTATTTTGCTGAAGTTCTGGTGTTTAGAACCTCAGTGAGGTATTTTGCTGAAGTTCTGGTGTTTAGAACCTCAGTGAGGTATTTTGCTGAAGTTCTGGTGTTTAGAACCTCAGTGAGGTATTTTGCTGAAGTTCTGGTGTTTAGAACGTCAGTGAGGTATTTTGCAGAAGTTCTGGTGTGTGTAGAACCTCAGTGAGGTATTTTGCTGAAGTTCTCGTCTTTAGAATCTCAGTGAGGTATTTTGCAGAAGTTCTGGTGTTTAGAACCTCAGTGAGGTATTTTGCTGAAGTTCTGGTGTTTAGAACCTCAGTGAGGTATTTTGCAGATGTTCTGGTGTTTAGAACCTCAGTGAGGTCATTTACTGAAGTTCTGGTGTTTAGAACCTCAGTGAGGTATTTTGCAGAAGTTCTGGTGTTTAGAACCTCTGAGGTCATTTTGCTGAACTTCTGGTGTTTAGAACCTCAGTGAGGTATTTTGCAGAAGTTCTGGTGTTTAGAACATCAATGAGGTATTGTGATGAAGTTCTGGTGTTTAGAACCTCAGTGAGGTATTTTGCTATAGTCCTCTTGTTTAGAACCTCAGTGAGGTATTTTGCAGACGTTCTCATGTTTAGAACCTCAGTGAGGTATTTTGCTGAAGTTCTGGTGTTTAGAACCTAAGTGAGGTATTTTGCTGACGTTCTGGTGTTTAGAACCTCAGTGAGGTATTTTGCAGAAGTTCAGGTGTTTATAACCTCAGTGAGGTATTTTGCAGAAGTTCTGGTGTTTAGAACCTCAGTGAGGTATTTTGCTGAAGTTCTGGTGTTTAGAACCTCAGTGAGGTCATTTTGCTGAAGTTCTGGTGTTTAGAACCTCAGTGAGGTATTTTGCAGAAGTTCTGGTGTTTAGAACCTCAGTGAGGTATTTTGCTGAAGTTTTGGTGTTTAGAACCTCAGTGAGGTATTTTGCAGAAGTTCTGGTGTTTAGAACATCAATGAGGTATTGTGATGAAGTTCTGGTGTTTAGAACCTCAGTGAGGTATTTTGCTATAGTCCTCTTGTTTAGAACCTCAGTGAGGTATTTTGCAGACGTTCTCATGTTTAGAACCTCAGTGAGGTATTTTGCTGAAGTTCTGGTGTTTAGAACCTAAGTGAGGTATTTTGCTGACGTTCTGGTGTTTAGAACCTCAGTGAGGTATTTTGCAGAAGTTCAGGTGTTTAGAACCTCAGTGAGGTATTTTGCAGAAGTTCAGGTGTTTAGAACCTCAGTGAGGTATTTTGCAGAAGTTCTGGTGTTTAGAACCTCAGTGAGGTCATTTTGCTGAAGTTCTGGTGTTTAGAACCTCAGTGAGGTATTTTGCAGAAGTTCTGGTGTTTAGAACCTCAGTGAGGTATTTTGCTGAAGTTTTGGTGTTTAGAACCTCAGTGAGGTATTTTGCTGAAGTTCTGGTGTTTAGAACCTCAGTGAGGTATTTTGCTGACGTTCTGGTGTTTAGAACCTCAGTGAGGTATTTTGCAGAAGTTCAGGTGTTTAGAACCTCAGTGAGGTATTTTGCAGAAGTTCAGGTGTTTAGAACCTCAGTGAGGTATTTTGCAGAAGTTCTGGTGTTTAGAACCTCAGTGAGGTATTTTGCAGAAGTTCTGGTGTTTAGAACCTCAGTGAGATATTTTGCTGAAGTTCTGGTGTTTAGAATCTCAGTGAGGTATTTTGCAGAAGTTCTGGTGTTTAGAACCCTCAGTGAGGTATTTTGCAGAAGTTCTGGTGTTTAGAACCTCTGAGGTCATTTTGCTGAAGTTCTGGTGTTTAGAACCTCAGTGAGGTATTTTGCAGAAGTTCTGGTGTTTAGAACATCAATGAGGTATTGTGATGAAGTTCTGGTGTTTAGAACCCTCAGTGAGGTATTTTGCTATAGTCCTCTTGTTTAGAACCTCAGTGAGGTATTTTGCAGACGTTCTCATGTTTAGAACCTCAGTGAGGTATTTTGCTGAAGTTCTGGTGTTTAGAACCTAAGTGAGGTATTTTGCTGACGTTCTGGTGTTTAGAACCTCAGTGAGGTATTTTGCAGAAGTTCAGGTGTTTATAACCTCAGTGAGGTATTTTGCAGAAGTTCTGGTGTTTAGAACCTCAGTGAGGTATTTTGCTGAAGTTCTGGTGTTTAGAACCTCAGTGAGGTCATTTTGCTGAAGTTCTGTGTTTAGAACCTCAGTGAGGTATTTTGCAGAAGTTCTGGTGTTTAGAACCTCAGTGAGGTATTTTGCTGAAGTTTTGGTGTTTAGAACCTCAGTGAGGTATTTTGCAGAAGTTCTGGTGTTTAGAACATCAATGAGGTATTGTGATGAAGTTCTGGTGTTTAGAACCTCAGTGAGGTATTTTGCTATAGTCCTCTTGTTTAGAACCTCAGTGAGGTATTTTGCAGACGTTCTCATGTTTAGAACCTCAGTGAGGTATTTTGCTGAAGTTCTGGTGTTTAGAACCTAAGTGAGGTATTTTGCTGACGTTCTGGTGTTTAGAACCTCAGTGAGGTATTTTGCAGAAGTTCAGGTGTTTAGAACCTCAGTGAGGTATTTTGCAGACGTTCTCATGTTTAGAACCTCAGTGAGGTATTTTGCAGAAGTTCTGGTGTTTAGAACCTCAGTGAGGTATTTTGCTGAAGTTCTGGTGTTTAGAACCTCAGTGAGGTATTTTGCAGAAGTTCTGGTGTTTAGAACCTCAGTGAGGTATTTTGCTGAAGTTTTGGTGTTTAGAACCTCAGTGAGGTATTTTGCAGAAGTTCTGGTGTTTAGAACCTCAGTGAGGTATTTTGCTGAAGTTCTGGTGTTTAGAACCTCAGTGAGGTATTTTGCAGAAGTTCAGGTGTTTAGAACCTCAGTGAGGTATTTTACAGAAGTTCAGGTGTTTAGAACCTCAGTGAGGTATTTTGCTGAAGTTCTGGTGTTTAGAACCTCAGTGAGGTATTTTGCAGAAGTTCTGGTGTTTAGAACCTCAGTGAGATATTTTGCTGAAGTTCTGTGTTTAGAATCTCAGTGAGGTATTTTGCAGAAGTTCTGTGTGTTTAGAACCTCAGTGAGATATTTTGCAGAAGTTCTTGTGTTTAGAACCTCAGTGAGATATTTTGCAGAAGTTCTGGTGTGTAGAACCTCGGTGAGGTATTTTGCTGAAGTTCTCGTCTTTAGAATCTCAGTGAGGTATTTTGCAGAAGTTCTGGTGTGTTTAGAACCTCATTGAGGTATTTTGCTGAAGTTCTGGTGTTTAGAACCTCAGTGAGGTATTTTGCAGATGTTCTGGTGTTTAGAACCTCAGTGAGGTCATTTACTGAAGTTCTGGTGTTTAGAACCTCAGTGAGGTATTTTGCAGAAGTTCTGGTGTTTAGAACCTCAGTGAGGTATTTTGCTGAAGTTCTGGTGTTTAGAACCTCAGTGAGGTATTTTGCAGAAGTTCTGGTGTTTAGAACATCAATGAGGTATTGTGATGAAGTTCTGGTGTTTAGAACCTCAGTGAGGTATTTTGCTGAAGTTCTGGTGTTTAGAACCTCAGTGAGGTATTTTGCAGAAGTTCTGGTGTTTAGAACCTCAGTGAGGTATTTTACTGAAGTTCTGGTGTTTAGAACCTCAGTGAGGTATTTTGCAGAAGTTCCGGTGTTTAGAACCTCAGTGAGGTATTTTGCAGAAGTTCCGATGTTTAGAACCTCAGTGAGGTATTTTGCAGAAGTTCTCCTGTTTAGAACCTCAGTGAGGTATTTTGCAGAAGTTCTCGTGTTTAGAACCTCAGTGAGGTATTTTGCAGAAGTTCTGGTGTTTAGAACCTCAGTGAGGTATTTTGCAGAAGTTCTGGTGTTTAGAACCTCAGTGAGGTATTTTGCTGAAGTTCTGGTGTTTAGAACCTCAGTGAGGTATTTTGCTGAAGTTCTGGTGTTTAGAACCTCAGTGAGGTATTTTGCTGAAGTTCTGGTGTTTAGAACCTCAGTGAGGTATTTTGCTGAAGTTCTGGTGTTTAGAACCTCAGTGAGGTATTTTGCAGAAGTTCTGGTGTTTAGAACCTCAGTGAGGTATTTTGCAGAAGTTCTGGTGTTTAGAACCTCAGTGAGGTATTTTGCAGAAGTTCTGGTGTTTAGAACCTCAGTGAGGTATTTTGCTGAAGTTCTGGTGTTTAGAACCTCAGTGAGGTATTTTGCTGAAGTTCTGGTGTTTAGAACCTCAGTGAGGTATTTTGCTGAAGTTCTGGTGTTTAGAACCTCAGTGAGGTATTTTGCTGAAGTTCTGGTGTTTAGAACCTCAGTGAGGTATTTTGCAGAAGTTCTGGTGTTTGGAACCTCAGTGAGGTATTTTGCAGAAGTTCCGGTGTTTAGAACCTCAGTGAGGTATTTTGCAGAAGTTCCGGTGTTTAGAACCTCAGTGAGGTATTTTGCTGAAGTCCTCTTGTTTAGAACCTCTGAGGTATTTTGCTGAAGTTCTCATGTTTAGAACCTCAGTGAGGTATTTTGCAGATGTTCTGGTGTTTAGAACCTCAGTGAAGTAATTTACTGAAGATCTGGTGTTTAGAACCTCTGAGGTATTTTGCTGAAGTTCTCGTCTTTAGAACCTCAGTGAGGTATTTTGCTGAAGTTCTGGCGTTTAGAACCTCAGTGAGGTATTTTGCTGAAGTTCTGGCGTTTAGAACCTCAGTGAGGTATTTTGCTGAAGTTCTGGTGTTTAGAACCTCAGTGAGGTATTTTGCTGAAGTTCTGGTGTTTAGAACCTCAGTGAGGTATTTTGCTGAAGTTCTGGTGTTTAGAACCTCAGTGAGGTATTTTGCAGAAGTTCTGGTGTTTAGAACCTCAGTGAGGTATTTTGCTGAAGTTCTGGTGTTTAGAACCTCAGTGAGGTATTTTGCAGAAGTTCTGGTGTTTAGAACCTCAGTGAGGTATTTTGCTGAAGTTCTGGTGTTTAGAACCTCAGTGAGGTATTTTGCTGAAGTTCTGGTGTTTAGAACCTCAGTGAGGTATTTTGCTGAAGTTCTGGTGTTTAGAACCTCAGTGAGGTATTTTGCTGAAGTTCTGGTGTTTAGAACCTCAGTGAGGTATTTTGCTGAAGTTCTGGTGTTTAGAACCTCAGTGAGGTATTTTGCTGAAGTTCTGGTGTTTAGAACCTCAGTGAGGTATTTTGCTGAAGTTCTGGTGTTTAGAACCTCAGTGAGGTATTTTGCAGAAGTTCTGGTGTTTAGAACCTCAGTGAGGTATTTTGCAGAAGTTCTGGTGTTTAGAACCTCAGTGAGGTATTTTGCTGAAGTTCTGGTGTTTAGAACCTCAGTGAGGTATTTTGCTGAAGTTCTGTGTGTTTAGAACCTCAGTGAGGTATTTTGCTGAAGTTCTGATGTTTAGAACCTCAGTGAGGTATTTTGCAGATGTTCTGGTGTTTAGAACCTCAGTGAGGTATTTTGCTGAAGTTCTGGTGTTTAGAACCTCAGTGAGGTATTTTGCAGAAGTTCTGGTGTTTAGAACCTCAGTGAGGTATTTTGCAGAAGTTCTGGTGTTTAGAACCTCAGTGAGGTATTTTGCTGAAGTTCTGGTGTTTAGAACCTCAGTGAGGTATTTTGCAGAAGTTCTGGTGTTTAGAACCTCAGTGAGGTATTTTGCAGACGTTCTGGTGTTTAGAACCTCAGTGAGGTATTTTGCAGAAGTTCTGGTGTTTAGAACCTCAGTGAGGTATTTTGCAGAAGTCTCTGGTGTTTAGAACCTCAGTGAGGTATTTTGCTGAAGTTCTGGTGTTTAGAACCTCAGTGAGGTATTTTGCTGAAGTTCTGGTGTTTAGAACCTCAGTGAGGTATTTTGCTGAAGTTCTGGTGTTTAGAACCTCAGTGAGGTATTTTGCTGAAGTTCTGGTGTTTAGAACCTCAGTGAGGTATTTTGCTGAAGTTCTGGTGTTTAGAACCTCAGTGAGGTATTTTGCTGAAGTTCTGGTGTTTAGAACCTCAGTGAGGTATTTTGCTGAAGTTCTGGTGTTTAGAACCTCAGTGAGGTATTTTGCTGAAGTTCTGGTGTTTAGAACCTCAGTGAGGTATTTTGCTGAAGTTCTGGTGTTTAGAACCTCAGTGAGGTATTTTGCTGAAGTTCTGGTGTTTAGAACCTCAGTGAGGTATTTTGCTGAAGTTCTGGTGTTTAGAACCTCAGTGAGGTATTTTGCTGAAGTTCTGGTGTTTAGAACCTCAGTGAGGTATTTTGCTGAAGTTCTGGTGTTTAGAACCTCAGTGAGGTATTTTGCTGAAGTTCTCGTGTTTAGAACCTCAGTGAGGTATTTTGCTGAAGTTCTGGTGTTTAGAACCTCAGTGAGGTATTTTGCTGAAGTTCTGGTGTTTAGAACCTCAGTGAGGTATTTTGCTGAAGTTCTGGTGTTTAGAACCTCAGTGAGGTATTTTGCTGAAGTTCTGGTGTTTAGAACCTCAGTGAGGTATTTTGCTGAAGTTCTGGTGTTTAGAACCTCAGTGAGGTATTTTGCTGAAGTTCCGGTGTTTAGAACCTCAGTGAGGTATTTTGCAGAAGTTCTGGTGTTTAGAACCTCAGTGAGGTATTTTGCTGAAGTTCTGGTGTTTAGAACCTCAGTGAGGTATTTTGCAGAAGTTCTGGTGTTTAGAACCTCAGTGAGGTATTTTACTGAAGTTCTGGTGTTTAGAACCTCAGTGAGGTATTTTGCTGAAGTTCTGGTGTTTAGAACCTCGTGAGGTATTTTGCTGAAGTTCTGGTGTTTAGAACCTCAGTGAGGTATTTTGCAGAAGTTCTGGTGTTTAGAACCTCAGTGAGGTATTTTGCAGAAGTTCTGGTGTTTAGAACCTCAGTGAGGTATTTTGCAGAAGTTCCGGTGTTTAGAACCTCAGTGAGGTATTTTGCAGAAGTTCTGGTGTTTAGAACCTCAGTGAGGTATTTTGCAGAAGTTCTGGTGTTTAGAACCTCAGTGAGGTATTTTGCAGAAGTTCTGGTGTTTAGAACCTCAGTGAGGTATTTTGCAGAAGTTCTGGTGTTTAGAACCTCAGTGAGGTATTTTGCAGAAGTTCTGGTGTTTAGAACCTCAGTGAGGTAATTTTGCTGAAGTTCTGGTGTTTAGAACCTCAGTGAGGTATTTTGCAGAAGTTCTGGTGTTTAGAACCTCAGTGAGGTATTTTGCTGAAGTTCTGGTGTTTAGAACCTCAGTGAGGTATTTTGCTGAAGTTCTGGTGTTTAGAACCTCAGTGAGGTATTTTGCAGAAGTTCTGGTGTTTAGAACCTCAGTGAGGTATTTTGCAGAAGTTCTGGTGTTTAGAACCTCAGTGAGGTATTTTGCAGAAGTTCTGGTGTTTAGAACCTCAGTGAGGTATTTTGCTGAAGTTCTGGTGTTTAGAACCTCAGTGAGGTATTTTGCTGAAGTTCTGGTGTTTAGAACCTCAGTGAGGTATTTTGCTGAAGTTCTGGTGTTTAGAACCTCAGTGAGGTATTTTGCTGAAGTTCTGGTGTTTAGAACCTCAGTGAGGTATTTTGCTGAAGTTCTGGTGTTTAGAACCTCAGTGAGGTATTTTGCTGAAGTTCTGGTGTTTAGAACCTCAGTGAGGTATTTTGCAGAAGTTCTGGTGTTTAGAACCTCAGTGAGGTATTTTGCTGAAGTTCTGGTGTTTAGAACCTCAGTGAGGTATTTTGCAGAAGTTCTGGTGTTTAGAACCTCAGTGAGGTATTTTGCTGAAGTTCTGGTGTTTAGAACCTCAGTGAGGTATTTTGCTGAAGTTCTGGTGTTTAGAACCTCAGTGAGGTATTTTGCTGAAGTTCTCGTGTTTAGAACCTCAGTGAGGTATTTTGCTGAAGTTCTGGTGTTTAGAACCTCAGTGAGGTATTTTGCTGAAGTTCTGGTGTTTAGAACCTCAGTGAGGTATTTTGCTGAAGTTCTGGTGTTTAGAACCTCAGTGAGGTATTTTGCTGAAGTTCTGGTGTTTAGAACCTCAGTGAGGTATTTTGCTGAAGTTCTGGTGTTTAGAACCTCAGTGAGGTATTTTGCTGAAGTTCTGGTGTTTAGAACCTCAGTGAGGTATTTTGCTGAAGTTCTGGTGTTTAGAACCTCAGTGAGGTATTTTGCTGAAGTTCTGGTGTTTAGAACCTCAGTGAGGTATTTTGCTGAAGTTCTGGTGTTTAGAACCTCAGTGAGGTATTTTGCTGAAGTTCTGGTGTTTAGAACCTCAGTGAGGTATTTTGCAGAAGTTCTGGTGTTTAGAACCTCAGTGAGGTATTTTGCAGAAGTTCTGGTGTTTAGAACCTCAGTGAGGTATTTTGCTGAAGTTCTGGTGTTTAGAACCTCAGTGAGGTATTTTGCAGAAGTTCTGGTGTTTAGAACCTCAGTGAGGTATTTTGCTGAAGTTCTGGTGTTTAGAACCTCAGTGAGGTATTTTGCTGAAGTTCTGGTGTTTAGAACCTCAGTGAGGTATTTTGCAGAAGTTCTGGTGTTTAGAACCTCAGTGAGGTATTTTGCTGAAGTTCTGGTGTTTAGAACCTCAGTGAGGTATTTTGCTGAAGTTCTGGTGTTTAGAACCTCAGTGAGGTATTTTGCAGAAGTTCTGGTGTTTAGAACCTCAGTGAGGTATTTTGCAGAAGTTCTGGTGTTTAGAACCTCAGTGAGGTATTTTGCAGAAGTTCTGGTGTTTAGAACCTCAGTGAGGTATTTTGCTGAAGTTCTGGTGTTTAGAACCTCAGTGAGGTATTTTGCTGAAGTTCTGGTGTTTAGAACCTCAGTGAGGTATTTTGCAGAAGTTCTGGTGTTTAGAACCTCAGTGAGGTATTTTGCAGAAGTTCTGGTGTTTAGAACCTCAGTGAGGTATTTTGCTGAAGTTCTGGTGTTTAGAACCTCAGTGAGGTATTTTGCTGAAGTTCTGGTGTTTAGAACCTCAGTGAGGTATTTTGCTGAAGTTCTGGTGTTTAGAACCTCAGTGAGGTATTTTGCTGAAGTTCTGGTGTTTAGAACCTCAGTGAGGTATTTTGCTGAAGTTCTGGTGTTTAGAACCTCAGTGAGGTATTTTGCTGAAGTTCTGGTGTTTAGAACCTCAGTGAGGTATTTTGCTGAAGTTCTGGTGTTTAGAACCTCAGTGAGGTATTTTGCTGAAGTTCTGGTGTTTAGAACCTCAGTGAGGTATTTTGCTGAAGTTCTGGTGTTTAGAACCTCAGTGAGGTATTTTGCAGAAGTTCTGGTGTTTAGAACCTCAGTGAGGTATTTTGCTGAAGTTCTGGTGTTTAGAACCTCAGTGAGGTATTTTGCAGAAGTTCTGGTGTTTAGAACCTCAGTGAGGTATTTTGCAGAAGTTCAGGTGTTTAGAACCTCAGTGAGGTATTTTGCAGAAGTTCTGGTGTTTAGAACCTCAGTGAGGTATTTTGCTGAAGTTCTGGTGTTTAGAACCTCAGTGAGGTATTTTGCAGAAGTTCTGGTGTTTAGAACCTCAGTGAGGTATTTTGCTGAAGTTCTGGTGTTTAGAACCTCAGTGAGGTATTTTGCTGAAGTTCTGGTGTTTAGAACCTCAGTGAGGTATTTTGCAGAAGTTCTGGTGTTTAGAACCTCAGTGAGGTATTTTGCAGAAGTTCTGGTGTTTAGAACCTCAGTGAGGTATTTTGCTGAAGTTCTGGTGTTTAGAACCTCAGTGAGGTATTTTGCTGAAGTTCTGGTGTTTAGAACCTCAGTGAGGTATTTTGCTGAAGTTCTGGTGTTTAGAACCTCAGTGAGGTATTTTGCTGAAGTTCTGGTGTTTAGAACCTCAGTGAGGTATTTTGCTGAAGTTCTGGTGTTTAGAACCTCAGTGAGGTATTTTGCTGAAGTTCTGGTGTTTAGAACCTCAGTGAGGTATTTTGCTGAAGTTCTGGTGTTTAGAACCTCAGTGAGGTATTTTGCTGAAGTTCTGGTGTTTAGAACCTCAGTGAGGTATTTTGCTGAAGTTCTGGTGTTTAGAACCTCAGTGAGGTATTTTGCTGAAGTTCTGGTGTTTAGAACCTCAGTGAGGTATTTTGCAGAAGTTCTGGTGTTTAGAACCTCAGTGAGGTATTTTGCAGAAGTTCTGGTGTTTAGAACCTCAGTGAGGTATTTTGCAGAAGTTCTGGTGTTTAGAACCTCAGTGAGGTATTTTGCTGAAGTTCTGGTGTTTAGAACCTCAGTGAGGTATTTTGCTGAAGTTCTGGTGTTTAGAACCTCAGTGAGGTATTTTGCTGAAGTTCTGGTGTTTAGAACCTCAGTGAGGTATTTTGCAGAAGTTCTGGTGTTTAGAACCTCAGTGAGGTATTTTGCAGAAGTTCTGGTGTTTAGAACCTCAGTGAGGTATTTTGCAGAAGTTCTGGTGTTTAGAACCTCAGTGAGGTATTTTGCTGAAGTTCTGGTGTTTAGAACCTCAGTGAGGTATTTTGCTGAAGTTCTGGTGTTTAGAACCTCAGTGAGGTATTTTGCTGAAGTTCTGGTGTTTAGAACCTCAGTGAGGTATTTTGCTGAAGTTCTGGTGTTTAGAACCTCAGTGAGGTATTTTGCTGAAGTTCTGGTGTTTAGAACCTCAGTGAGGTATTTTGCTGAAGTTCTGGTGTTTAGAACCTCAGTGAGGTATTTTGCTGAAGTTCTGGTGTTTAGAACCTCAGTGAGGTATTTTGCAGAAGTTCTGGTGTTTAGAACCTCAGTGAGGTATTTTGCTGAAGTTCTGGTGTTTAGAACCTCAGTGAGGTATTTTGCAGGAGTCCTCTTGTTTAGAACCTCTGAGGTATTTTGCTGAAGTTCTCGTCTTTAGAACCTCAGTGAGGTATTTTGCAGAAGTTCTGGTGTTTAGAACCTCAGTGAGGTATTTTGCAGAAGTTCTGGTGTTTAGAACCTCAGTGAGGTATTTTGCAGAAGTTCTGGTGTTTAGAACCTCAGTGAGGTATTTTGCAGAAGTTCTGGTGTTTAGAACCTCAGTGAGGTATTTTGCAGAAGTTCTGGTGTTTAGAACCTCAGTGAGGTATTTTGCTGAAGTTCTGGCGTTTAGAACCTCAGTGAGGTATTTTGCTGAAGTTCTGGCGTTTAGAACCACAGTGAGGTATTTTGCTGAAGTTCTCATGTTTGGAACCTCAGTGAGGTATTTTGCAGAAGTTCCGGTGTTTAGAACCTCAGTGAGGTATTTTGCTGAAGTTCCGGTGTTTAGAACCTCAGTGAGGTATTTTGCTGAAGTTCTGGTGTTTAGAACCTCAGTGAGGTATTTTGCTGAAGTTCTGGTGTTTAGAACCTCAGTGAGGTATTTTGCTGAAGTTCTGGTGTTTAGAACCTCAGTGAGGTATTTTGCTGAAGTTCTGGTGTTTAGAACCTCAGTGAGGTATTTTGCTGAAGTTCTGGTGTTTAGAACCTCAGTGAGGTATTTTGCAGACGTTCTGGTGTTTAGAACCTCAGTGAGGTATTTTGCTGACGTTCTGGTGTTTAGAACCTCAGTGAGGTATTTTGCAGAAGTTCCGGTGTTTAGAACCTCAGTGAGGTATTTTGCAGAAGTTCCGGTGTTTAGAACCTCAGTGAGGTATTTTGCAGAAGTTCTGGTGTTTAGAACCTCAGTGAGGTATTTTGCTGAAGTTCTGGTGTTTAGAACCTCAGTGAGGTATTTTGCAGAGGTTCTGGTGTTTAGAACCTCAGTGAGGTATTTTGCAGAAGTTCTGGTGTTTAGAACCTCAGTGAGGTATTTTGCTGAAGTTCTGGTGTTTAGAACCTCAGTGAGGTATTTTGCAGAAGTTCTGGTGTTTAGAACCTCAGTGAGGTATTTTGCAGAAGTTCTGGTGTTTAGAACCTCAGTGAGGTATTTTGCTGAAGTTCTGGTGTTTAGAACCTCAGTGAGGTATTTTGCTGAAGTTCTGGTGTTTAGAACCTCAGTGAGGTATTTTGCTGAAGTTCTGGTGTTTAGAACCTCAGTGAGGTATTTTGCTGAAGTTCTGGTGTTTAGAACCTCAGTGAGGTATTTTGCTGAAGTTCTGGTGTTTAGAACCTCAGTGAGGTATTTTGCTGAAGTTCTGGTGTTTAGAACCTCAGTGAGGTATTTTGCTGAAGTTCTGGTGTTTAGAACCTCAGTGAGGTATTTTGCAGAAGTTCTGGTGTTTAGAACCTCAGTGAGGTATTTTGCTGAAGTTCTGGTGTTTAGAACCTCAGTGAGGTATTTTGCAGAAGTTCTGGTGTTTAGAACCTCAGTGAGGTATTTTGCAGAAGTTCTGGTGTTTAGAACCTCAGTGAGGTATTTTGCTGAAGTTCTGGTGTTTAGAACCTCAGTGAGGTATTTTGCTGAAGTTCTGGTGTTTAGAACCTCAGTGAGGTATTTTGCTGAAGTTCTGGTGTTTAGAACCTCAGTGAGGTATTTTGCTGAAGTTCTCGTGTTTAGAACCTCAGTGAGGTATTTTGCTGAAGTTCTGGTGTTTAGAACCTCAGTGAGGTATTTTGCTGAAGTTCTGGTGTTTAGAACCTCAGTGAGGTATTTTGCTGAAGTTCTGGTGTTTAGAACCTCAGTGAGGTATTTTGCTGAAGTTCTGGTGTTTAGAACCTCAGTGAGGTATTTTGCTGAAGTTCTGGTGTTTAGAACCTCAGTGAGGTATTTTGCTGAAGTTCTGGTGTTTAGAACCTCAGTGAGGTATTTTGCTGAAGTTCTGGTGTTTAGAACCTCAGTGAGGTATTTTGCTGAAGTTCTGGTGTTTAGAACCTCAGTGAGGTATTTTGCAGAAGTTCTGGTGTTTAGAACCTCAGTGAGGTATTTTGCTGAAGTTCTGGTGTTTAGAACCTCAGTGAGGTATTTTGCAGAAGTTCTGGTGTTTAGAACCTCAGTGAGGTATTTTGCAGAAGTTCCGGTGTTTAGAACCTCAGTGAGGTATTTTGCAGAAGTTCTGGTGTTTAGAACCTCAGTGAGGTATTTTGCTGAAGTTCTGGTGTTTAGAACCTCAGTGAGGTATTTTGCAGAGGTTCTGGTGTTTAGAACCTCAGTGAGGTATTTTGCAGAAGTTCTGGTGTTTAGAACCTCAGTGAGGTATTTTGCTGAAGTTCTGGTGTTTAGAACCTCAGTGAGGTATTTTGCAGAAGTTCTGGTGTTTAGAACCTCAGTGAGGTATTTTGCAGAAGTTCTGGTGTTTAGAACCTCAGTGAGGTATTTTGCTGAAGTTCTGGTGTTTAGAACCTCAGTGAGGTATTTTGCTGAAGTTCTGGTGTTTAGAACCTCAGTGAGGTATTTTGCTGAAGTTCTGGTGTTTAGAACCTCAGTGAGGTATTTTGCTGAAGTTCTGGTGTTTAGAACCTCAGTGAGGTATTTTGCTGAAGTTCTGGTGTTTAGAACCTCAGTGAGGTATTTTGCTGAAGTTCTGGTGTTTAGAACCTCAGTGAGGTATTTTGCTGAAGTTCTGGTGTTTAGAACCTCAGTGAGGTATTTTGCAGAAGTTCTGGTGTTTAGAACCTCAGTGAGGTATTTTGCTGAAGTTCTGGTGTTTAGAACCTCAGTGAGGTATTTTGCAGAAGTTCTGGTGTTTAGAACCTCAGTGAGGTATTTTGCAGAAGTTCCGGTGTTTAGAACCTCAGTGAGGTATTTTGCAGAAGTTCTGGTGTTTAGAACCTCAGTGAGGTATTTTGCTGAAGTTCTGGTGTTTAGAACCTCAGTGAGGTATTTTGCAGAAGTTCTGGTGTTTAGAACCTCAGTGAGGTATTTTGCAGAAGTTCTGGTGTTTAGAACCTCAGTGAGGTATTTTGCTGAAGTTCTGGTGTTTAGAACCTCAGTGAGGTATTTTGCAGAAGTTCTGGTGTTTAGAACCTCAGTGAGGTATTTTGCAGAAGTTCTGGTGTTTAGAACCTCAGTGAGGTATTTTGCTGAAGTTCTGGTGTTTAGAACCTCAGTGAGGTATTTTGCTGAAGTTCTGGTGTTTAGAACCTCAGTGAGGTATTTTGCTGAAGTTCTGGTGTTTAGAACCTCAGTGAGGTATTTTGCTGAAGTTCTGGTGTTTAGAACCTCAGTGAGGTATTTTGCTGAAGTTCTGGTGTTTAGAACCTCAGTGAGGTATTTTGCTGAAGTTCTGGTGTTTAGAACCTCAGTGAGGTATTTTGCTGAAGTTCTGGTGTTTAGAACCTCAGTGAGGTATTTTGCTGAAGTTCTGGTGTTTAGAACCTCAGTGAGGTATTTTGCTGAAGTTCTGGTGTTTAGAACCTCAGTGAGGTATTTTGCTGAAGTTCTGGTGTTTAGAACCTCAGTGAGATATTTTGCTGAAGTTCTCTTGTTTAGAACCTCAGTGAGGTATTTTGCTGAAGTTCTGGTGTTTAGAACCTCAGTGAGGTATTTTGTGAAGTTCTGGTGTTTAGAACCTCAGTGAGGTATTTTGCAAAAGTTCTGGTGTTTAGAACCTCAGTGAGGTCATTTTGCAGAAGTTCTGGTGTTTAGAACCTCAGTGAGGTATTTTGCAGAAGTTCTGGTGTTTAGAACCTCAGTGAGGTATTTTGCAGAAGTTCTGGTGTTTAGAACCTCAGTGAGGTATTTTGCAGAAGTTCTGGTGTTTAGAACCTCAGTGAGGTATTTTGCTGAAGTTCTGGTGTTTAGAACCTCAGTGAGGTATTTTGCTGAAGTTCTCATGTTTAGAACCTCAGTGAGGTATTTTGCTGAAGTTCTGGTGTTTAGAACCTCAGTGAGGTATTTTGCTGAAGTTCTGGTGTTTAGAACCTCAGTGAGGTATTTTGCTGAAGTTCTGGTGTTTAGAACCTCAGTGAGGTATTTTGCTGAAGTTCTGGTGTTTAGAACCTCAGTGAGGTATTTTGCTGAAGTTCTGGTGTTTAGAACCTCAGTGAGGTATTTTGCTGAAGTTCTGGTGTTTAGAACCTCAGTGAGGTATTTTGCTGAAGTTCTGGTGTTTAGAACCTCAGTGAGGTATTTTGCTGAAGTTCTGGTGTTTAGAACCTCAGTGAGGTATTTTGCAGAAGTTCAGGTGTTTAGAACCTCAGTGAGGTATTTTGCTGAAGTTCTGGTGTTTAGAACCTCAGTGAGGTATTTTGCAGAAGTTCAGGTGTTTAGAACCTCAGTGAGGTATTTTGCAGAAGTTCAGGTGTTTAGAACCTCAGTGAGGTATTTTGCAGAAATTCTGGTGTTTAGAACCTCAGTGAGGTATTTTGCTGAAGTTCTGGTGTTTAGAACCTCATTGAGGTATTTTGCAGAGGTTCTGGTGTTTAGAACCTCAGTGAGGTATTTTGCAGAAGTTCTGGTGTTTAGAACCTCAGTGAGGTATTTTGCTGACGTTCTGGTGTTTAGAACCTCAGTGAGGTATTTTGCAGAAGTTCTGGTGTTTAGAACCTCAGTGAGGTATTTTGCAGACGTTCTGGTGTTTAGAACCTCAGTGAGGTATTTTGCTGAAGTTCTGGTGTTTAGAACCTCAGTGAGGTATTTTGCTGAAGTTCTGGTGTTTAGAACCTCAGTGAGGTATTTTGCTGAAGTTCTGGTGTTTAGAACCTCAGTGAGGTCATTTTGCTGAAGTTCTGGTGTTTAGAACCTCAGTGAGGTCATTTTGCTGAAGTTCTGGTGTTTAGAACCTCAGTGAGGTATTTTGCTGAAGTTCTGGTGTTTAGAACCTCAGTGAGGTATTTTGCTGACGTTCTGGTGTTTAGAACCTCAGTGAGGTATTTTGCAGAAGTTCAGGTGTTTAGAACCTCAGTGAGGTATTTTGCTGACGTTCTGGTGTTTAGAACCTCAGTGAGGTATTTTGCAGAAGTTCAGGTGTTTAGAACCTCAGTGAGGTATTTTGCAGAAGTTCAGGTGTTTAGAACCTCAGTGAGGTATTTTGCAGAAGTTCTGGTGTTTAGAACCTCAGTGAGGTATTTTGCTGAAGTTCTGGTGTTTAGAACCTCAGTGAGGTATTTTGCAGAAGTTCTGGTGTTTAGAACCTCAGTGAGGTATTTTGCAGAAGTTCTGGTGTTTAGAACCTCAGTGAGGTATTTTGCTGAAGTTCTGGTGTTTAGAACCTCAGTGAGGTATTTTGCAGAAGTTCTGGTGTTTAGAACCTCAGTGAGGTATTTTGCAGAAGTTCTGGTGTTTAGAACCTCAGTGAGGTATTTTGCAGAAGTTCTGGTGTTTAGAACCTCAGTGAGGTATTTTGCTGAAGTTCTGGTGTTTAGAACCTCAGTGAGGTATTTTGCTGAAGTTCTGGTGTTTAGAACCTCAGTGAGGTATTTTGCTGAAGTTCTGGTGTTTAGAACCTCAGTGAGGTATTTTGCTGAAGTTCTGGTGTTTAGAACCTCAGTGAGGTATTTTGCTGAAGTTCTGGTGTTTAGA
Organism: Atherinomorus stipes; assembly: GCA_023101725.1. Taxonomy (NCBI): domain Eukaryota; kingdom Metazoa; phylum Chordata; class Actinopteri; order Atheriniformes; family Atherinidae; genus Atherinomorus; species Atherinomorus stipes. Next base: position 23,042 of record JALJCO010003065.1, read on the forward strand.
ACCTCAGTGAGATATTTTGCTGAAGTTCTGGTGTTTAGAACCTCAGTGAGGTCATTTTGCTGAAGTTCTGGTGTTTAGAACCCCAGTGAGGTATTTTGCTGAAGTTCTGGTGTTTAGAACCTCAGTGAGGTATTTTGCTGAAGTTCTGGTGTTTAGAACCTCAGTGAGGTATTTTGCTGAAGTTCTGGTGTTTAGAACCTCAGTGAGGTATTTTGCTGAAGTTCTGGTGTTTAGAACCTCAGTGAGGTATTTTGCTGAAGTTCTCATGTTTAGAACCTCAGTGAGGTATTTTGCTGAAGTTCTGGTGTTTAGAACCTCAGTGAGGTATTTTGCTGAAGTTCTGGTGTTTAGAACCTCAGTGAGGTATTTTGCTGAAGTTCTGGTGTTTAGAACCTCAGTGAGGTATTTTGCTGAAGTTCTGGTGTTTAGAACCTCAGTGAGGTATTTTGCTGAAGTTCTGGTGTTTAGAACCTCAGTGAGGTATTTTGCTGAAGTTCTGGTGTTTAGAACCTCAGTGAGGTATTTTGCTGACGTTCTGGTGTTTAGAACCTCAGTGAGGTATTTTGCTGACGTTCTGGTGTTTAGAACCTCAGTGAGGTATTTTGCAGAAGTTCAGGTGTTTAGAACCTCAGTGAGGTATTTTGCTGACGTTCTGGTGTTTAGAACCTCAGTGAGGTATTTTGCAGAAGTTCAGGTGTTTAGAACCTCAGTGAGGTATTTTGCAGAAGTTCAGGTGTTTAGAACCTCAGTGAGGTATTTTGCAGAAGTTCTGGTGTTTAGAACCTCAGTGAGGTATTTTGCAGAAGTTCTGGTGTTTAGAACCTCAGTGAGGTATTTTGCTGAAGTTCTGGTGTTTAGAACCTCAGTGAGGTCATTTTGCTGAAGTTCTGGTGTTTAGAACCTCAGTGAGGTATTTTGCAGAAGTTCTGGTGTTTAGAACCTCAGTGAGGTATTTTGCTGAAGTTCTGGTGTTTAGAACCTCAGTGAGGTATTTTGCTGAAGTTCTGGTGTTTAGAACCTCAGTGAGGTATTTTGCAGAAGTTCTGGTGTTTAGAACCTCAGTGAGGTATTTTGCAGAAGTTCAGGTGTTTAGAACCTCAGTGAGGTATTTTGCAGAAGTTCAGGTGTTTAGAACCTCAGTGAGGTATTTTGCAGAAGTTCAGGTGTTTAGAACCTCAGTGAGGTATTTTGCAAAAGTTCTGGTGTTTAGAACCTCAGTGAGGTCATTTTGCAGAAGTTCTGGTGTTTAGAACCTCAGTGAGGTATTTTGCAGAAGTTCTGGTGTTTAGAACCTCAGTGAGGTATTTTGCAGAAGTTCTGGTGTTTAGAACCTCAGTGAGGTATTTTGCAGAAGTTCTGGTGTTTAGAACCTCAGTGAGGTATTTTGCTGAAGTTCTGGTGTTTAGAACCTCAGTGAGGTATTTTGCTGAAGTTCTCATGTTTAGAACCTCAGTGAGGTATTTTGCTGAAGTTCTGGTGTTTAGAACCTCAGTGAGGTATTTTGCTGAAGTTCTGGTGTTTAGAACCTCAGTGAGGTCATTTTGCTGAAGTTCTGGTGTTTAGAACCTCAGTGAGGTCATTTTGCTGAAGTTCTGGTGTTTAGAACCTCAGTGAGGTCATTTTGCTGAAGTTCTGGTGTTTAGAACCTCAGTGAGGTATTTTGCTGAAGTTCTGGTGTTTAGAACCTCAGTGAGGTATTTTGCTGACGTTCTGGTGTTTAGAACCTCAGTGAGGTATTTTGCTGACGTTCTGGTGTTTAGAACCTCAGTGAGGTATTTTGCAGAAGTTCAGGTGTTTAGAACCTCAGTGAGGTATTTTGCTGACGTTCTGGTGTTTAGAACCTCAGTGAGGTATTTTGCAGAAGTTCTGGTGTTTAGAACCTCAGTGAGGTATTTTGCAGAAGTTCAGGTGTTTAGAACCTCAGTGAGGTATTTTGCAGAAATTCTGGTGTTTAGAACCTCAGTGAGGTATTTTGCTGAAGTTCTGGTGTTTAGAACCTCATTGAGGTATTTTGCAGAAGTTCTGGTGTTTAGAACCTCAGTGAGGTATTTTGCAGAAGTTCTGGTGTTTAGAACCTCAGTGAGGTATTTTGCTGAAGTTCTGGTGTTTAGAACCTCAGTGAGGTATTTTGCAGAAGTTCTGGTGTTTAGAACCTCAGTGAGGTATTTTGCAGACGTTCTGGTGTTTAGAACCTCAGTGAGGTATTTTGCTGAAGTTCTGGTGTTTAGAACCTCAGTGAGGTATTTTGCTGAAGTTCTGGTGTTTAGAACCTCAGTGAGGTATTTTGCTGAAGTTCTGGTGTTTAGAACCTCAGTGAGGTATTTTGCTGAAGTTCTGGTGTTTAGAACCTCAGTGAGGTCATTTTGCTGAAGTTCTGGTGTTTAGAACCTCAGTGAGGTATTTTGCTGAAGTTCTGGTGTTTAGAACCTCAGTGAGGTATTTTGCTGACGTTCTGGTGTTTAGAACCTCAGTGAGGTATTTTGCAGAAGTTCAGGTGTTTAGAACCTCAGTGAGGTATTTTGCTGACGTTCTGGTGTTTAGAACCTCAGTGAGGTATTTTGCAGAAGTTCAGGTGTTTAGAACCTCAGTGAGGTATTTTGCAGAAGTTCAGGTGTTTAGAACCTCAGTGAGGTATTTTGCAGAAGTTCTGGTGTTTAGAACCTCAGTGAGGTATTTTGCTGAAGTTCTGGTGTTTAGAACCTCAGTGAGGTATTTTGCAGAGGTTCTGGTGTTTAGAACCTCAGTGAGGTATTTTGCAGAAGTTCTGGTGTTTAGAACCTCAGTGAGGTATTTTGCTGACGTTCTGGTGTTTAGAACCTCAGTGAGGTATTTTGCAGAAGTTCTGGTGTTTAGAACCTCAGTGAGGTATTTTGCAGACGTTCTGGTGTTTAGAACCTCAGTGAGGTATTTTGCAGACGTTCTGGTGTTTAGAACCTCAGTGAGGTATTTTGCTGAAGTTCTGGTGTTTAGAACCTCAGTGAGGTATTTTGCTGAAGTTCTGGTGTTTAGAACCTCAGTGAGGTATTTTGCTGAAGTTCTGGTGTTTAGAACCTCAGTGAGGTATTTTGCTGAAGTTCTGGTGTTTAGAACATCAGTGAGGTATTTTGCTGAAGTTCTGGTGTTTAGAACCTCAGTGAGATATTTTGCTGAAGTTCTGGTGTTTAGAACCTCAGTGAGGTCATTTTGCTGAAGTTCTGGTGTTTAGAACCCCAGTGAGGTATTTTGCTGAAGTTCTGGTGTTTAGAACCTCAGTGAGGTATTTTGCTGAAGTTCTGGTGTTTAGAACCTCAGTGAGATATTTTGCTGAAGTCCTCTTGTTTAGAACCTCAGTGAGGTATTTTGCTGACGTTCTGGTGTTTAGAACCTCAGTGAGGTATTTTGCAGAAGTTCTGGTGTTTAGAACCTCAGTGAGGTATTTTGCTGAAGTTCTGGTGTTTAGAACCTCAGTGAGGTATTTTGCAGAAGTTCTGGTGTTTAGAACCTCAATGAGGTATTTTGCAGAAGTTCTGGTGTTTAGAACCTCAGTGAGGTATTTTGCTGAAGTTCTGGTGTTTAGAACCTCAGTGAGGTATTTTGCTGAAGTTCTGGTGTTTAGAACCATAGTGAGGTATTTTGCTGAAGTTCTGGTGTTTAGAACCTCAGTGAGGTATTTTGCTGAAGTTCTGGTGTTTAGAACCTCAGTGAGGTATTTTGCTGAAGTTCTGGTGTTTAGAACCTCAGTGAGGTATTTTGCTGAAGTTCTGGTGTTTAGAACCTCAGTGAGGTATTTTGCAGAAGTTCTCATGTTTAGAACCTCAGTGAGGTATTTTGCTGAAGTTCTGGTGTTTAGAACCTCAGTGAGGTATTTTGCTGACGTTCTGGTGTTTAGAACCTCAGTGAGGTATTTTGCTGACGTTCTGGTGTTTAGAACCTCAGTGAGGTATTTTGCAGAAGTTCTGGTGTTTAGAACCTCAGTGAGGTATTTTGCAGAAGTTCAGGTGTTTAGAACCTCAGTGAGGTATTTTGCAGAAGTTCAGGTGTTTAGAACCTCAGTGAGGTATTTTGCTGAAGTTCTGGTGTTTAGAACCTCAGTGAGGTATTTTGCTGAAGTTCTGGTGTTTAGAACCTCAGTGAGGTATTTTGCTGACGTTCTGGTGTTTAGAACCTCAGTGAGGTATTTTGCAGAAGTTCTCATGTTTAGAACCTCAGTGAGGTATTTTGCTGAAGTTCTGGTGTTTAGAACCTCAGTGAGGTATTTTGCTGAAGTTCTGGTGTTTAGAACCTCAGTGAGGTATTTTGCTGAAGTTCTGGTGTTTAGAACCTCAGTGAGGTATTTTGCAGAAGTTCTGGTGTTTAGAACCTCAGTGAGGTATTTTGCAGAAGTTCTGGTGTTTAGAACCTCAGTGAGGTATTTTGCAGAAGTTCTGGTGTTTAGAACCTCAGTGAGGTATTTTGCAGAAGTTCTGGTGTTTAGAACCTCAGTGAGGTATTTTGCTGAAGTTCTGGTGTTTAGAACCTCAGTGAGGTATTTTGCAGAAGTTCTGGTGTTTAGAACCTCAGTGAGGTATTTTGCAGAAGTTCTGGTGTTTAGAACCTCAGTGAGGTATTTTGCTGAAGTTCTGGTGTTTAGAACCTCAGTGAGGTATTTTGCTGAAGTTCTGGTGTTTAGAACCTCAGTGAGGTATTTTGCTGAAGTTCTGGTGTTTAGAACCTCAGTGAGGTATTTTGCTGAAGTTCTGGTGTTTAGAACCTCAGTGAGGTATTTTGCTGAAGTTCTGGTGTTTAGAACCTCAGTGAGATATTTTGCTGAAGTTCTGGTGTTTAGAACCTCAGTGAGGTATTTTGCTGAAGTTCTGGTGTTTAGAACCTCAGTGAGGTATTTTGCTGAAGTTCTGGTGTTTAGAACCTCAGTGAGGTATTTTGCTGAAGTTCTGGTGTTTAGAACCTCAGTGAGATATTTTGCTGAAGTCCTCTTGTTTAGAACCTCAGTGAGGTATTTTGCTGACGTTCTGGTGTTTAGAACCTCAGTGAGGTATTTTGCTGACGTTCCGGTGTTTAGAACCTCTGAGGTATTTTGCAGAAGTTCTCATGTTTAGAACCTCAGTGAGGTATTTTGCTGAAGTTCTCATGTTTAGAACCTCAGTGAGGTATTTTGCTGACGTTCTGGTGTTTAGAACCTCAGTGAGGTATTTTGCTGACGTTCTGGTGTTTAGAACCTCAGTGAGGTATTTTGCAGAAGTTCTGGTGTTTAGAACCTCAGTGAGGTATTTTGCTGAAGTTCTGGTGTTTAGAACCTCAGTGAGGTCATTTTGCAGAAGTTCTGGTGTTTAGAACCTCAATGAGGTATTTTGCAGAAGTTCTGGTGTTTAGAACCTCAGTGAGGTCATTTTGCTGAAGTTCTGGTGTTTAGAACCTCAGTGAGGTATTTTGCTGAAGTTCTGGTGTTTAGAACCTTAGTGAGGTATTTTGCTGAAGTTCTGTGTGCCTCGTTTAGAACCTCAGTGAGGTATTTTGCTGAAGTTCTGGTGTTTAGAACCTCAGTGAGGTATTTTGCAGAAGTTCTGGTGTTTAGAACCTCAGTGAGGTATTTTGCTGAAGTTCTGGTGTTTAGAACCTCAGTGAGGTATTTTGCTGAAGTTCTGGTGTTTAGAACCTCAGTGAGGTATTTTGCTGAAGTTCTGGTGTTTAGAACCTCAGTGAGGTATTTTGCTGAAGTTCTGGTGTTTAGAACCTCAGTGAGGTATTTTGCTGAAGTTCTGGTGTTTAGAACCTCAGTGAGGTATTTTGCTGAAGTTCTGGTGTTTAGAACCTCAGTGAGGTATTTTGCAGAAGTTCCGGTGTTTAGAACCTCAGTGAGGTATTTTGCAGAAGTTCTGGTGTTTAGAACCTCAGTGAGGTATTTTGCAGAAGTTCTGGTGTTTAGAACCTCAGTGAGGTATTTTGCAGAAGTTCTGGTGTTTAGAACCTCAGTGAGGTATTTTGCAGAAGTTCTGGTGTTTAGAACCTCAGTGAGGTATTTTGCTGAAGTTCTGGTGTTTAGAACCTCAGTGAGGTATTTTGCTGAAGTTCTGGTGTTTAGAACCTCAGTGAGGTATTTTGCAGAAGTTCTGGTGTTTAGAACCTCAGTGAGGTATTTTGCAGAAGTTCTGGTGTTTAGAACCTCAGTGAGGTATTTTGCAGAAGTTCTGGTGTTTAGAACCTCAGTGAGGTATTTTGCTGAAGTTCTGGTGTTTAGAACCTCAGTGAGGTATTTTGCAGAAGTTCTGGTGTTTAGAACCTCAGTGAGGTATTTTGCTGAAGTTCTGGTGTTTAGAACCTCAGTGAGGTATTTTGCTGAAGTTCTGGTGTTTAGAACCTCAGTGAGGTATTTTGCAGAAGTTCTGGTGTTTAGAACCTCAGTGAGGTATTTTGCAGAAGTTCTGGTGTTTAGAACCTCAGTGAGGTATTTTGCAGAAGTTCTGGTGTTTAGAACCTCAGTGAGGTATTTTGCTGAAGTTCTGGTGTTTAGAACCTCAGTGAGGTATTTTGCTGAAGTTCTGGTGTTTAGAACCTCAGTGAGGTATTTTGCAGAAGTTCTGGTGTTTAGAACCTCAGTGAGGTATTTTGCAGAAGTTCTGGTGTTTAGAACCTCAGTGAGGTATTTTGCAGAAGTTCTGGTGTTTAGAACCTCAGTGAGGTATTTTGCAGAAGTTCTGGTGTTTAGAACCTCAGTGAGGTATTTTGCAGAAGTTCTGGTGTTTAGAACCTCAGTGAGGTATTTTGCTGAAGTTCTGGTGTTTAGAACCTCAGTGAGGTATTTTGCAGAAGTTCTGGTGTTTAGAACCTCAGTGAGGTATTTTGCAGAAGTTCTGGTGTTTAGAACCTCAGTGAGGTATTTTGCAGAAGTTCTGGTGTTTAGAACCTCAGTGAGGTATTTTGCTGAAGTTCTGGTGTTTAGAACCTCAGTGAGGTATTTTGCTGAAGTTCTGGTGTTTAGAACCTCAGTGAGGTATTTTGCTGAAGTTCTGGTGTTTAGAACCTCAGTGAGGTATTTTGCTGAAGTTCTGGTGTTTAGAACCTCAGTGAGGTATTTTGCTGAAGTTCTGGTGTTTAGAACCTCAGTGAGGTATTTTGCAGAAGTTCTGGTGTTTAGAACCTTCGAGGTATTTTGCTGAAGTTCTCATGTTTAGAACCTCAGTGAGGTATTTTGCTGAAGTTCTGGTGTTTAGAACCTCAGTGAGGTATTTTGCTGAAGTTCTGGTGTTTAGAACCTCAGTGAGGTATTTTGCTGAAGTTCTGGTGTTTAGAACCTCAGTGAGGTATTTTGCTGAAGTTCTGGTGTTTAGAACCTCAGTGAGGTATTTTGCAGAAGTTCTGGTGTTTAGAACCTCAATGAGGTATTTTGCAGAAGTTCTGGTGTTTAGAACCTCAGTGAGGTATTTTGCTGAAGTTCTGGTGTTTAGAACCTCAGTGAGGTATTTTGCTGAAGTTCTGGTGTTTAGAACCTCAGTGAGGTATTTTGCTGAAGTTCTGGTGTTTAGAACCTCAGTGAGGTATTTTGCTGAAGTTCTGGTGTTTAGAACCTCAGTGAGGTATTTTGCTGAAGTTCTGGTGTTTAGAACCTCAGTGAGGTATTTTGCAGAAGTTCTGGTGTTTAGAACCTCAGTGAGGTATTTTGCTGAAGTTCTGGTGTTTAGAACCTCAGTGAGGTATTTTGCTGACGTTCTGGTGTTTAGAACCTCAGTGAGGTATTTTGCTGAAGTTCTGGTGTTTAGAACCTCAGTGAGGTATTTTGCAGATGTTCTGGTGTTTAGAACCTCAGTGAGGTATTTTGCAGAAGTTCTGGTGTTTAGAACCTCAGTGAGGTATTTTGCAGAAGTTCTGGTGTTTAGAACCTCAGTGAGGTATTTTGCTGAAGTTCTGGTGTTTAGAACCTCAGTGAGGTATTTTGCTGAAGTTCTGGTGTTTAGAACCTCAGTGAGGTATTTTGCAGAAGTTCTGGTGTTTAGAACCTCAGTGAGGTATTTTGCAGAAGTTCTGGTGTTTAGAACCTCAGTGAGGTATTTTGCAGAAGTTCTGGTGTTTAGAACCTCAGTGAGGTATTTTGCAGAAGTTCTGGTGTTTAGAACCTCAGTGAGGTATTTTGCTGAAGTTCTGGTGTTTAGAACCTCAGTGAGGTATTTTGCTGAAGTTCTGGTGTTTAGAACCTCAGTGAGGTATTTTGCTGAAGTTCTGGTGTTTAGAACCTCAGTGAGGTATTTTGCTGAAGTTCTGGTGTTTAGAACCTCAGTGAGGTATTTTGCTGAAGTTCTGGTGTTTAGAACCTCAGTGAGGTATTTTGCTGAAGTTCTGGTGTTTAGAACCTCAGTGAGGTATTTTGCTGAAGTTCTGGTGTTTAGAACCTCAGTGAGGTATTTTGCTGAAGTTCTGGTGTTTAGAACCTCAGTGAGATATTTTGCTGAAGTCCTCTTGTTTAGAACCTCAGTGAGGTATTTTGCTGACGTTCTGGTGTTTAGAACCTCAGTGAGGTATTTTGCTGACGTTCTGGTGTTTAGAACCTCTGAGGTATTTTGCAGAAGTTCTCATGTTTAGAACCTCAGTGAGGTATTTTGCAGAAGTTCTCATGTTTAGAACCTCAGTGAGGTATTTTGCTGACGTTCTGGTGTTTAGAACCTCAGTGAGGTATTTTGCTGACGTTCTGGTGTTTAGAACCTCAGTGAGGTATTTTGCAGAAGTTCTGGTGTTTAGAACCTCAGTGAGGTATTTTGCTGAAGTTCTGGTGTTTAGAACCTCAGTGAGGTCATTTTGCAGAAGTTCTGGTGTTTAGAACCTCAATGAGGTATTTTGCTGAAGTTCTGGTGTTTAGAACCTCAGTGAGGTATTTTGCTGAAGTTCTGGTGTTTAGAACCATAGTGAGGTATTTTGCTGAAGTTCTGGTGTTTAGAACCTCAGTGAGGTATTTTGCTGAAGTTCTGGTGTTTAGAACCTCAGTGAGGTATTTTGCTGACGTTCTGGTGTTTAGAACCTCAGTGAGGTATTTTGCAGAAGTTCTCTATGTTTAGAACCTCAGTGAGGTATTTTGCTGAAGTTCTGGTGTTTAGAACCTCAGTGAGGTATTTTGCTGACGTTCTGGTGTTTAGAACCTCAGTGAGGTATTTTGCTGACGTTCTGGTGTTTAGAACCTCAGTGAGGTATTTTGCTGACGTTCTGGTGTTTAGAACCTCAGTGAGGTATTTTGCAGAAGTTCTGGTGTTTAGAACCTCAGTGAGGTATTTTGCTGAAGTTCTGGTGTTTAGAACCTCAGTGAGGTCATTTTGCTGAAGTTCTGGTGTTTAGAACCTCAATGAGGTCATTTTGCTGAAGTTCTGGTGTTTAGAACCTCAGTGAGGTCATTTTGCTGAAGTTCTGGTGTTTAGAACCTCAGTGAGGTATTTTGCTGAAGTTCTGGTGTTTAGAACCTCAGTGAGGTATTTTGCTGAAGTTCTGGTGTTTAGAACCTCAGTGAGGTATTTTGCTGAAGTTCTGGTGTTTAGAACCTCAGTGAGGTATTTTGCAGAAGTTCTGGTGTTTAGAACCTCAGTGAGGTCATTTTGCTGAAGTTCTGGTGTTTAGAACCTCAGTGAGGTCATTTTGCTGAAGTTCTGGTGTTTAGAACCTCAATGAGGTATTTTGCAGAAGTTCTGGTGTTTAGAACCTCAGTGAGGTATTTTGCTGAAGTTCTGGTGTTTAGAACCTCAGTGAGGTATTTTGCTGAAGTTCTGGTGTTTAGAACCTCAGTGAGGTATTTTGCTGAAGTTCTGGTGTTTAGAACCTCAGTGAGGTATTTTGCTGACGTTCTGGTGTTTAGAACCTCAGTGAGGTATTTTGCTGACGTTCTGGTGTTTAGAACCTCAGTGAGGTATTTTGCTGACGTTCTGGTGTTTAGAACCTCAGTGAGGTATTTTGCTGAAGTTCTGGTGTTTAGAACCTCAGTGAGGTATTTTGCTGAAGTTCTGGTGTTTAGAACCTCAGTGAGGTATTTTGCTGAAGTTCTGGTGTTTAGAACCTCTGAGATATTTTGCTGAAGTTCTGGTGTTTAGAACCTCAGTGAGGTATTTTGCTGAAGTTCTGGTGTTTAGAACCTCAGTGAGGTATTTTGCTGAAGTTCTGGTGTTTAGAACCTCTGAGATATTTTGCTGAAGTTCTGGTGTTTAGAACCTCAGTGAGGTCATTTTGCTGAAGTTCTGGTGTTTAGAACCTCAGTGAGGTATTTTGCTGAAGTTCTGGTGTTTAGAACCTCAGTGAGGTCATTTTGCTGAAGTTCTGGTGTTTAGAACCTCAGTGAGGTATTTTGCTGAAGTTCTGGTGTTTAGAACATCAATGAGGTATTTTGCAGAAGTTCTGGTGTTTAGAACCTCAGTGAGGTATTTTGCTATAGTCCTCTTGTTTAGAACCTCAGTGAGGTATTTTGCTGAAGTTCTGGTGTTTAGAACCTCAGTGAGGTATTTTGCTGAAGTTCTGGTGTTTAGAACCTCAGTGAGGTCATTTTGCTGAAGTTCTGGTGTTTAGAACCTCAGTGAGGTATTTTGCTGAAGTTCTGGTGTTTAGAACATCAATGAGGTATTTTGCAGAAGTTCTGGTGTTTAGAACCTCAGTGAGGTATTTTGCTATAGTCCTCTTGTTTAGAACCTCAGTGAGGTATTTTGCAGAAGTTCTGGTGTTTAGAACCTCAGTGAGGTATTTTGCAGAAGTTCTCATGTTTAGAACCTCAGTGAGGTATTTTGCTGACGTTCTGGTGTTTAGAACCTCAGTGAGGTATTTTGCAGAAGTTCTCATGTTTAGAACCTCAGTGAGGTATTTTGCAGAAGTTCTGGTGTTTAGAACATCAATGAGGTATTGTGATGAAGTTCTGGTGTTTAGAACCTCAGTGAGGTATTTTGCTATAGTCTTGTTTAGAACCTCAGTGAGGTATTTTGCAGAAGTTCTGGTGTTTAGAACCTCTGTGGTATTTTGCTGACGTTCTGGTGTTTAGAACCAGTGAGGTATTTTGCAGAAGTTCAGGTGTTTAGAACCTCAGTGAGGTATTTTGCTGACGTTCTGGTGTTTAGAACCTCAGTGAGGTATTTTGCAGAAGTTCAGGTGTTTAGAACCTCAGTGAGGTATTTTGCAGAAGTTCTGGTGTTTAGAACCTCAGTGAGGTATTTTGCAGAAGTTCTGGTGTTTAGAACCTCAGTGAGGTATTTTGCAGAAGTTCTGGTGTTTAGAACCTCAGTGAGGTATTTTGCAGAAGTTCTGGTGTTTAGAACCTTAGTGAGGTATTTTGCTGAAGTTCTGGTGTTTAGAACCTCAGTGAGGCATTTTGCTGAAGTTCTGGTGTTTAGAACCTCAGTGAGGCATTTTGCTGAAGTTCTGGTGTTTAGAACCTCAGTGAGGTATTTTGCAGAAGTTCTGGTGTTTAGAACCTCAGTGAGGTATTTTGCAGAAGTTCTGGTGTTTAGAACCTCAGTGAGGTATTTTGCAGAAGTTCTGGTGTTTAGAACCTCAGTGAGGTATTTTGCAGAAGTTCTGGTGTTTAGAACCTCAGTCAGATATTTTGCTGAAGTTCTGGTGTTTAGAACCTCAGTGAGGTATTTTGCAGAAGTTCTGGTGTTTAGAACCTCAGTGAGGTATTTTGCAGAAGTTCTGGTGTTTAGAACCTCAGTGAGATATTTTGCAGAAGTTCTGGTGTTTAGAACCTCAGTGAGATATTTTGCAGAAGTTCTGGTGTTTAGAACCTCAGTGAGGTATTTTGCAGACGTTCTGGTGTTTAGAACCTCAGTGAGGTAATTTGCAGAAGTTCTCGTCTTTAGAACCTCAGTGAGGTATTTTGCTGAAGTTCTGGTGTTAGACCTAGTGAGGTAATTTGCAGAAGTTCTCGTCTTTAGAACCTCAGTGAGGTATATTGCTGAAGTTCTGGTGTTTAGAACCTCAATGAGGTATTTTGTAGAAGTTCTGGTGTTTAGAACCTCAGTGGTATTTTGCAGAAGTTCTGGTGTTTAGAACCTCAGTGAGGTATTTTGCAGAAGTTCTGGTGTTTAGAACCTCAGTGAGATATTTTGCAGAAGTTCTGGTGTTTAGAACCTCAGTGAGGTATTTTTGCAGACGTTCTGGTGTTTAGAACCTCAGTGAGGTAATTTGCAGAAGTTCTCGTCTTTAGAACCTCAGTGAGGTATTTTGCTGAAGTTCTGGTGTTCAGAACCTCAGTGAGGTAATTTGCAGAAGTTCTCGTCTTTAGAACCTCAGTGAGGTATATTGCTGAAGTTCTGGTGTTTAGAACCTCAATGAGGTATTTTGTAGAAGTTCTGGTGTTTAGAACCTCAGTGGTATTTTGCAGAAGTTCTGGTGTTTAGAACCTCAGTGAGGTATTTTGCAGAAGTTCTGGTGTTTAGAACCTCAGTGAGGTATTTTGCAGAAGTTCTGGTGTTTAGAACCTCAGTGAGGTATTTTGCAGAAGTTCTGGTGTTTAGAACCTTAGTGAGGTATTTTGCTGAAGTTCTGGTGTTTAGAACCTCAGTGAGGTATTTTGCTGAAGTTCTGGTGTTTAGAACCTCAGTGAGGTATTTTGCAGAAGTTCTGGTGTTTAGAACCTCAGTGAGGTATTTTGCAGAAGTTCTGGTGTTTAGAACCTCAGTGAGGTATTTTGCAGAAGTTCTGGTGTTTAGAACCTCAGTCAGATATTTTGCTGAAGTTCTGGTGTTTAGAACCTCAGTGAGGTATTTTGCAGAAGTTCTGGTGTTTAGAACCTCAGTGAGGTATTTTGCAGAAGTTCTGGTGTTTAGAACCTCAGTGAGATATTTTGCAGAAGTTCTGGTGTTTAGAACCTCAGTGAGATATTTTGCAGAAGTTCTGGTGTTTAGAACCTCAGTGAGGTATTTTGCAGACGTTCTGGTGTTTAGAACCTCAGTGAGGTAATTTGCAGAAGTTCTCGTCTTTAGAACCTCAGTGAGGTATTTTGCTGAAGTTCTGGTGTTCAGAACCTCAGTGAGGTAATTTGCAGAAGTTCTCGTCTTTAGAACCTCAGTGAGGTATATTGCTGAAGTTCTGGTGTTTAGAACCTCAATGAGGTATTTTGTAGAAGTTCTGGTGTTTAGAACCTCAGTGGTATTTTGCAGAAGTTCTGGTGTTTAGAACCTCAGTGAGGTATTTTGCAGAAGTTCTGGTGTTTAGAACCTCAGTGAGGTATTTTGCAGAAGTTCTGGTGTTTAGAACCTCAGTGAGGTATTTTGCAGAAGTTCTGGTGTTTAGAACCTCAGTGAGGTATTTTGCAGAAGTTCTGGTGTTTAGAACCTCAGTGAGGTATTTTGCTGAAGTTCTGGTGTTTAGAACCTCAGTGAGGTATTTTGCTGAAGTTCTGGTGTTTAGAACCTCAGTGAGGTATTTTGCAGAAGTTCTGGTGTTTAGAACCTCAGTGAGGTATTTTGCTGAAGTTCTGGTGTTTAGAACCTCAGTGAGGTATTTTGCAGAAGTTCTGGTGTTTAGAACCTCAGTCAGATATTTTGCAGAAGTTCTGGTGTTTAGAACCTCAGTGAGGTATTTTGCAGAAGTTCTGGTGTTTAGAACCTCAGTGAGGTATTTTGCAGAAGTTCTGGTGTTTAGAACCTCAGTGAGATATTTTGCAGAAGTTCTGGTGTTTAGAACCTCAGTGAGATATTTTGCAGAAGTTCTGGTGTTTAGAACCTCAGTGAGGTATTTTGCAGACGTTCTGGTGTTTAGAACCTCAGTGAGGTAATTTGCAGAAGTTCTCGTCTTTAGAACCTCAGTGAGGTATTTTGCTGAAGTTCTGGTGTTCAGAACCTCAGTGAGGTAATTTGCAGAAGTTCTCGTCTTTAGAACCTCAGTGAGGTATATTGCTGAAGTTCTGGTGTTTAGAACCTCAGTGGTATTTTGCAGAAGTTCTGGTGTTTAGAACCTCAGTGAGGTATTTTGCAGAAGTTCTGGTGTTTAGAACCTCAGTGAGGTTTTTTGCAGAAGTTCTGGTGTTTAGAACCTCAGTGAGGTATTTTGCAGACGTTCTCGTTTCAGTTAGAGTTTAAGCTGAGTTTCAGGAAGTGAGCGGCCATCTTTGGTGTAAAACATTCAGTGTTGTGGCGAGTGAAGCAGCAGCTGCACGAGGATTGAAACGTCTGACTTTGGTTCGGTAGGAACTCGTCACCGCCGCCGTCGGCATGTAGTTTTAGGATTTACTGCGATCGTTGTCTCTGTGGGACCACGGCTGCAGATGTCCTCGCATGAACGGACGATGGTCTGTCCTAAATACTCCATTAAGTGTACTTTTACTGTGTGTGGTAACAAAGTTCAGCCCCACGTCCTCACGAGTACAAGACATTTAACTTTGTCCTGGAAAGTATTTGCTGTACATACATTATAGTATCCGTACCACATTAAAAAGCATATTTTATCACACTTCGCTGTTTTTGAGGTTTTTCTCTTTTCAAAAGTGCACCTGCAGCTTTTCACTGATATGGCGCCCTCTTGTGGCTTAACAGAGTACTGCATTATATATGTGTGTGTGTGTGTGTGTGTGTGTGTATATATATATATATATATATATATATATATATATATATATATATATATATATATATATACACACACACACATATATGGACTGTGATTGGACGGTGTGTGGGGAGAGGCTCTGATTGGCTGCTTCCTCTCTGAGCAGGTGTTGTGTGGAGGTAAGATGGTGTGATGTCACTAAAAGGGGGCTCGGTCTCTGCAGGGCGACTCCGGAGCTCCTCTGTTCTGTCGCAAACGCCACGCCTACTTCCTGTTTGGCGTGGTCACATGGGGCAGCTGGCGGTGCGGCGCCGACAAACCGGCCATCTTCACCAGGGTGCCGGAGTTTCACTCCTGGATCACCGACATCACCGACGACCTCTGACCTCACCGTTTCATCCTGGATCACCGACGACCTCTGACCTCACCGTTTCATCCTGGATCACGGACGACCTCTGACCTCACCGCTTCATCCTGGATCACGGACGACCTCTGACCTCACCGCTTCATCCTGGATCACGGACGACCTCTGACCTCACCGTTTCATCCTGGATCACCGCCTACGACCTCTGACCTCACCGTTTCATCCTGGATCACGGACGACCTCTGACCTCACCGTTTACAGATGAAAGATATTTAATGATCCGGAAGAAAGTAAAGAGAGAAAAGAACCGACTGTGTCTGAGTTTTATTTATGTTCCTGGACCCTGCTGGAGGTCTGGATCCGGTCTGGACCCGGTTCCTGCTGGAGGTCTGGATCCGGTCTTTTATCGGTTCCAGAGTCAGAACCAGACCTGGATCCGGTCTTTTATCGGTTCCAGAGTCAGAACCAGACCTGGATCCGGTCTTTTCAGTTCCAGAGTCAGAACCAGACCTGGATCCGGTCTTTTCAGTTCCAGAGTCAGAACCAGACCTGGATCCAGTCTTTTATCGGTTCCAGAGTCAGAACCAGACCTGGATCCGGTCTTGTATCTGTTCCAGAGGCAGAACCAGACCTGGATCCGGTCTTTTATCGGTTCCAGAGTCAGAACCAGACCTGGATCTGGTCTTTAATCAGTTCCAGAGTCAGAACCAGACCTGGATCCGGTCTTTTCAGTTCCAGAGTCAGAACCAGACCTGGATCCAGTCTTTTATCGGTTCCAGAGTCAGAACCAGACCTGGATCCAGTCTTTTATCGGTTCCAGAGTCAGAACCAGACCTGGATCCAGTCTTTTATCGGTTCCAGAGTCAGAACCAGACCTGGATCCGGTCTTTTATCGGTTCCAGAGTCAGAACCAGACCTGGATCTGGTCTTTAATCAGTTCCAGAGTCAGAACCAGACCTGGATCCGGTCTTTTATCAGTTCCAGAGTCAGAACCAGACCTGGATCCGGTCTTGTATCAGTTCCAGAGGCAGAACCAGACCTGGATCCGGTCTTTTATCGGTTCCAGAGTCAGAACCAGACCTGGATCCGGTCTTTCATCAGTTCCAGAGGCAGAACCAGACCTGGATCCGGTCTTTTATCGGTTCCAGAGTCAGAACCAGACCTGGATCCGGTCTTTTATCGGTTCCAGAGTCAGAACCAGACCTGGATCCGGTCTTTTCAGTTCCAGAGTCAGAACCAGACCTGGATCCGGTCTTTTCAGTTCCAGAGTCAGAACCAGACCTGGATCCAGTCTTTTATCGGTTCCAGAGTCAGAACCAGACCTGGATCCGGTCTTGTATCTGTTCCAGAGGCAGAACCAGACCTGGATCCGGTCTTTTATCGGTTCCAGAGTCAGAACCAGACCTGGATCTGGTCTTTAATCAGTTCCAGAGTCAGAACCAGACCTGGATCCGGTCTTTTCAGTTCCAGAGTCAGAACCAGACCTGGATCCAGTCTTTTATCGGTTCCAGAGTCAGAACCAGACCTGGATCCAGTCTTTTATCGGTTCCAGAGTCAGAACCAGACCTGGATCCAGTCTTTTATCGGTTCCAGAGTCAGAACCAGACCTGGATCCGGTCTTTTATCGGTTCCAGAGTCAGAACCAGACCTGGATCTGGTCTTTAATCAGTTCCAGAGTCAGAACCAGACCTGGATCCGGTCTTTTATCAGTTCCAGAGTCAGAACCAGACCTGGATCCGGTCTTGTATCAGTTCCAGAGGCAGAACCAGACCTGGATCCGGTCTTTTATCGGTTCCAGAGTCAGAACCAGACCTGGATCCGGTCTTGTATCGGTTCCAGAGGCAGAACCAGACCTGGATCCGGTCTTGTATCGGTTCCAGAGTCAGAACCAGACCTGGATCCGGTCTTGTATCGGTTCCAGAGGCAGAATCAGACCCGGATCCGGTCTTGTATCAGTTCCAGAGTCAGAACCAGACCCGGATCAGCTGGGTTTATGTAGTTTTTGCTCATAAATTAAAACCCATCTGGAATAACCTGGATATTCTCCAAAACAAGAAAATGATTAATTTTGTGCATTGGAAGGATAAAGGAGTAAAACAATTACAACATATCATTGAAAATGGAAAATTCCTGTCATTTAATACACTCACCTTACAATACGGGATCAGTAGTACTAAATTCTTAGAATACCATCAACTTAAATCTATATTAAGCAAAAAATATACCTCTAACCAACTGATCCTGCAGACTCCGGTCAGGGTAGCAGAATTCCTGAATCTCTCTATCCCCAAACTACTGTCGAAAATATATAGATTATTATTAAAACTGGATGATTCAATTTCCCTTCCAACTTCGAAGTGGGAGGCTGACTTGTCCAGAACCCTTAACCAAAACACATGGACACAGATATGTTTAAACACGTTCCTAATGACTAAAAACTCAAATATGCAGTTGATACAATTCAAGGTTTTACACAGAGTACATTACACAGGACAGAGGATGTTCAAGATGGGTCTGTCACCTTCAAATATTTGTTTGCACTGCAATGAGAATACAACAGACAATTATCTTCACGCCTTGTGGTCTTGTCCACCGGTCCAGAGGTTTTGGCTTCAGGTATGTGATGACCTGTCAGCGTGGCTCAGGTGTAACTTCCCTGCAAGCCCCGCACTGTGTTTACTGGGGGACTTGGATGAGATCAACACGGTAACCAACTATGCACATATGATACTTACTGTATTATGTATTGCAAAGAAAACTATCTTGGTAAACTGGAAATCCAAAAATAATCTGAGCATTAGCCAGTTTAGGAATTTCTTAGTAGACCATATCAGTATTGAGACGATGTCTGCCTCCTCTAAGAACCAGTTAGATGAATTCCCTCCCTCTGGTCCCCTGTGATTAGCTCCATCACTTAACGTTGGTGTAGGAGAGCCGCCTCGGCGATGTGGGGGTTGGGTGCCGGCGAGTGCTTGATGGCTATGGATCCCTGGCGGTTGACTTGGGGGGGTCTGGGCTGCCTCGCCGCTGGGGCGGGGCTGTATCCAGCCCGATGGGGGGCATGAGGGTCAGCGGTTGGGGCTGCTCTGCGGCGGTGGGCGGGTCGCTGGTGGGGCCCTGGCCGGTGGCTGTCGGCCGGAGCCGGGTGGCCGGGATCGTCCCGGGGCGGGGGGGCGGGGGGTCCTGGGCCCCGGTGCTCCGGGGTGGCCCCTGCCTCCGGGGCCGGGGGACCCGGCTTGGCGCTGGGGGGGGCGGGCCGGCGGGACGTGCCTCCTCTGGATTTGGCCGGTCCTCACGACCTGGTGACGTCTAGTCACTGCGCCGGGGGCCGGGGCGCCTCTGCTGTGTGCGTGCGGGTGTGTGTGCTGGTGGGGGTGTGTGTGTGGTGGGGCTGGGGGATGTATCGTTGTCGTGTCTGTGTCGGGATGTGGGCATCCGGGATGTTGGTGTCGCGGGGGCGCCTATGTGGGGGGTGCGGATTTCCCCTGTGCTTGTCCTGCGTGTGGGGCTCTGGGGGTCGCGGACGGAGCTGCGCTTTCCGCCGGGGTGCTTGGTTTTCGGCGGACCCGTGGTCGTGTCGTATCGATGTCTGGCGTGGCTGTCGGGGTGTGGGGTTTTGTCCATATCGTTCAGCTCTAGTGTGTGGAGGTGGGGGGGTTGCGGGGGTGGCCGGGTCTTTTCCACACCGGGTGCCTGTCCCGCCTGGCCACTGTGTCGGTTGGGGCTGGCCTGCGCGGGTGGTCTCGTGCGGGTTGGTCTCGCGTGGTCCGGGGGCTGGGGGCGGTGGACTTGTGGTGTGGGGGGGGGGGGGGGGGGCTGGTGGCCCCGTGGTCCCCGTCCTTGGGTGTGTGGGTGGGTGTGTGACTGGAGGGGGGCGTGAATGCGGTTGTGTGTGTGTGTGTGGTTGCCTGTGGGGGTGTGTGGAGATGGGTGGGTGGGTGGGGGTGCATGGGGGATGGGTGTTTGGTTGTGGGGGTGGTGGTGCATTGGTGGGGTTTGTGTGTGTTGGGTTGGGGGGTTTGGGTGGGGAGCGGGGGTGGATCTGTGGGGGGATCGGATGCGGGGCGGCTGGGTGGGTGGGGGGTGTGTGTGGGTGGGTGGGTGGTGGCTCTGGCGGGGTTGGGGGATTGTGCATGTCGCGGCCTGGGTGGGGGTGCAGGCTTGGGTTTGGAGGGGGGGCATGGACACTGGGGGGGGGGGGCGGATGTGCAGGGACTAACTGGCTATACAGGAGTGGCGGGAGGAGGATGGGGGAGTGTTGACGGGGGTAAAGTTGTGGGTTGTTTGAAGTAGGGTTTAGGGGTGATACAATAGAGTGGGGGAGGAAAGGGGAGGGGGAGAAAAAAAATAGCAGCTCTGCGTGCCTCTTGGGGGGTTTGCGAGGCCTGGGGATGTTGGGCCGGTGACTCTGGCCCCTCCGCCGACCCTTTCCGCTCCCGTCCCTTTTCCCCCCTCCCTGGCCTGGGGTGGTCAAGCGCCCCCAGGGGCCGAGGCTGGCCCCTCTGTGGTGAACGCCGGTCGCCGGGCCGTGGGGGCGGCCATGCCTGCCCCCTTCTGCCCTGGGGGGATCCCGGGAGGCAGGGGTACCTAATGCCGGTAACGGCTCTTCTTCCAGGGGGGGAATTCATACCCCCCTGGTCTCCTTTCCCAAGACCTCTCCCCCACCCGCTCTACCTCACAAACACACACGTAGGGTTTTGGGGAGGGTGCGTGTCAAGCGGGCGTGGTGAGGGAGGGCACCAAAGTGCCTTTGCTTGCCACGTCTAGAGACAGCCTGCTCCCCAGTTTTAACCACACTTAGACACCTAAACACATAAAATAACAACAGCTCACAACCACTTCTGAGGGGCGGGCCATATAGTGTGTGGAAGGAGGGAGGGGCCGGTTGGGGGGTCATGCCCCCTACGCGACCCCACTCCCGGCATGACTTGGCACTGCCCCTTAGTTTTAACTGCAAACAACACACATCTTACACACACAGTCATGAGCAGGGGGTGGGGGGGGGACACGGTCCTTTCATACCCCGGTCTCCCGGGCGCTACTGGGGGGAGGGGGGAGACAGTGGCTGCTTCACGCGCCAGTGGTTAAGGCTGGCTGCATTGCGGGGATCTGCTGGCCTGGGGGATGCCTGGCCTGCTGCGTCCGGGGGTGGGGGATGGGGGTGGTGGTGGGGGGGGACGTGTTGGGGGCTTGGAGCTCACGGCTCCTTCCCCGGCCCGAGCTACCACTCAGGAGGCACGAGGGCATGGGCAAGAGAGAGGTGGGTATGTGAGAATAATGAATTTGAGTGTGAAAGAGGAAATGTGGGAGGGAGGAACTTGGGCTGGAAGAGGGAGGAGATGTGGGTAAGTGGTTGGAGGAAAAGGGGGGAGGAGATGTGGGTAAGTGGTTGGAGGAAAGGGGGGATGGAGAAAGGAGTGGCATGCTCGTGAGTGTCTAGTAGGGATGGTCATGAGGGGCTGAAGGAAGGAAGGGCGGGAGTGTGATAGGTCAGAGGGATGGGCGGGGCTGGACATGTAAGGGGGGACTGTATGGGGCATTGGGGGTATAGGGAGGTGGGGGCGTATGTGTGGGGGGTAGGGAGGGGTTGGTGCAGTTATGTGGGGGGAGTGCATGTGTGTGTTAGAGGGTATGAGGAGGTGGGGGTAGGTGTGGACGGTAGAGGGAGAAGAGTGTTGGGGGTGGAGAGAGGAGTGAGTGTGGGTATGTAAGGTCGGAGAGCGGAGTGGGTGGGGGTATGTGTGTGTGGGGGGGGGTACACGGAGGTGTTGGGTAGGGCTGGGCGGTGTGGGCGGAGGTTCGTATCTCGGTATTCGTGCCGGTCATCTTGGTGTCGGTGCGGTGCGGTGTGGCTGCGGGTTGGTTGGGGGCCGGGCGCTTTGGTGGGGGGTGCGGTTTTGTTTGTGGCTTCCGGGGCTTTTTGTGCGGGGCGGGCGCAGGGGGGATCTGTATCTTGTATGTGGTTGCTCTTGCGGTATTGATGTCTTGGGTGCCCGTGTCTCGATGTGGGGGTGGTGACGGTATATCTTTCAGCCCTAGTGTTGGGGTAGGTGTGTGTGGGGAGTGTGTGTGTGAGCGTGGTGGCGGGGTAGGGGGTGGTAGAGGTGGTGGCGCCCCTGGTGTCAGGTGTGTGGGGCAGGGACGTTGGGGTGGGGGCTGGCCTGCCCTGGGGGGGCGTCGTCTGGGGGGTCCGGTCCTCCTGGGTTTCGGTTGGGCCGCCCGGGTCCGGGGGGGGGGGTGGCTGCTCCTGGGCGCTTGGGCCCTGGGCCCGGCGCTGTCTCCGCTCCGGGGGACGCCCGGCGCCCGGTGGGGTCGGCAGCTGCTGGTCTTGGTCCGCTGGGGCCTGGGCCTCCAGACTGCGGGGGGCTCCGGCTGGGGCCGCCTTTTGCCGCCCTTCGGGGGATGCATGTCCGCTCTTTGGGGGGGGGGGGGTAGCTGGGATCTGGGCCTCTGGGTGGCTGCTGGGGGCCTGGGTCGTGAACCTTGCGGGCTTCCTCCTCCTTGCAGAGACGAGGCTGCATCTGCATGACTGTATCACCACGGAGACCCTTTATTATGCATGTTGACACTGTGACACTACTTCCCATTGCGATGACTAGGTTGTACCTCTTCTCTACTTCCCATTGCGATGACTAGGTTGTACCTCTTCTCTACTTCCCATTGAGATGACTAGGTTGTACCTCTTCTCTGCTTCCCATTGCGATGACTAGGTTGTACCTCTTCTCTACTTCCCATTGCGATGACTAGGTTGTACCTCTTCTCTACTTCCCATTGCGCTGACTAGGTTGTACCTCTTCTCTGCGTAGTTCTGCGTGTGTTTGTATGATCTGAGGATATTTAAGCCACCTGCAGGTCCTCCTGTAGGGGATTGCTTGTTTTGTTTTCCAACAGAGACCTTGGTTGTTTAGGGATCGCGGTACAGATGTACCAGTGAACTGTGGAAGTGGATTCATGTTTTCTCTCCTCTCTCTCTTCCTCTTCCTTACTCCTCTCTCTCTGTTTCACTTTCTATCATTACCTCTGTTAACTTTCATTTCTCCCTTGTCAGGCCCAGCAGTATGAAATGGAATGGTGTAATAGACAAATGTTTAAATAAAGAAATAAAATGAATAAACATGATATCAAGTGGAGCCTTATGTTCATAAAGCTCCGCTTGGTAAAGCAAAACTGTTCAACAGAATAAAGCAATCAGATTTCCATTCTGCTTGCTATGATGCTGGACAGGACAAGTAAAAAAAATAAATAAATTAAAATCTGCTCGTCTCTATATTCTCTCTCTTTAATCTTAAATGTTTTTAATGTTTTAAATCTTTTTCACGTCTCGGCTGCTGATCATGTTTTCTATAAAGTACTTTAATGATCCTGTACATGAAATGTACAAATAAACTTGATTTCACTCATAGTTTGCTCAAACGGAAAAAAAAAAATCTGAGAAAAAAAAATGTTCTTTGGTTTTTTTTGTTAAATATTCTGGGAAAAGTCCGATCCCCCCCCCCCCCCCCCCCTCCGTGGCCCTCATCGTCTTCCGTAGTTGATGAGGAAGGATGAAGATCGATCTTTTTTTTTTTTTCCAGACCTGTGATTGGTCAGGGGGCGGGGCTTCACTGGTGTTTGTCTCTGATCTGGTAAACAAACCCGAGTCCGGACCAGTTTAGGTTTCCAGGATCTGTTGCCATGGTAACGCCACCCAGAGACAGCTCGGTGAAAATCTGAACCAGAAGTAAGGTCTGTCAGGATCCAGATCCCGGTCCAGGTCCAGGTCCAGTCCCGGCCCCTCCTCGTCGCCTCGCCGAACCTCGCGCACCGTCATGCCGTGGACCAGCCGCGCGGTGCTCCAGGCCACGCGCCGCCTGTGCGCCAGCGGCGGCTCCATGCCGCTCGCGCAGCTGTTCCAGGACCTGCTGGGACTCTGCGACATCACCGAGGAAGAGTTCATCTTCATCATCCGGGGCTGCGCGCGCTTCCTGCTGGTCCGCGGACCCGCCGGGGACCGCAGGGTGGTGGCGCGGACGTCGCTGCGCCTCTGCCGCAGCTACGCGCGCGAGGAGCCGTGCGGGGGCTGCCAGCAGCTGCACCTCTGCAAGTTCTTCATCTACGGAACCTGCAGGTTCGGGAAGGGCAGGTGAGCGCGCGCACACGTCACCGCACGGGGACGTTTCACCTGCACAGGTAACGCACACGCCGCGTTTCTGCTGTTCACACCTGAAACAAACAAACACAAACAGGAACTATTCCCCCCCCCCGCGGAGGAACACGGACTCGGTGCAGCTGTGAAAAGGCGAAACGAAAGTTAAGGAAACAGAAACTGAGGCGGAGGAACACTGACGATGATGATGATGGTTTTTCAATATTACGGTGACGTCAGTGAGGCAAGTTTGGGTTTCCAGAAAAGTGAAACTAGGGATATCCAATATGCCGATACTTTCAAACTCACGTGGCCGATAACGGTTACCGATATTAAAGCTGAAAAAATGATGTAATGTTCATCTTTGTGAGAAAATGGGAAAATACCTGGAACGGGTCAGACTAAGCTCAGATATGTGTCGCGATATCCCAGAACCACCTGCAGTTTCTGCTCCGAGAAAACAAATGACACCCAAAAACAGGATATCAGGATATTTCCACAAATGAGCGAATAAACTTTGTTCACACAGAACATCCTGAAAGAACCTGGAGAAGTTTTAACGTCTGGAAAAAAAAGGTTTCATTTTGTTTTAGACTTTAGAAACGGCGGCCTGATCGGTTACATGTCAGTTAAATATCAGTTACATGTCGGTTACATGTCGGTTAAATATCAGTTACATGTCGGTTACATGTCGGTTACATGTCGGTTAAATATCAGTTACATGTCTGTTAAATATCAGTTACATATCTGTTACATTTTGGTTACATGTCAGTTAAATGACGGTTACATGTCGGTTAAATATCGGTTACATATCGGTTAAATATCAGTTACATGTCAGTTAAATATCGGTTACATGTCGGTTAAATATCGGTTACATATCTGTTACATTTTGGTTACATGTCAGTTAAATGACGGTTACATGTCGGTTAAATATCGGTTACATATCGGTTAAATATCGGTTACATGTCGGTTAAATATCGGTTACATATCGGTTACATGTCGGTTACATGTCGGTTACATGTCGGATAAATATCGGTTACATGACGGTTCCATGTCGGTTCCATGTCGGGTACATGTCGGTTACATGACGGTTAAATATCGGTTACATGTCGGTTACATGTCGGTTACATGTCGGATAAATATCGGTTACATGACGGTTCCACGTCGGTTCCATGTCGGTTCCACGTCGGTTACATGTCGGTTAAATATCAGTTACATGTCGGTTAAATATCGGTTACATGTCGGTTACATGTCGGTTAAATATCGCTTACATGACGGTTCCATGTCGGTTACATGTCGGTTAAATATCGGTTAAATATCAGTTACATGTCGGTTAAATATCGGTTACATGTCGGGTACATGTCGGGTACATGACGGTTAAATATCGGTTAAATACTGATTACATGTCGGTTACATGTCGGTTAAATATCGGTTAAATATCAGTTACATGTCGGTTAAATATCGGTTACATGTCGGGTACATGTCGGGTACATGACGGTTAAATATCGGTTAAATATCAGTTACATGTCGGTTAAATATCGGTTACATGTCGGGTACATGTCGGTTACATGTCGGTTAAATACTGGTTACATGTCGGTTAAATACTGGTTACATGTCGGTTAAATACTGGTTACGTGTCGGGTTAAATGTCGGTTACATGTCGGTTAAATACTGGTTACATGTCGGTTAAATACTGGTTACGTGTCGGTTAAATGTCGGTTACATGTCGGTTAGATATCGGTTACATGTCGGTTAAATACTGGTTACATGTCGGTTAAATACTGGTTACGTGTCGGTTAAATGTCGGTTAAATGTCGGTTAAACGTCGGTTAAACGTCGGTTAAACGTCGGTTAAACGTCGGTTAAACGTCGGTTAAACGTCGGTTAAACGTCGGTTAAACGTCGGTTAAATGTCGGTTAAATATCGGTTACATATCGGTTACATATCTGTTACATTTTGGTTACATGTCAGTTAAATGACGGTTACATGTCGGGTTAAATATCGGTTACATATCGGTTAAATATCGGTTACATGTCGGTTAAATATCGGTTACATATCGGTTACATGTCGGTTACATGTCGGATAAATGTCGGTTACATGACGGTTCCATGTCGGTTCCATGTCGGGTACATGTCGGTTACATGACGGTTAAATATCGGTTACATGTCGGTTACATGTCGGTTACATGTCGGATAAATATCGGTTACATGTCGGTTACATGTCGGTTACATGTCGGTTACATGTCGGTTAAATATCGCTTACATGACGGTTCCATGTCGGTTCCATGTCGGTTAAATATCGGTTAAATATCAGTTACATGTCGGTTAAATATCGGTTACATGTCGGTTTCATTTCGGGTACATGTCGGGTACATGTCGGTTACATGACGGTTAAATATCGGTTAAATACTGGTTACATGTCGGTTAAATATCGGTTACATGTCGGTTAAATATCGGTTACATGTCGGTTAAATGTCGGTTACATGTCGGTTAAATACTGATTACATGTCGGTTAAATACTGATTACATGTCGGTTACATGTCGGTTACATGTCGGTTAAATACTGGTTACATGTCGGTTACATGTCGGTTAAATACTGGTTACGTGTCGGTTAAATGTCGGTTACATGTCGGTTAAATACTGGTTACATGTCGGTTAAATACTGGTTACATGTCGGTTACATGTCGGTTAAATACTGATTACATGTCGGTTACATGTCGGTTACATGTCGGTTAAATACTGGTTACATGTCGGTTACATGTCGGTTAAATACTGGTTACGTGTCGGTTAAATGTCGGTTAAATGTCGGTTACATGTCGGTTAAATATCGGTTAAATGTCGGTTACATGTCGGTTACATGTCGGTTAAATATCGGTTAAATGTCGGTTAAATACTGGTTACATGTCGGTTACATGTCGGTAACATGTCGGTTAAATATCGGTGGGGTGGCCGATGTCTGATACTCAGGCCGATATAGGACGATACCGATAGTGGGCGAACGTGCATTCCTGATTAAAACCATGATCTCAGATCAGTGATGATGATGATGTTCTTCATCATTTCTGACCTCAGATCAGTGATGATGATGATGATGATGTTCTTCATCATTTCTGATCTCAGATCAGTGATGATGATGATGATGTTCTTCATCATTTCTGACCTCAGATCAGTGATGATGATGATGTTCTTCATCATTTCTGACCTCAGATCAGTGATGATGATGATGATGTTCTTCATCATTTCTGACCTCAGATCAGTGATGATGATGATGTTCTTCATCATTTCTGACCTCAGATCAGTGATGATGATGATGTTCTTCATCATTTCTGACCTCAGATCAGTGATGATGATGATGATGTTCATCATTTCTGATCTCAGATCAGTGATGATGATGATGTTGTTCATCATTTCTGATCTCAGATCAGTGATGATGATGATGATGATGATGTTCTTCATCTCAGGAAACCCTGCAGGTTCTCCCATGACGTCCAGTCGGACCACAACTCCAGATTACTGAGAGAGTGCACGCTGCAGGAGCTGGAGGAGGAGGAGCTGTTCCTGCTGCTGCTGCAGAACGACGCCGCACTGCTGCCGGAGGTAACCTCACCCGCCTCACCCTGATTCACCCGCCTCACCCTGATTCACCCTGCTTCACCCCGCCTCACCTTTGATTCACCCGTCTCACCCTGATTCACCCATCTCACCCCGCCTCACCCTGATTCAACCGCCTCACCCTGATTCACCCGCCTCACCCTGATTCACCCGCCTCACCCTGACTCACCCTGCTTCACCCTGATTCACCCTGCCTCACCCTGATTCACCCTGATTCACCCTGATTCACCCGCCTCACCCTGATTCACCCTGATTCACCCTGATTCACCCGCCTCACCCTGATTCACCCTGATTCACCCTGATTCACCCGCCTCACCCTGATTCACCCTGCCTCACCCTGCTTCACCCGCCTCACCCTGATTCACCCGCCTCACCCTGATTCACCCGCCTCACCCTGATTCACCCGCCTCACCCCGCTTCACCCGCCTCACCCTGCCTCACCCTGCCTCACCCTGCCTCACCCTGCCTCACCCCGCCTCTCGGTCCTCATGACTCCGTCTCTGCACCTGTGCAGGTGTGTCTGCACTACAACAAGGGCTCGGGGCCTCACGGCGGCTGCACCTTCCAGGAGAACTGCAGCAAGGTCCACCTGTGCCGGCACTTCGTGCAGGACGGCTGCATGTTCGGCCACAAATGCAAACGGCAGCACGGCGTGGACGAGCGAGGCCGGAGGATGCTGGAGGAGCGGGGGCTGAGCGGGGGCATCATCAGCAACCTGCCCTTCATCTACAGGAACGTGCACCACCTCGCTGCTGCTGCAGGTGAGATGGAGCTCCTGCAGGAGGAGGAGGAGGAGCTCCTGCTGCAGGAGGAGGAGCTCCTGCAGGAGGAGGAGGAGCTCCTGCTGCAGGAGGAGGAGGAGCAGCTCCTGCTGCTGGAGGAGGAGGAGGAGGAGCTGCTGCAGGAGGAGGAGGAGGGGCTCCTGCTGCTGGAGGAGGAGGAGGAGTAGCTCCTGCAGGAGGAGGAGGAGGAGGAGCTCCTGCAGGAGGAGGAGGAGTAGCTCCTGCAGGAGGAGGAGGAGTAGGAGCTCCTGCAGGAGGAGGAGGAGTAGGAGCTCCTGCAGGAGGAGGAGGAGTAGGAGCTCCTGCAGGAGGAGGAGGAGGAGGAGCTCCTGCAGGAGGAGGAGGAGCTCCTGCAGGAGGAGGAGGAGTAGGAGCTCCTGCAGGAGGAGGAGGAGTAGGAGCTCCTGCAGGAGGAGGAGGAGGAGGAGCTCCTGCAGGAGGAGGAGGAGCTCCTGCAGGAGGAGGAGGAGGAGGAGGAGGAGCTCCTGCAGGAGGAGGAGGAGTAGGAGCTCCTGCTCTCGGCAGCGAGACCTCCTTCCTCAGTAAAACAGTTGGGCGCAGTGATGATGCAGCTTTACCCGGAGACCACGCTGACTTCATTCTGATTGGTTCCACCTTATTTGGTGTTTTTCATTTTAACCCTCACAGCTCCAGAAGAAAAAGTTATGTTCCGCTTCTTAAGGCCACATTCTGGCCAATGTCCGTTACTGGCCTGTAAATATTATCTAAAAATGAAAAGTTGCCATTTTCTTTCATGGCTGTCATCACAGACTTCTGGTCTAACCATCAATAGCAAAAAATCAATGAGATTTTAAATTTTAACCCTTTAAATTCCACTTTGCATACATGGTGCTCCAACTTCCGAAAATTGAAAATGGGGTTAAAATAAATGTGATTAATGTAAAATGAATTTTTTTTGTGCCGGATTATCAGAGACCGGGAGTATTTAAGAAGGTATAAAAATGTTTTTTGATGCATCTTTATTTTTTGTGTTACAGTGTTTTTTTTTAAGTTACGTTAAGCTTCTTAAGGGCGTCTCTCTCTCTCTCTCTCTCTCTCTCTCTCTCTCTCTCTCTCTCTCGCTCTATGAATATCAGACTGTAAATAAATCTAGAAAAAAAACCTGAAAAAACTGTTGAATGGAAAAATGGTTGAAATGTTCCTCAGAATGAAGGAAACATCCTCACGAATCCAGAAAAACTCCAGATTTATGTCGCGTTTAAACATCAGCTGCTGGAAAAGTGACGGATCTGACCGGAGAACACGTGTAAACCGGTTCTGTTCGGTCTGTGGTGTAAACATACAGAACTGTGATGTTCTCGGTGTTGCTGGTGGGTTCTAGACGCAGACCCGGAACCGGCCTGGACCCCAGAGACGGAGACGGAGGACATCTGTCTACACTTCATCAGGAACAGCTGCAGGTTCCAGGGTGAGTCCACTTCTGTTCACACCTGCAGGCAGGAACCGGTTCCTGAGGCCACCGGGACAAACGCAGGAACCGGTTCCTGCGTTGGTCCCGGTGGCCTGCAGGAACCGGTTCCCGCGTTTGGTCCCGGTGGCCTGCAGGAACCGGTTCCTGCGTTTGGTCCCGGTGGCCTGCAGGAACCGGTTCCTGCGTTTGGTCCCGGTGGCCTGCAGGAACCGGTTCCCGCGTTTGGTCCCGGTGGCCTGCAGGAACCGGTTCCTGCGTTTGGTCCCGGCGGCCTGCAGGAACCGGTTCCCGCGTTTGGTTCCGGTGGCCTGCAGGAACCGGTTCTCGGGTTTGGTCCCGGTGGCCTGCAGGAACCGGTTCCCGCGTTTGGTCCCGGTTCCTGGGTTTGGTCCCGGTGGCCTGCAGGAACCGGTTCCCGGGTTTGGTCCCGGTGGCCTGCAGGAACCGGTTCCTGCGTTTGGTCCCGGTGGCCTGCAGGAACCGGTTCCTGCAGGCCACCGGGACCAAACGCAGGAACCGGTTCCTGCGTTTGGTCCCGGCGGCCTGCAGGAACCGGTTCCCGCGTTTGGTCCCGGTGGCCTGCAGGAACCGGTTCCCGGGTTTGGTCCCGGTGGCCTGCAGGAACCGGTTCCTGCGTTTGGTCCCGGTGGCCTGCAGGAACCGGTTCCCGGGTTTGGTCCCGGTGGCCTGCAGGAACCGGTTCCTGCGTTTGGTCCCGGTGGCCTGCAGGAACCGGTTCCTGCGTTTGGTCCCGGTGGCCTGCAGGAACCGGTTCCCGGGTTTGGTCCCGGTGGCCTGCAGGAACCGGTTCCCGGGTTTGGTCCCGGTGGCCTGCAGGAACCGGTTCCCATGCGTTTGGTCCCGGTGGCCTGCAGGAACCGGTTCCTGCGTTTGGTCCCGGTGGCCTGCAGGAACCCGGTTCCCCGTTTGGTCCCGGTGGCCTGCAGGAACCGGTTCCTGCGTTTGGTCCCGGTGGCCTGCAGGAACCGGTTCCCGGGTTTGGTCCCGGTGGCCTGCAGGAACCGGTTCCCGGGTTTGGTCCCGGTGGCCTGCAGGAACCGGTTCATGCGTTTGGTCCCGGTGGCCTGCAGGAACCGGTTCCTGCGTTTGGTCCCGGTGGCCTGCAGGAACCGGTTCCCGCGTTTGGTCCCGGTGGCCTGCAGGAACCGGTTCCCGCGTTTGGTTCCGGTGGCCTGCAGGAACCGGTTCTCGGGTTTGGTCCCGGTGGCCTGCAGGAACCGGTTCCTGGGTTTGGTCCCGGTGGCCTGCAGGAACCGGTTCCCGCGTTTGGTCCCGGTGGCCTTCAGGAAC
Organism: Atherinomorus stipes; assembly: GCA_023101725.1. Taxonomy (NCBI): domain Eukaryota; kingdom Metazoa; phylum Chordata; class Actinopteri; order Atheriniformes; family Atherinidae; genus Atherinomorus; species Atherinomorus stipes. The sequence goes on from JALJCO010003065.1 coordinate 53,143, forward strand.
CGGTTCCCGCGTTTGGTTCCGGTGGCCTGCAGGAACCGGTTCCTGCGTTTGGTCCCGGTGGCCTGCAGGAACCGGTTCCTGGGTTTGGTCCCGGTGGCCTGCAGGAACCGGTTCCCGGGTTTGGTCCCGGTGGCCTGCAGGAACCGGTTCCCGCGTTTGGTCCCGGTGGCCTGCAGGAACCGGTTCCCGCGTTTGGTCCCGGTGGCCTGCAGGAACCGGTTCCCGCGTTTGGTTCCGGTGGCCTGCAGGAACCGGTTCCCGCGTTTGGTTCCGGTGGCCTGCGGGAACCGGTTCCCGCGTTTGGTTCCGGTGGCCTGCGGGAACCGGTTCCCGCGTTTGGTCCCGGTGGCCTGCGGGAACCGGTTCCCACGTTTGGTCCCGGTGGCCTGCGGGAACCGGTTCCCGCGTTTGGTCCCGGTGGCCTGCAGGAACCGGTTCCCGCGTTTGGTCCCGGTGGCCTGCAGGAACCGGTTCCCGCGTTTGGTCCCGGTGGCCTGCAGAGGGCAGCAGAGCGCTGATGATGACGATGCTCAGCAGAGGAAGGTTTGTAGTTAAATATCTTCGGTGATCTTTGGAAAATAAACATCTGAGAGTCTTTGATGTTCTTGATAATCTTGTTTTTACATCATTAGATCGTCTGGAACATTTTTAACTTTGCTGTTTTTTACTGGATCATCGAAGGTTCTTGGAAAATCCTCCGTTCTCCTTCCACATGAACTCATTTCACCTCACATTTACTCACTTTTCATTCATTTTTCCACACGGTTCTGCAGAGGGTTCTCAGTGGTTCTAAAGGTGGTTCCTCGGGTGGTTCTGTTGAGGGTTCTCCAGGTGGTTCTCGTGGTTCTGCAGAGGGTTCTCATGATGATTCTCCAGAGGGTTCTGATGATGGTTCTTCAGGTGGTTCTGCAGAGGGTTCTCATGATGGTTCTCCAGGTGGTTCTGCAGAGGGTTCTCATGATGGTTCTCCAGGTGGTTTTGTTGAGGGTTCTCCAGGTGGTTCTCATAGTGATTCTGCAGAGGGTTCTCATGGTGGTTCTGTTGAGGGTTCTCCAGGTGGTTCTCATGGTGGTTCTCCAGGTGGTTCTTTAGGTAGTTCTGCAGTGGGTTCCCATGGGGGTTTTGTTGAGGGTTCTCCAGGTGGTTCTCATGATGGTTCTGCAGAGGGTTCTCATGGTGGTTCTGCAGGTGGTTCTCTAGGTGGTTCTGAGAGGGTTCTTATGCTGGTTCTTTAGGTGGTTCTGCAGTGGGTTCCCATGGGGGTTCTGTTGAGGGTTCTCCAGGTGGTTCTGCGGGGAGTTCCAGATTGATTCATTCCTCCAGAACCTCTTATGGTTCCATGTTCCATGTCTGCAGAAAGCTGCCGGCGCGTCCACTTCCATCTTCCGTATAAGTGGGAGGTGTTGTCCGGCGGCGCGTGGACGGACCTGGAGGACATGGAGGACATCGAGCGAGACTTCTGCGACCCGACGAAGACCCACAGGTGAGTTTCTCCCCCCTGAGTTGGTCTGGAGTGGAACGTGTTGCTGACGGCATCGTCCGTGTTTTCAGCGGCGGATTTCAGCCGGTGGACTTCCTGACGATGACGCGGGGACCGCTGCGCGTCCGCCGTCTGTCCACCGTCTCCGCGGTAACCAAGCCGCCTCACTACAGCCTGACGACCTGCTGGCGGTGGTTCTACAAGGCGGAGCAGGGGCGCTGGGTGGAGTACGGCCAGCTGGTGAGTCGGACTCTGCAGGTTCTGGCTCGGTTCGGTTCTGGTGCTGATCCGGTCTGGCTCTGTTCAGTTCTGGTGCTGATCCAGTCTGGCTTGGTTAGGTTCTGGTGCTGATCCGGTCTGGCTTGGTTAGGTTCTGGTGCTGATCCAGTCTGGCTCTGTTCAGTTCTGGTGCTGATCCAGTCTGGCTCGGTTAGGTTCTGGTGCTGATCAGGTCTGGCTTGGTTAGGTTCTGGTGCTGATCCAGTCTGGCTCGGTTCAGTTCTGGTGCTGATCAGGTCTGGCTTGGTTAGGTTCTGGTGCTGATCCGGTCTGGCTTGGTTAGGTTCTGGTGCTGATCAGGTCTGGCTTGGTTAGGTTCTGGTGCTGATCCAGTCTGGCTCGGTTCAGTTCTGGTGCTGATCAGGTCTGGCTTGGTTAGGTTCTGGTGCTGATCCAGTCTGGCTCGGTTCAGTTCTGGTGCTGATCCAGTCTGGCTCGGTTCAGTTCTGGTGCTGATCCAGTCTGGCTTGGTTCAGTTCTCGTTTATCCGGTCTGGCTCGGTTCAGTTCTGGTGCTGATCCGGTCTGGCTCGGTTCAGTTCTGGTGCTGATCCGGTCCGGTTCCTCCTGCAGGACAACAAGCAGCGCTCCATGTCGGCCACGTCGGCGACGCTGGAGGAGGCGTTTCTGACGGACCGCGGAGCCGAAGTCCGAGTGGTGAAAGGAGGGAGAGAGTACGTCATCAGCTTCAGAGGTACGGCTGACCCCCCCCACTGCAGACTCCCCCCCACTGCAGACCCCCCCCCCACTGCAGACCCCCCCGCCACCCCTGCAGACTCCCCCCCCCCCACTGCAGACTCCCCCCACTGCAGACTCCCCCCACTGCAGACCCCCCCACTGCAGACTCCCCCCACTGCAGACTCCCCCCACTGCAGACTCCCCCCCCACTGCAGACTCCCCCCACTGCAGACCCCCCCACTGCAGACTCCCCCCACTGCAGACTCCCCCCACTGCAGACTCCCCCCCCACTGCAGACTCCCCCCACTGCAGACCCCCCCCCCCACTGCAGACTCCCCCCCACTGCAGACTCCCCCCCACTGAGACTCCCCCCACTGCAGACCCCCCCCCCACTGCAGACTCCCCCCCACTGCAGACTCCCCCCACTGCAGACTCCCCCCCCCCCCCCCACTGCAGACCCCCCCCCACAGACTCTCTCCCCCACTGCAGACTCCCCCCCACTGCAGACCCCCCCAACTGAGACTCTCCAAACCACAAACTCTCCCCACTGCAGACTCGATCCACTGCAGACACCCCCCCCCCCCCCCCCCCACCACAGACTCCACCAGTTAATCTTTGTATCTTCCTCCTCTCCTCCTCTTCCTCACTGCAGACATGTACCAGAGGAACCCTAAACACAACACGAAGAGGAAGGTCCGGCGGCGGCCCCGCTTCGTCTCCAGGGCCGAGGTGGACTTTCTGGTGGGGCAGCAGACCTCCTGAGACCACATCAGAACTGCATCCTGGACCGCCTCGCCGTCTTCTTCCCTCCTGGAGGACGTTCTTCTTACAGACGTGTCTTCTGCAGCCTCTGATCTGACTGGACGGCTCTGGACTTAAGGACAGCAACAGGACCGCATCAGGACCACATCAGGACCGCATCAGGACCGCATCAGGACCGCATCAGGACCACTTCAGGACCACTTCAGGACCACTTCAGGACCACATCAGGACCGCATCAGGACCGCATCAGGACCGCATCAGGACCACATCAGGACCACATCAGGACCGCATCAGGACCACTTCAGGACTACTTCAAGACCAAATCCAGGACCACATCAGGACCGCTTCAGGACCGCATCAGGACCACTTCAGGACTACTTCAAGACCAAATCCAGGACCGCATCAGGACCGCATCAGGACCACTTCAGGACTACTTCAAGACCAAATCCAGGACCACATCAGGACCACTTCAGGACCGCATCAGGACCACTTCAGGACTACTTCAAGACCAAATCCAGGACCGCTTCAGGACCGCTTCAGGACCGCATCAGGACCACTTCAGGACCACTTCAAGACCAAATCCAGGACCGCATCAGGACCACTTCAGGACCACTTCAGGACCACTTCAGGACCACTTCAGGACCGCATCAGGACCGCATCAGGACCACTTCAGGACCACTTCAAGACCAAATCCAGGACCGCATCAGGACCACTTCAGGACCACTTCAGGACTACTTCAGGACTACTTCAGGACTACTTCAGGACCGCATCAGGACCGCATCAGGACCAAATCCAGGACCGCATCAGGACCGCATCAGGACCACTTCAGGACTAAAGTAAAGTTTCATAGCTGGTCCGAGCAGCAGATCTGAGACCAGGTCACGGTGGTTTTAATAAAAACGCTTCTGCAGAAAGTCTGTGCTGTGTTTATGTGTGCATGGGACATCTGAGCACTCTATTACCTGGAGAAGAATAGGAGGATGATGATGATGATGTCTGGTGGTTTTCAGGTGCGCAGATGAAACCTAAACTGGAACTGATCCTACACCTGCAGCAGCTGACGAAAAGCTTAACCTTCATCAGACTGGTGTGCAGTGGTGCATCATGGGAGTCAAAATGTAAACAACTAAATGTAAACCAGGCCTCGTTATCGGGCCTCGTTACCGGGCCTCGTTACCGGGCCTCGTTACCGGGCCTCGTTACCGGGCCTCGTTACCGGGCCTCGTCACCGGGCCTCGTCACCGGGCCTCGTCACCGGGCCTCGTTACCGGGCCTCGTTACCGGGCCTCGTTACCAGGCCTCGTTACCGGGCCTCGTTACCAGGTCTCGTTACCGGGCCTCGTTACCAGGTCTCGTTACCGGGCCTCGTTACCGGGCCTCGTTACCGGGCCTCGTTACCGGGCCTCGTTACCAGGTCTCGTTACCGGGCCTCGTTACCGGGCCTCGTTACCAGGTTTTGTTAAAAAACCTCGTTACCAGGCCTCGTTACCAGGTTTTTCTCTGTTACCGGGCCTCGTTACCAGGTTTTGTTACCGGGCCTCGTTACCAGGTTTTGTTATCAGGCCTCGTTACCGGGCCTCGTTACCAGGTTTCGTTATCAGACCTCGTTACCGGGTCTCGTTACCGGGCCTCGTTACCGGGCCTCGTTACCAGGCCTCGTTACCGGGCCTCGTTACCGGGCCTCGTTACCGGGCCTCGTTACCAGGCCTCGTTACCAGGCCTCGTTACCAGGCCTCGTTACCAGGCCTCGTTACCGAGCCTCGTTACCATCCCTCGTTACCATCCCTCGTTACCAGACCTCGTTACCAGACCTCGTTACCAGACCTCGTTACCAGACCTCGTTACCAGACCTCGTTACCATCCCTCGTTACCAGACCTCGTTACCAGGCCTCGTTACGATACCTCGTTACCAGGCCTCGTTACCAGGCCTCGTTACGAGGCCTCGTTACCAGGCCTAGTTACCAGACCTCGTTACCAGGTCTTGTTACCAGGCCTCGTTACCAGGCCTCGTTACCAGGTCTCGTTACCAGGCCTCGTTACCAGGCCTCGTTACCAGGTTTTGTTATAAGACCTCGTTACCATGTTTTGTTATAAGACCTCGTAACCAGGCCTCGTTACCATGTTTTGTTATAAGACCTCGTTACCAGGCCTCGTTACCAGGCCTCGTTACCGTTACCATAAGACCTCGTTACCAGGTCTTGTTACCAGGTTTCGTTATAAGACCTAGTTACCAGGCCTCGTTACCAGGCCTCGTTACCAGGTTTTGTTATAAGACCTCGTTACCAGGTTTTGTTATAAGACCCTCGTTACCAGGTTTTGTTATAAGACCTCGTTACCAGGTTTTGTTATAAGGCCTCGTTACCATGTTTTGTTATAAGACCTCGTTACCAGGCCTCGTTACCATGTTTTGTTATAAGACCTCGTTACCAGGCCTCGTTACCAGGTTTTGTTATAAGACCTCGTTACCAGGCCTCGTTACCAGGTTTCGTTATAAGACCTCGTTACCAGGTCTCGTTACCAGGTTTCGTTATAAGACCTCGTTACCAGGTCTCGTTACCAGGTTTTGTTATAAGACCTCGTTACCAGGCCTCGTTATCAGGTTTGGTTATAAGACCTCTGTTTACAAACACGGCTCATTCTTCAACATAACCTAGAAAACGGACTTCACCAGCTCGTTTAGCACATCAGGCTGGTTCTGGTGCGGAAGCACCTGAGGCAAACTGAGCCCTGATCAGAATCTCCCGTTCCACCGTATCCATGAGAACCTCCTGTTCCACCGCATCCATGAGAACCTCCCGTTCCACCGTATCCATGATGAGAACCTCCCGTTCCAGGCCGTATCCATGATGAGAACCTCCCGTTCCACCGTATCCATGAGAACCTCCCGTTCCACCGTATCCATGAGAACCTCCCGTTCCACCGTATCCATGAGAACCTCGCTAGGTCTCCACCAGTTTCATCCATGAGAACCTCCCGTTCCAGGCCGTATCCTTTGATGAGAACCTCCCGTTCCAGCCGTATCCAGTGAAAACCTCCTGTTCCACCGCATCCATGAGAACCTCCCCGGTTCCACCGCATCCATGAGAACCTCCCGTTCCACCGTATCCATGAGAACCTCCCGTTCCACCGCATCCATGAGAACCTCCCGTTCCACCGCATCCATGAGAACCTCCCGTTCCACCGCATCCATGAGAACCTCCCGTTCCACCGTATCCATGAGAACCTCCCGTTCCACCGTATCCATGAGAACCTCCCGTTCCACCGCATCCATGATGAGAACCTCCCGTTCCACCGCATCCATGAGAACCTCCCGTTCCACCGCATCCATGAGAACCTCCCGTTCCACCGCATCCATGAGAACCTCCCGTTCCACCGTATCCATGAGAACCTCCCGTTCCACCGTATCCATGAGAACCTCCCGTTCCACCGTATCCATGAGAACCTCCCGTTCCACCGTATCCATGAGAACCTCCCGTTCCACCGTATCCTTGATGAGAACCTCCCGTTCCACCGCATCCATGAGAACCTCCCGTTCCACCGCATCCATGAGAACCTCCCGTTCCACCGCATCCATGAGAACCTCCCGTTCCACCGTATCCATGATGAGAACCTCCCGTTCCACCGTATCCATGATGAGAACCTCCCGTTCCACCGTATCCATGAGAACCTCCCGTTCCACCGTATCCATGAGAACCTCCCGTTCCACCGTATCCATGAGAACCTCCCGTTCCACCGTATCCATGAGAACCTCCCGTTCCACCGTATCCATGAGAACCTCCCGTTCCACCGCATCCAAGAGAACCTCCCGTTCCACCGCATCCATGATGAGAACCTCCCGTTCCACCACATCCGTGAGAACCTCCCGTTCCACCGCATCCATGAGAACCTCCCGTTCCACCGCATCCATGAGAACCTCCCGTTCCACCGCATCCATGAGAACCTCCCGTTCCACCGCATCCATGAGAACCTCCCGTTCCACCGCATCCATGAGAACCTCCCGTTCCACCGCATCCATGAGAACCTCCCGTTCCACCGTATCCATGATGAGAACCTCCCGTTCCACCGTATCAATGATGAGAACCTCCCGTTCCACCGTATCCATGAGAACCTCCCGTTCCACCGTATCCATGAGAACCTCCCGTTCCACCGTATCCATGAGAACCTCCCGTTCCACCGCATCCATGAGAACCTCCCGTTCCACCGCATCCATGAGAACCTCCCGTTCCACCGTATCCATGAGAACCTCCCGTTCCACCGCATCCATGAGAACCTCCCGTTCCACCGCATCCATGAGAACCTCCCGTTCCACCGCATCCATGAGAACCTCCCGTTCCACCGCATCCATGAGAACCTCCCGTTCCACCGCATCCATGAGAACCTCCCGTTCCACCGCATCCATGATGAGAACCTCCCGTTCCACCGCATCCATGAGAACCTCCCCGTTCCACCGCATCCATGAGAACCTCCCGTTCCACCGTATCCATGATGAGAACCTCCCGTTCCACCGCATCCATGATGAGAACCTCCCGTTCCACCGCATCCATGATGAGAACCTCCCGTTCCACCGTATCCATGAGAACCTCCCGTTCCACCGTATCCATGAGAACCTCCCGTTCCACCGTATCCATGAGAACCTCCCGTTCCACCGTATCCATGAGAACCTCCCGTTCCACCGCATCCAAGAGAACCTCCCGTTCCACCGCATCCATGATGAGAACCTCCCGTTCCACCGCATCCATGAGAACCTCCCGTTCCACCGCATCCATGAGAACCTCCCGTTCCACCGCATCCATGAGAACCTCCCCGTTCCACCGTATCCATGATGAGAACCTCCCGTTCCACCGTATCCATGATGAGAACCTCCCGTTCCACCGTATCCATGAGAACCTCCCGTTCCACCGTATCCATGAGAACCTCCCGTTCCACCGTATCCATGAGAACCTCCCGTTCCACCGTATCCATGAGAACCTCCCGTTCCACCGTATCCATGAGAACCTCCCGTTCCCCCGCATCCAAGAGAACCTCCCGTTCCACCGCATCCATGATGAGAAGCTCCCGCGCGTTCTCCTGCTGGATGATGTCATCTTTATGACATGGCGCGTTCTCCTGCTGATGATGTCATCTTTATGACATGGCGCGTTCTCCTGCTTGATGTCATCTTTATGACATGGCGCGTTCTCCTGCTTGATGATGTCATCTTTATGACATGGCGTGTTCTCCTGCTGATGATGTCATCTTTATGACATGGCGCGTTCTCCTGCTGATGATGTCATCTTTATGACATGGCGCGTTCTCCTGCTGGAAGCAGCATCAGAGGATGCTACACTGTGGTCATAAAGGGACGGACATGGTCAGCAACAATACTCAGGTAGGCTGTGGTGGTTAAACCGCCACGTTGGTACTAAGAAAACCTCTCCCACACCATCACACCACCACCACCAAGCTGAACTGTTGATACACACTCAGAAACATGGAGGTACAGACAGGATCATTTCTGTACCTGCAGGTACATTTTCTACAAATGTTCTCTCAAAAGTACAATATTGGTCTTTATGAGGCCAGAAGTACCTATATACTATGAAAAAGGCTCCAAAGTAATAGAAAGTACACATTTGTACCATTCCAACCCTAAGGGTACCTGCAGCATTGAAAAATGTGTGTAGCTTGTACAATAACTATAAACAGCAGTACTTCTAAACAGTAGTATAATTATAGTTATTATGATTTTCATAGTAATCATAGTAATAATTATATGTATAATTATATATGTGTTTGGCCTAATATTTCTATAATTCATTTATTAGCAGATTTTTTTGGTTTATAATAGTAAAAGAGAGTCTGTGAGATGTTACGGGTGTGGAACGGGGTCATCGGTACGTCGGACACGAGACTGAATGCATGTTCAGCTGGGACGTCTCCAACCGGTGAAGGCAGGAAACGCAAAACTCAAACTTTTTATAGGATAACAATCATACCAGATCAAACTGAATCTGCATTTCCCATGAGCCTTTGTGGTTCAATGCGTAAAATTTTTAAAATAGCCCCACCCCTTTTGCTCTTCGTGCACGCTAAAGCTGACACAACTTAATTTACTTTGAGTGAAAGTAAAAAAAAAGTTTGATCTTTTTATGTTGATTTGACTAAAAAAAAAAAAAAAAAAAAAAGGTTCCATCACCAAACCTGAATGATTACATCAGACCAATGAAAACTTATTCTTTCATATCAGCTAAGCTGAAATATTGTTTCCGGTCAGCAGTGACCTCTGCTGGACGCCAGAGACCCTGTCAGCAGCTTCTGGTTCAGGATTGGTTGGATCAGGTCTTCCTCCCCCCCCGTTCTGGTCCGCTGCGTCAGCCGTACGCGTCACTTCCGTTTTTACCGCCGTCTTTGAGTTTTAAAACGATTTATTTTTATTTACACAGACGCCGTCATCAAGCCTGGTTACATGCGTGCTGTCGTCTTTGTGTACATAATTAGATAAAGCAAATTCACGATTATCAAAAAGCCATTTGATGACATCACCACCAGCAAACGTGCTCGCGTGTAGATACTTTGTAAAAAAGATTTTTTTCTTAAATCATGAACATTCTGATCCTCAGCGAGCGGTCGGCAGAAACGTAACCTCTGACCGTCTGTTCCGGAGTAACGTCCAGATCCAGGAAGTACCGGGGGCCCAGAGCGGAGCCGTGCACGCCCACATCTCTGGCTGTCACACGGAACGTTTCTCACTTTTGCTTTGCAGTTCATTTCTTCCATCCGCTCCGTGTTTTCCTGCATCAGGACGCGTTCCCAGAACTCGTCCACATCCACCTTCGTGTTGTGGCTGCAGAGATGCCAAAGCCGGTGCTCCTGAAGAAGACACAGCATCTCTGACGCCCATCCCCCCCCCACCGAGAGTCCCACAGAAAAAGCTCTCGCCCTTCTCTGATAGGTCAGTCTGTTCCATACATTTACCATATTTACGCTCCACCGGACTTCGCCCGTCCCATGGCACCAGCAACGGGAGCAAACTGGTGGACCCGAGGACGTGTCTCATTGTCCTGTTATGCACATTATTACTGTTATTAAAGCGTCTAATTAAGGGGAAAAGTAAGGAATTAAAAAAAATAATGGGGGGAAGGGGAGGTTTTAGAATAAGAGATATTCCCAAAAACTCTTTTTTTCCCATATTTCCCAAGAGCTATGAGAAAAAAGAATCAGAAATAAATTCAATAGAAAAAAAAAATGAGGATTAAAGAAAAGGAAAAGATAATAAAATTAAATGGGGAATTGAACTTAGTTATAAACGGAAAGAGAAATGGAATAAACTCCACTCCCTCCCCCCCCCTCTCACCCCCTCCCCCCCTCCCTCCCGCCCCTCCTCCCCCCACCAAAAAAAACACCCCTCACAAACACCCCCCCCCCCCCCCCCCCCCCCCCCAGCTTCTTTATTTCTTTCACTAACGAAGTTGCCTGACTCCTGTAGATGTGGGGAACCAATCAGAACCAAAATGGGTCATAGAGGAACTTGACAGGCTCTGAAAAGTCAGAAATAGTGAGATATCTTGCAGAGGGATGCAGCACTCTTAAAATGTCCAAGCTTCTGAAGCGTGATCATCCAACAATCAAGCGTTTCATTCAAAATAGTCAACAGGGTCGCAAGAAACGTGGACGGATGAAATGAGAGTGAGTCTGGATGGGCCAGATGGATGGGCCCGTGGCTGGATCGGTAAAGGCCAGAGAGCTCCAGTCCCACTCAGACACCAGCAAGGTGGAGGTGGGGTACTGGTATGGGCCAGATGGATGGGCCTGTGGCTGGATCGGTAAAGGCCAGAGAGCTCCAGTCCCACTCAGACGCCAGCAAGGTGGAGGTGGGGTACTGGTATGGGCCAGATAGATGGGCCCGTGGCTGGATCGGTAAAGGCCAGAGAGCTCCAGTCCCACTCAGACGCCAGCAAGGTGGAGGTGGGGTACTGGTATGGGCCAGATGGATGGGCCCGTGGCTGGATCGGTAAAGGCCAGAGAGCTCCAGTCCCACTCAGACACCAGCATGGTGGAGGTGGGGTACTGGTATGGGCCAGATGGATGGGCCCGTGGCTGGATCGGTAAAGGCCAGAGAGCTCCAGTCCCACTCAGACGCCAGCATGGTGGAGGTGGGGTACTGGTATGGGCCAGATGGATGGGCCCGTGGCTGGATCGGTAAAGGCCAGAGAGCTCCAGTCCCACTCAGACACCAGCAAGGTGGAGGTGGGGTACTGGTATGGGCCAGATGGACGGGCCCGTGGCTGGATCGGTAAAGGCCAGAGAGCTCCAGTCCCACTCAGACACCAGCAAGGTGGAGGTGGGGTACTGGTATGGGCCAGATGGATGGGCCCGTGGCTGGATCGGTAAAGGCCAGAGAGCTCCAGTCCCACTCAGACGCCAGCAAGGTGGAGGTGGGGTACTGGTATGGGCCAGATGGATGGGCCCGTGGCTGGATCGGTAAAGGCCAGAGAGCTCCAGTCCCACTCAGACGCCAGCAAGGTGGAGGTGGGGTACTGGTATGGGCTGGTATCATCAAAGATGAGCTTGTGGGGCCTTTTCGGGTTGAGGATGGAGTCAAGCTCAACTCCCAGTCCTACTGCCAGTTTCTGGAAGACACCTTCTTCAAGCAGTGGTACAGGAAGAAGTCCGCATCCTTCAAGAAAAACCTGATTTTCATGCAGGACAATGCTCCATCACACGCATCCAAGTACTCCACAGCGTGGCTGCAAGAAAGGCTCTAAAAGCAGAAAAAGTAATGACATGGCCTCCTTGTTCACCTGATCTGAACCCCATAGAGAACCTGTGGTCCCTCATCAAATGTGAGATTTACAAGGAGGGAAAACAGTCCACCTCTCTGAACAGTGTCTGGGAGGCTGTGGTTGCTGCTGCTGCAATGTTGATGGTGAACAGATCAAAACACTGACAGGATCCATGGATGGCAGCTTTTCAGTGTCCTTGCAAAGAAAGGTGGAGATATTGCTCACTGATTTGTTTTTGTTTGGTTTTTGAATGTCAGAAATGTATATTTGTGAATGTTGAGCTGTTAATACAGCTGATATGGAGTGATGATGTCATTAGACCACACCCCTTCTGATTACAGAGATTCAATCAGCTGATATGCTGAATTGGTAGTAGCTTTGGGCCGATACAGCTTGGAGTAAGACAACATGCATACAGAGGATGATGATGTCACAATACTCATTTGCCTAATAATTCTGCACTCCCTGTATTTATGTATGTGTATATATGTATGTATATATATATGTGTGTGTGTGTGTGTGTGTGTATATAAACAAGCTTTCTGAGGTGTCTCCACCTCAGTGTGAAGTTCTGGTTCCGTCTCTGGACCTTCAGACCTGCAGCTTCCAGGATTCATGGTCCAGTTTGTGGCTCATCTGATTGGTCGCTTCAGCAGGAAGCTGTGACGTTTTCAGATATTTGTTTTTATTTATTTTTTCTGTTAAAAACTGTTTATTCTGATCCGCTGATGACGTCACTGGTTTCCTTCTTTTCCACCAACTTTGTCTGAAACCAGAACAGATTTTCTCGTTGAAGCTGATGTTTATTTGTTGTCCTCGTGTCAGCGGTGATGATGATGATGATGATGGTGATGATGAAGAGGAGGAGGGGGAGGAGGCCGACCTGCGTGTCCAGCAGCCTCCGGAGCGCGTGCAGGGCGGGGCGACGCCGCGCAGCAGCAGCCTCATCACCGCGGACCGACACCGACCTCCTGCTCGTCTCCAGGCCGCGGCATGGGCGCGCGAGCCCGGCCACTCTCAGCCGCCCCGGTCCGGATGAAGATGAAGATGAAGATGACGATGATGATGAAATCGGCGGCGGAGCGGGAGTAAGCGGCAGACTGAAGCGGCGCGCGCGGCAGCAGAGATCGCCATTGTTTGGATGCGCAGCAGACTGAGAGGGACGAGGCCGCAGAGACCCCCCCCCATCCCGACCCCCCACCATGCTGCCCCCGCTGGTCCTCGCGCTGCAGCTGCTCTGCTTCACCCCGGTAAGGACGCCGCTGTCCGGGCCGCGGGGCCGCCGCGCGGGGCTTTGTCTGCCGCGGAGCCGCGCGGGGACGGTGCGGGGGGGTTGGGGGAGGGAGGGGGGTGTTATTGACGCGCGCGGTGGCGGGGATGAACGCGCTGTGGCACCGGCGGTCCGGGCGCGAGGCGGCCAGCAGCTCGCTGGAAACTGGGTCAGTCGGTGATCCGGAGTCTGTCAGCATCACTCACGATCACGCGCGCGCGCCAGGAGCTGTGTGCTCACGCGGGGCCAGACATCCGCCTGAGACAGATGCCTGTACAGAACCAGGACCAGGATCTGGATCAGGACCCGGACCAGGATCTGGACTTGGACCAGGCTGGTCCCAGAATGCATTTCTCCGCTGCTCAGCAGACCAGCTTGCTTATGTCAACAACTGTTTGTTTGTTGGAGGGGGGGTTAAATGTCTGATAACTGCAGATCTGAGTTTGGAACAGAAAAATATCTACACAATTTATTGTTCACAACTAGAGATGAGCGATACAATACCGATACCAGTATGATACGATAACGATGCCGGTATGATACTATACGATATTGATACCAGTATGATACAATACTGATATGATACCGATACCAGTATGATACGATACTGATACCAGTATGATACGATACCGGTATGATGCGATACTAATACGATACAGATACCGGTATGATACAATACCGATACTGGTATGATACTAGGAGCACGAACTCCAGCTGCAACGCTGCGCTGTAAAAAATCCCAAGTTGACTCAACTTAGAATCATTTGTGTAACGTCGCTGCTGTAAAACTTTGAGTAAAGCTAACGGATGATGGTGGTACCGCAGCAGAACGCGGCTGGTCCGGACTCATCTTTGATCTGTACGGGAGTATTTTCAGGATGACACTCAGATGATGCTGATTTACTCCAGCATGCAGGAGTAGATGCGGAGTCTGAGAAATATCGGCATCATGACAGCTTACTGAGCCGTATTTGTCTCTACTGGACCAGGAACCCAGTCTGGTACGATATTATCTCCCGATACCGGCCTTCACACGGCCAAACTCAGCAGAACTTTACCAAAACTTTCTCAGAGTAGAAAAACTCTGAGTAGAGTAGAAGTGGAGTTTACAAAAGTAAGTGGATGCAACAAAAAAGGGCTGTCTGTTTTTACAGTGCGTTTTCTACGCTCATCGTCTTTTTCTGCGTAGTTCCACGTTTCAGTATCTTTCAGTTGATCTGGATCGTTTTTTTTTTGGGACATGTTTATTCTTTCACATTCCTCCTCTAGTCCCTTTAAAGGTGCAGTATGTAAAAAATCAAAGGTCAACGGCAGAAAAATGTGATACATAATTCCAAACTGTGTTTCTATTGATGTGTAATCGCTGCACTAGAACAGCTGTTCTATGTTTATTTTCTTAGAATGAGTCATTTATATCTACCTGCTGGGGGGTGCACATATGGAGGCGGCCATATTTGTTCCACCATTTTTACTACGGTGTCCCTAAATGGACAAAACAATGTGAGTGAAGTAAGAACCCTCTAAACTTTAAACCTGCTGTACTCTCAGAAACAGAAGTACGAGACAGGAACATTTCTGTACCTGTACGTACATTTACTACAAATGTTCTCTCAAAAGTACAATATTGGTCTTTATGAGGCCAGAAGTACCTATATACTATGAAAAAGGCTCCAAAGTAATATAAAGTACACATTTGTACCATTCCACCCCTAAGGGTACCTGCAGCATTGAAAAATGTACAGTAACTATAAATAGCAGTACTTCTAAACAGTAGTATAATTATAGTTATTATAGTATGATTTTCATAATAATCATAGTAATAATTATAAGTATAATTATATGTGTTTGGCCTAATATTTATAAGTACAAATTTGAACCTCTATTTTTGAGTGTGCAGGGTTTAATCTGAACTGGGACCAGTTTGGACTGAAAAGTGAGCCGTCATGAAAAAGGAAAAAGGTGGAGAACCGCTGGTGTAAATGATGTGAAATTCATCTCCGCCGGTTTCTTCTTCGGCTTCGTCACATTTATCACGTTCAAAAGAAGTTTTATGGACTGAAACGGTTCTAGTTCGTTCTGCTTCTCTCCCGTTAGATTTCCTACACGGAACGTGAAAGCTGAAGCGAAAAAACACGTTTTTATCACGCATAACTTCAGGTTAAAGGCCAGCCAGTTTCCTCAAATCGCTTTAAAGGTACAGTACGTAAGAAATACTGCCATCTAGTGGTAAAGATGTATGTGTGAAAGAAAAGATGTCTGCAGTGAAAGTACGGTGGCTGTAAGAGGCCAAAATTCTCCCAGACATAAAGATGCTTTCATCTGTGAGTGGATAAAGGTTAGAATAGTTTTAGATTTTTAAATAGTTTTAGTTTTGACTTTTTGTTTTTCAGTTCAGTTCAGAACTGGTCTGCCTGCAGTCCAGAGTCCTGCTGCTGAACTGGTCTGCCTGCAGTCCAGAGTCTGGTTCCAGAACTGGTCTGCCTGCAGTCCAGAGTCCAGCTGCTGAACCGGTCTGCCTGCAGTCCAAAGTCCTGCTGCTGAACTGGTCTGCCTGCAGTCCAGAGTCCGGCTGCTGAACTGGTCTGCCTGCGGTCCAGAGTCCGGCTGCTGAACTGGTCTGCCTGCAGTCCAGAGTCCAGCTGCTGAACTGGTCTGCCTGCAGTCCAGAGTCCTGCTGCTGAACTGGTCTGCCTGCAGTCCAGAGTCTGGTTCCAGAACTGGTCTGCCTGCAGTCCAGAGTCCAGCTGCTGAACTGGTCTGCCTGCGGTCCAGAGTCCGGCTGCTGAACTGGTCTGCCTGCGGTCCAGAGTCCTGCTGCTGAACTGGTCTGCCTACAGTCCAGAGTCCTGCTGCTGAACTGGTCTGCCTGCGGTCCAGAGTCCTGCTGCTGAACTGGTCTGCCTGCGGTCCAGAGTCCAGCTGCTGAACTGGTCTGCCTGCGGTCCAGAGTCCAGCTGCTGAACTGGTCTGCCTGCGGTCCAGAGTCCGGCTGCTGAACTGGTCTGCCTGCGGTCCAGAGTCCGGCTGCTGAACTGGTCTGCCTGCGGTCCAGAGTCCGGCTGCTGAACTGGTCTGCCTGCGGTCCAGAGTCCGGCTGCTGAACTGGTCTGCCTGCAGTCCAGAGTCCTGCTGCTGAACTGGTCTGCCTGCAGTCCAGAGTCCTGCTGCTGAACTGGTCTGCCTGCAGTCCAGAGTCCGGCTGCTGAACTGGTCTGCCTGCAGTCCAGAGTCCGGCTGCTGAACTGGTCTGCCTGCAGTCCAGAATCCTGCTGCTGAACTGGTCTGCCTGCAGTCCAAAGTCCGGTTCCAGAACCGGATCTGGATCTGGAACAACTAGACCTGAATCCTCAGACCAGATCCAGATCTATGACTCGGGCTGATTTCAGTGTTTGATCAGCATCATAAGCGTGGAGCGTGGTTGCTGTGGTTACCGTGGTTACCGTGGTGATTCATCTCTGATGGCTGAGTTTCTCATTTCCTCTTTCCTGTCTGCTGTGGTGGAGACGTGGAGGATCATCGTGGTCCCGCATTAAAACCTGGACCTCAGGGACCAGCTGGAGCTTCAGCTCCGAGTTTGTTTTAATATTTGAGTCGTTCTGATCTTATCCTGGTGGACCTGCGAACCTGGAGGTTACGGACGGATGGATGAGCTGATGTTCACGCCACAAACGAGATTCTGCTGAGTCATCCTGAACCAGATGTTCACACTGGTGTTAAAAATTAAACAAATATGAGATTAAAAACTTCTTTTAATTATATAATAACTTAAGTTCAGGTTCAGATTATTTACATTTATTCAGTGGAAAATGTTCAAATATAAAATGTAAAAGTGATATAAAGTTACCAAAACATCATCATCATCACTAACAGTAGCAGCATCATCATGTCATCTGATAGGCTACCACCATCATGTGACATAGAAGCTAGAATCTGATAGGCTACCACCATCATGTGATACAGAAGCTAGAATCTGATAGGCTACCACCATCATGTGACACAGAAGCTAGAATCTGATAGGCTACCACCATCATGTGATACAGAAACTAGAATCTGATAGGCTACCACCATCATGTGACACAGAAGCTAGAATCTGATAGGCTACCACCATCATGTGATACAGAAGCTAGAATCTGATAGGCTACCACCATCATGTGATACAGAAGCTAGAATCTGATAGGCTACCACCATCATGTGACACAGAAGCTAGAATCTGATAGGCTACCACCATCATGTGATACAGAAACTAGAATCTGATAGGCTACCACCATCATGTGACACAGAAGCTAGAATCTGATAGGCTACCACCATCATGTGACACAGAAGCTAGAATCTGATAGGCTACCACCATCATGTGATACAGAAGCTAGAATCTGATAGGCTACCACCATCATGTGACACAGAAGCTAGAATCTGATAGGCTACCACCATCATGTGATACAGAAGCTAGAATCTGATAGGCTACCACCATCATGTGACACAGAAGCTAGAATCTGATAGGCTACCACCATCATGTGATACAGAAGCTAGAATCTGATAGGCTACCACCATCATGTGACACAGAAGCTAGAATCTGATAGGCTACCACCATCATGTGATACAGAAGCTAGAATCTGATAGGCTACCACCATCATGTGATACAGAAACTAGAATCTGATAGGCTACCACCATCATGTGATACAGAAGCTAGAATCTGATAGGCTACCACCATCATGTGATACAGAAGCTAGAATCTGATAGGCTACCACCATCATGTGATACAGAAGCTAGAATCTGATAGGCTACCATCATCATGTGATACGTAAGCTAGAATCTGATAGGCTACCACCATCATGTGGTACAGAAGCTAGAATCTGATAGGCTACCACCATCATGTGATACGTAAGCTAGAATCTGATAGGCTACCATCATCATGTGATACGTAAGCTAGAATCTGATAGGCTACCACCATCATGTGATACGTAAGCTAGAATCTGATAGGCTACCATCATCATGTGATACGTAAGCTAGAATCTGATAGGCTACCACCATCATGTGACACAGAAGCTAGAATCTGATAGGCTACCACCATCATGTGACACAGAAGCTAGAATCTGATAGGCTACCACCATCATGTGACACAGAAGCTAGAATCTGATAGGCTACCACCATCATGTGATACAGAAGCTAGAATCTGATAGGCTACCACCATCATGTGATACAGAAACTAGAATCTGATAGGCTACCACCATCATGTGATACAGAAGCTAGAATCTGATAGGCTACCACCATCATGTGACACAGAAGCTAGAATCTGATAGGCTACCATCATCATGTGACACAGAAACTAGAATCTGATAGGCTACCATCATCATGTGATACAGAAACTAGAATCTGATAGGCTACCACCATCATGTGACACAGAAGCTAGAATCTGATAGGCTACCACCATCATGTGACACAGAAACTAGAATCTGATAGGCTACCACCATCATGTGATGCAGAAGCTAGAATCTGATAGGCTACCACCATCATGTGACACAGAAGCTAGAATCTGATAGGCTACCACCATCATGTGATATAGAAGCTAGAATCTGATAGGCTACCACCATCATGTGATACAGAAGCTACAATCTGATAGGCTACCACCATCATGTGACACAGAAGCTAGAATCTGATAGGCTACAACCATCATGTGATACAAAAGCTAGAATCTGATAGGCTACCACCATCATGTGATACAGAAGCTAAAATCTGATAGGCTACCACCATCATGTGACACAGAAGCTAGAATCTGATAGGCTACCACCATCATGAACGAGTAAAGTAGTCCTTTGGAATGTGTAAAGTATTACTAGGAATGAATGAAGTAATCCTAGTTTGCCGTTTTCTTGGATGATAAATGAGTCTGAGTAGAAAGAGTTTCCTCCGTGAAGTTGAGGCTCGTCATGTGATGAGGCTGGAGCTGCCAGTCATCCTGATCCTTTCATGGTGTCATGGAGGCTGTCAGTCCATCCTGGCTTCGCCCCCCTTCTTCCACCCAGCAGCACAACACTGTGAGCTTTGCATGATAATGCTGGCAGCTGCGGGGGCGCCGCCTCCCGACCCCCCGGCCAGCAGCCTTTTCACCGGGTCAGATGCTCCATTCATCCAGCTGAGAAAGAAAACCCGGCTGGATGCTGCGTGAGAGAGGGATTGTTTCCTCAGCAGGACCTGGTCCCAGTCTGGGAGCAGAGGACGGACTGTTGGTGTTCCCTCTGCTGGAGGGGGGGAAATATCATGTTTTAGTCTTTGTCATCGAGACTGAATGAGATCCATGCAGCATGGAAGCTAGTCTGCTAACATGTAGCAATGCTAACATGTAGCATAGCAGCATGACTCAGCTAAAACACTCTACAAAGTATCAGCATCCAAACCAAACACAGTTCAGTTTTCAGTGAAGTACTCGTTCCTAGGACAACTTTACCCATTCCGACGACTACCTTACATGTTAGGACTACTTTTCTTGTTCCTAGGACTACTTTACTTTTTCTTAGGACTACTTTACTCATTCCTAGTACTGCTTTAATCATTCCTACGACTACTTTACTCTTTCTAAGGAGTATTTTACTCTGAGATGAACAAGGCTTCTATCTTATGGTTTCCACTGACGTGTTCTACTGTGTTCCAGGTGAATTCACTGCAAAGCAGTAACATATACTGTGGTTCTGATACTTCTGTAGTACTCTGACATGTGTCATCTTCCTGCAGAGACCAGGATTACACATACAGCCCTGCAGTTGTGGAGATATTTAGGGCTTGTTTCAGACAGGAGGCAGGGAAAACAGATGTTTACCGGGAATGTGTGTAACTGTTGGGAATATTCTGGAATTCCAGATCAGGACAATAACACAGTCAAACCAAAATCTTTGTGTTAAATGAAGATGAGTTTCTCTCCGTTTCATCCTCTGGAAGAAATCAGATTCTTTCTGCTCCGTCTCCCGACTGTCTCGTTGAGGTTTTCCACGTGCACACGATGCGCGTGCACGTGGGCAACATTAGCATTCATCCCCGGCTGCCCCCGAGGCTCCCGCTCCACACGGTGTCCATGGTAATCCTGGAGCTAGACCCGTATAATGAGCATCTCCTCCTACCACAAACATGGCTTCCCTTTCATCTCTGTTGCCATGGCGACAGCAGAGCAGCAGTGAATGGGATGAATTTCTCCCGCTCTCCTCCGATTGAGGTGTCGCTCGCACCACCTTCGACCTCTGAGGAAATTTGATTTCAGATTTTTTTCCGGGCGGTTAGTTTCCGACAACACTTATTGTCAAAGGATTCATGATACAATATGTATCACGCAGGGCTAGGAAAAAATATCAATACAATACTGAAATATCACAATATTTTCATTCCCTGATTGATATTTTAAAATGTGGTATCGATCTATTTTACGACCGAAATCTCGCAAGATTTTGTCGTTCAGTCACGAAATCTCGCGAAATTTCGTAAGTTGACAATGAAATCTCACAAGATTTCGTTGGTAAAATAGATCAATGTAGCATTTTTAAGTATCTATATAAAATCTGCATATGAAAATATTGCAATATTTTAGTGTATCGATATTTTTGCCCAGCCCTAGTATCACGATATATGGGTCATGATCATAGACTGTATATAATTACTGGACGTCTCTTCTGAATAGAGAAATGTGAAGCCAGGTGGGCGTGTCTTACCGTAGCCATCTTGCCGTGTCACGTACGTCGTCACTCCAGGAAAATCCTAAAATGGGCACAGCGCGGCCGCGGGGCAAATGATTGACAGCTGACGTACTGTGGGCTAAACGCTAACTGAGCTAACACGAAACTAAGAGGAGCTAACAAAGATAAGGCTCCTAAGCGGCATGGTTAAGGTAAGACGTGCTTAGACTTGCAATTCGCTGACTAAACACCGCCGTTGTGCGACTCTGTAACAAACTGAGACCTTATTAAGAGCAAAGAAGGAGCTAACTAGGAGCCTCCGGTCGGCAGGCGGAGCTTCCGGTCTGCCGCATGTCAATCATAAGGACACGCCCTTAATTATGTGTAATTTGAAGAATAAATAACATCTAAACGAATGAGTTATAAAAAAATTCACCCCCCTCACAGTTGACATGAAGGTAAACTTGACCTAATAAACCTAAAATGATTTTTTGAACCAGGCTGTAAACCTGTTTATTTCTGCTGTGAAGTTGGCGTTTTTAACATGGGAGTCTATGGGGATTTGCTCGCTCTTGGAGCCAGCCCCTAGTGGATGAAGGGAGGATTACACTATTTACAACAAGGAAGCGAGCTTCACTGTTCTGAGGAGGAGTTTGCCCCTTGGTCATGATACGATACAATCGTGCGATATTGTGACACCACTGTTTCGCGATATATTGTGATACTGTCGACCAACCAATCCTGATACATCCATCCGTCAGCTGTTCCTGGTGAGGGTATCAGTTTGTCTCAGATTTTTTCAGAATATTCATAAAAAAGAAGCTGGAAATGATATTTTGTTCTTTAAATAAACTAGTACAGATAAAGTCCTCTGTTGCTCCGTTTCCATGGTAACCGGATCTCTGCATTTGTTCCAGAGCTCCTCGGCGTTCCGGGCGTGGGTCAACGAGGACGGTCTGATCGCGGCGACCCTGGAGCCGTCGGACCTGCAGGAGAACGTGACGGCGTACGCGGTGCAGATCTCCGGAGAACCCCGCCAGGTCCTGGTCCAGTTCGCCAACGCCAGCGACCCGCTGCTGTTCAACGCCTCCTTCCACGGCCTCTGCTACACCGTGGGCCTGCTGGTCCGACGGGGTCAGAGCTGGTCCAGACCCGTGAAGAGCGTTCCCGTCCTCACAAGTAAGATCCACCACCAGGGTTCCTGATCAGAACCGGAACAGAAATGCTCCAGTTCCACGTGCTTCCGGTCCGGGCCAGGGATCCAGAACCACCTCACGCGATGATCCCGGTACCGAAACAGGCTAGCTGTGCACCGAGATCTGCATCCAGAGATCCAGCCCGCCCCGTCTTGGTAGGGGAGAGCGGGGTAATGTGAGACACCCGCTATTTCTCGGCAAATAAACGCATTTGTGGTCAGGTGACCAGTATGTTTTCTAGCTCCTCCCATTGCCTACTTACCAGGAACAAGAAGTTGTGCTGGTGCTGTGTTAAGTATGTTTTTTTTCATAAAAATGTGTTTTTTGCATGTAAAAGTACATTTTCTCGCCGTGAACTTTATCAGCTGTTGTGTCAAAGGAAATTGTTTCAGGTAGAAAAACTTATATCAAGCATGTTGACGAACCTCTAACATGTAAAACCATGTACTTGATGCTGGTAAAAGATTAGCCGGAATTGCAAGATATGTTGTTTTTTCTAAAAAAGTGGCTCTGGGGTAAAGTGAGACAAATGCTGTGGGCTACAGTGAGACAAATGTTGTGGGGTAAAGTGAGACAAATGCTGTGGGGTAAAGTGAGACAAATGCTGTGGGTAAAGTGAGACAAATGCTGTGGGCTAAAGTGAGAAAATGTGTGGGGTAAAGTGAGACAAATGTGTGGGCTAAAGTGAGACAAATGCTGTGGGCTAAAGTGAGAAAATGTGTGGGTAAAGTGAGACAAATGTGTGGGTAAAGTGAGAAAATGCTGTGGGCTAAAGTGAGAAAATGCTGTGGGGTAAAGTAAGACAAATGCTGTGGCTAAAGTGAGACAAATGCTGTGGCTAAAGTGAGACAAATGCTGTGGGCTAAAGTGAGACAAATGCTGTGTGCTAAAGTGAGAAAATGCTGTGGGGTAAAGTGAGAAAATGCTGTGGGGTAAAGTGAGACAAATGCTGTGGGGTAAAGTGGAGACAAATGCTGTGGGGTAAAGTGAGACACTGTCTTGAAGCACCAGTTTAGTTTAGTCTTAAACATGTTTTTGTGTAATATTCGTACATATGTGTTTTTTAGAGTCCAGGCTCTCTAACAGGTTTGATGGTTCCATGTTTGACCAGAGGCTGCGTACCAGCTGGTTCTGATTGTCCTTTGTCCTGGTCCCACACTGTGAATGTGAATAGTCACCGATTATTTTGACGTTCGTCGACTAATCGGATGGTACAAAAATTGTAGCATATTTAAGAACCAGTAAAAGTTTGAAACGTTTCATTAAATTGATGGAAAAATAGGTTAAGCTTTTTGGTCTGTTTATGTTCATTTATGTCAATAATCTAGAAGCTGACAGAAGAAAACGAGGCAGCAGAAGGTAAGCGGCAATTTTTAGAGGAAAAACAGCTTATTAACATTAGATGATTGTCGATTATAAAATTAGTACCAACTATTTTGATAGTCTACGATTAGTTGATTAGTCGATTTATATGGAGCCCACTTTGGATAAATTTAAGTTTTGAAAAATATGCTTATTTGACCAAAATCGCCATGATTCTGTTACCTTTCTGACAGTAGTTTTGGAACGTGCGGTTGTCAGTCCAGCTGTAATTGTTAAAAATGGTTGTTATGGTAGTTTTAAAGTGGAAAATGAAAGAGGATCAGCTTCCCCACTGACCGGTTCACTTTACCCCACAGATTTTTTCGTGTTTGTCTCACTTTACCCCGAGGCTGGGCTAAAGTGAGACACAAGACCACTTTTTTTAAAACAATCATATTTTCATTGCCCTTTCTCCTAAAAACATTCTGATAATTTCCATAACTAGAAAATATCCTAAATTAATGGGAAACGTGAAAATTTTATTGATATATCATTTTGTCTTGGCAAGAGGGGAGCAAATGTAAAAACTGTACCACATTACCCCGCTCTCCCCTACCGGGATGCAAACGTGAGGTGGTCCTGGTTCCCCGGCCTGTATCGGGGGGGGGGGCTTATAAATGCACCTGGTGGGAGATACAACAGCTTCATTTCAGACTAAATAAAGTCGAAGCAGGAAAACATCAATTTTAAAATGAAAACATGTTTCTCTGTTTCCATGACGATGGATATTTGAACAAATCTCATAAAGTTTACGTGAATTTTAAGTGTCAGAATTTGCAAGGAATTGTTTTCTTAAAAGTCACCAATTTAAAAAGGAAACTCCAACAATGAAAACTGATTACAAACCGTTTTTCACAAGCTTTTTATTTAACTCTGCAGATATACTGAAAACCTCAAATATCGTCCGATATTTGATCATAAGAAGCTTTTAGACGAGTTCGTCTCCAGCTGTGATTCTCACGTGTTTGTTAGTTTAAAGGCATTTTGTAATAAAATCGCTTTTCATTTTTGATCATTCCTGATTTCAATCCTTTAAAATAGTTATCTTTCTACGTGATTAACGAATATTTGTCGTGATTTTCTTCTTGAAGTTTGTTTGTTTGTTTGTCTTTGTCTGGTCAGAGCCACTTCCTGTCCGCAGCGCTCACATTACGGACTATAAGGAGGCTCCGGAGACCGGCGTGGTGTTCGACATCGACCCCCCATCCAGAACCGTTTTCAGCAGGGTCAACATCAGCTACACTGAAGGAGCCGAGCGCCGCTGGATGCTCTACAAAGGTCAGCTGATCGGGTCAAATGAAAACGGCTCCAGTGTCGATCCCTGAGGAACCCCACACCTCATTTATCTGACATGAAAGCTGCAGATTACTTCTTTTAACAATAAATCTACTGATGGAAAGTCTTTTATAACCGCATGCTCAGTGACTTTTCTATTTTTAGGAGGTAAAATCTGCGTTTACGTTGTCACTGTGTTGTTTACTGTGTTGTTTACCTGGTTGTTTACCTGGGCTGTTTCTTGTTTGCAGATTTCTACAAAGGGAAGACGGTGTTCAAACACTGGTTACCAGGGACGTGCTACCGGAACATCACCTTCCAGCTCATCTCCGAGGCAACCGTCTTCCAGAGCGCTCTGGTGTCGCACAGCGGCGTCACGCACACGCCGCTGCACCACCGCACAGGTAAGACCCGCCGGGGGAGGGGCTTCACCGCACAGCTGAGACGCTTCATCTGTTTTCACATCGTCCTTCAGGCTGGCGGCAGTTTTCCAGGCGTTTACCAGGCTGTTTCCAGGTGTTTTTACAGGCCGTTTCCAGACGTTTGTCAGGTTGTTTTCCAGGTGTTATCCAGGTGTTTTCCAGGCATTTACGAGGCCGTTTCTATGCATTTTTCAGGCATTTGCCAGTATGTTAACATGCGTTTTCAAGGCTGTTTCCAGGCATTTATCAGGCTGTTTTCAGGCATTTATCGGGCCGTTTCCATGTGTATTCCAGGGTGTTTCCTTGCGTTTTCCAGGCCGTTTTCCAGGCATTTATCAGGCTGTTATTACACATTTTCCAGGCCTTTCTCCAGGTGTTTTCCAGGCTGTTTTGAGTCCAGCAGCTGACAGACTTTCTTGATGTTTGAGAATCATCTTCCTCTCCTCTCTTCCCTCCCCCACAGTGCCCTACCCCCCCCTCAACATCTCCCATAAGATCCTCCACCTGAACCCGAGGGAAGCTTCCAGTGAAGTCCACCATGTGGGGGGGGTGCAGCGGTCCTCCCGTCAGACTCGGGACGTGCCGCTGATGGAGGAGGTGCAGCCTGAGGAGGACACCGCCTCAGAGGAGGCGTCGGCGGTCACGCACATCCCCTTCAACACGACGGTCAACGTGACGGGCGGCGCCGCCGTCTACGTGAACGGGAGCCAATCAGAGGAGGCGGAGCCTCAGAGCTACTGGCTGGTCACGCCCACCCCCATTGACAGCAGGGACGAGGAGTTCGTTAACGGCGTGGTACCAGAATACGAGGACTCCAACGAGCCGGGGTCGGCCATGGGACTCCCCGCCGACCCCCCCGTCCTGCCCACCAGACTGCCCCCCATCCTGCTGGAGCTGCGATGGCTGCCGCCCAGACCGCCGACCAGCTACGACGGCTTCAACGTCTACGTCTACAGGGACGGTAAGCCCCCGTAGCCATGGCAACCACATCCCTGCTGGTTTCCAGTTCGCTCTGTGATGCAAAACAAACTACACCTTCATGAAACAGAAACGCAACGTTGTTTTACATGAACTGTAATTATGCTGCCAATGCTCTCTAGAGCATTAAGGCAGTATATTACTATTCGAATGCGTTTATTCTGTGTTATTATTATTATTATTTTGTTTCCGTCACCTTTTTTGATAATTAATGTGGCCCAGGGCTTTGCCAGCACCCCCACAAAAGTTATATCAAAATGTGCGTCTCGGCCGCGAATAGTGTGCTATCCATTTCGCTGTACAAAAGTCTGTGTTTACGCAATTAGCAAAAAACTGCGATTTTCGGTCCCATAGGAATGAATGGGATTTGGTCGGATCAGCCAAAAATCCAGGTCACTTTGGACCACTATAGCTCAGCCATACCATCACATAGAAACATCATTCAAAGTTTAAACGGGTCACGAAAGATGAAACTTTAACCATGTGAAAGGATATTTACATATCTGTTACGGTTTTGACACAACGGTACGTTACGTTTTAGGAAAAATCTGAAAAAGCCCAAAAATCCCTCCGCACTCTAACTTTTGAAGAATTTTCAGCTCTGAAACAAATGGCCATAACTCCTACAACTTTCATCGTACAGACATAAATTTCTTATCAAAACGTAGGAAAACTTGTCAGCTTCATGTGGGACTTTGCACAAATGTTGCTCAGACGCACCGTTTTGGAGTTACGCTGCTCCAAAGCCGACCTACGCCTCCCATTGACTTCCATTATAAAGGAGAAAAAATGACTACGTTTTTTTCCAGTGTTTTAAACTCGCCAGCGTTTAAATTCTTGTCACAGTAGAATGAAATAAAATACATTTCAGAGTTCCTCAAAGCCTTGTGGCCCTCACGGTGAAAAAATTATTTCGATGTCTCCAACGGTTTTCTCTCAGCGGACAGTTGTTCGGGTAGTGTGCACTGAGACCATTCAATCCAGCTATGTCTGTGTTAACTGCCATTTTAGAAGACACACAGAAGCAGGCAGGTTCTGTTGCCTGGCAACGCTCAACAAGGCAGCTGCTGCAGTTCTGTGTGTCACGCACACACATTTCCTCCTAGTGTAATATTATATCTGAGAAACTGGATGATTAACTGAATCCTCCACAGGTTTTAGTAGTTTACAAGGACATGAGTGATTCTGGGCCGTCTGTCAGGTCCATATACAGACATTTCTTATGTCGTTGCGAAGTACCAAACAGTACAACGCTATTATCAGAAGGGCTTGTTCGTTTCAGAATACTAATGCTTTAAGTAACAGTAAGATTGTTTAGCTAGGGTACCGACCTTGGAAGGGCAGGCAGTAAGCTCAGCAGCCTGCAACGGCTCAGCCGAGCCGAGACACGAAGTGAAGACGCTGAGTTAAGACGTAGGTTACTCGCGTTTTACTGCCGGCTTAACTTTGCATAGGAAAAAGACGGAGGTATTCAGCCGACTCTGGGTTGCTCATCTGTAGGATCACCAAACTTTTTTCTTTCCCTAAGTCAGTCGCTACTTTTATCTCTGTGTACAGTCCTGATGCATTATGGGCAGTGTAGTCTACTTCCTGCTTCTATCCTACCGTCTATCTAGAACACTCCCATCATGATGGACTACAAAGATGGCTCTAACTGGTTCTCACTGATTCTTCTATTGACACGTCGCTAGTATCAAAGCATAAACATGTTTTGCTCACTAAATGTGTCCTTATTTGGCTGTTTTGCAACTTGTATCCCTGAAAAGGGTGCAGTAACTTTCAGTTCCCTGACATGGTTCCAGTGATTCTTTCTCTGATATGGTTCCAGTGATTCTTTCTCTGATATGGTTCCAGTGATTCTTTCTCTGACATGGTTCCAGTGATTCTTTCTCTGACATGGTTCCAGTGATTCTTTCTCTGATATGGTTCCAGTGATTCTTTCTCTGACATGGTTCCAGTGATTCTTTCTCTGATATGGTTCCAGTGATTCTTTCTCTGATATGGTTCCAGTGATTCTTTCTCTGATATGGTTCCAGTGATTCTTTCTCTGATATGGTTCCAGTGATTCTTTCCCTGACATGGTTCCAGTGATTCTTTCTCTGACATGGTTCCAGTGACTCTTTCTCTGATATGGTTCCAGTGATTCTTTCCCTGACATGGTTCCAGTGATTCTTTCTCTGATATGGTTCCAGTGACTCTTTCTCTGATATGGTTCCAGTGATTCTTTCTCTGATATGGTTAAAGTGATTCTTTCTCTGACATGGTTCCAGTGATTCTTTCTCTGACATGGTTCCAGTGATTCCTTCTCTGACATGGTTCCAGTGACTCTTTCTCTGATATGGTTCCAGTGATTCTTTCTCTGACATGGTTCCAGTGACTCTTTCTCTGACATGGTTCCAGTGATTCTTTCTCTGACATGGTTCCAGTGATTCTTTCTCTGACATGGTTCCAGTGAGTCTTTCTCTGACATGGTTCCAATGATTCTTTCTCTAATATGGTTCCAGTGATTCTTTCTCTAATATGGTTCCGTACCGTCTTCTTCCGCTTATCCGGGATCGGGTCGCGGGGGTAGCTGCCTAAGCAGGGAAGCCCAGACTTCCCTCACCCCGGCCACAGCTGCCAGCTCATCCGGGGGGACCCCGAGGCGTTCCCAGGCCAGCCGGGAGACGTAGTCCCTTCAGCGTGTCCTGGGTCTCCCCCGGGGTCTGGTCCCGTTGGGACGTGCCTGGAACACCTCACCAGGGAGGCGTCCAGGAGGCATCCTGACCAGATGCCCGAGCCACCTCATCTGGCTCCTCTCTATACGGAGGAGCAGCGGCTCTACTTTGAGCCCCTCCCGGATGACCGAGCTCCTCCCCCATCTCTAAGGGAGAGCCCGGCCACCCTGCGGAGGAAACTCATTTCGGCCGCTTGTACCCGCGATCTCGTTCTTTCGGTCATGACCCACAGCTCATGGCCATAGGTGAGGGGGGGGGGACGTAGATGGACGGTAAATCGAGAGCTTCTCCTTCTTCAGCTCCTTCTTCACCACGACGGACCGATGCAGCGTCCGCATCACTGCAGACGCCGCACTGATCCGTCTGTCCATCTCCCGCTCCATTTTTCCCTCACTCGTGAACAAGACCCCGAGATACTTAAACTCCTCCACCTGGGGCAGGACCTCACTCCCGACCCGGAGAGGACACTCCACCCTTTTCCGGGCGAGGACCATGGTCTCGGATTTGGAGGTGCTGATTCTCATCCAGACCGCGTCACACTCGGCTGCAAATCGCCCCAGCGAGAGCCGGAGATCACGGCCCGATGACGCCAACAGAACCACATCATCTGCAAACAGCAGAGACCCGATCCTGAGGCCACCAAACCGGATCCCCTCAACACCTCGGCTGTGCCTAGAAATCCTGTCCATAAAGGTTCTGAACAGGATCGGCGATAAAGGGCAGCCTTGGCGGAGTCCGACTCTCACCGGGAATGGATCCGACCTACAGCCGGAAATGCGGACCAAGCTCTGGCACCGGTCGTACAGGGACTGGACAGCTCGAACAAGGGGGTCCGGCACCCCGTACTCCCGGAACCCCCCCCCCCCCCCCCCACAGGGAATCCCCGGGGGACACGATCGAACGCCTTCTCCAAGTCCACAAAGCACATGTAGACTGGTTGGGCGAACTCCCATGCCCCCTCCAGGATCCCGAAGAGGGTGTAGAGCTGGTCCACTGTTCCACGACCACGATGAAAACCACACTGCTCCTCCTCAATCCGAGGTTCGACTATCCGACGGACCCTCCTCTCCAGGACCCCTGAATCGACCTTACCAAGGAGGCTGAGAAGTGTGATCCCCCTGAAGTTGGAACACCCTCCGGTCCCCCTTTTTGAAGAGGGGGACCACCACCCCAGTCTGCCAGTCCAGAGGTACTGCCCCCGATGTCCACGCGATGCTGCAGAGGCGCGTCAGCCAAGACAGCCCCACAGCATCCAGAGCCTTAAGAAACTCCGGGCGGATCTCATCTACCCCCGGGGCCCGGCCACCGAGGAGCTTTTTGACCACCTCGGCGACCTCAGCCTCAGTGACAGAAGAGTCCACCCCTGAGTCCCCAAACTCTGCTTCCTCCTCGGAAGACCTGTTGGTGGGATTGAGGAGGTCTTCGAAGTATTCCCTCCACCGGCCCACGACGTCCCAAGTCGAGGTCAGCAGCCCCCCATCCCCACTGTACACAGTGTTGACGGTGCACTGCTTCCCCCTCCTGAGCCGCCGGATGGTGGACCCGAAACGCCTCGAAGCCGTCTGGAAGCCGTTCTCCATGGCCTCACCAAACTCCTCCCATCTTCAAGTTTTTGCCTCAGCGACCACCAGAGCTGTACTCCGCTTGGCCCGCAGATACCTGTCAGCTGCCTCAGGAGTCCCACAGGCCAGGAAGGCCCGGTAGGACTCCTTCAGTCCCACAGAACAGGAAGGC
The DNA here is from genome assembly GCA_023101725.1 of Atherinomorus stipes. NCBI lineage: Eukaryota > Metazoa > Chordata > Actinopteri > Atheriniformes > Atherinidae > Atherinomorus > Atherinomorus stipes. The sequence continues at coordinate 83,712 of JALJCO010003065.1, forward strand.
CCGGTAGGACTCCTTCAGTCCCACAGGCCAGGAAGGCCCGGTAGGACTCCTTCTTCAGCTTGACAGCATCCCTCACCGCTGGTTTCCACCAGCGAGTTCGGGGATTACCGCCACGACAGGCACCGACAACCTTACGGCCACAGCTCCGACTAGCAGCCTCAGCAATAGAGGTGCGGAACATAGCCCATTCAGACTCAATGTCCCCCACCTCCCTCGGAACATGGGTGAAGCTCTCCCGGAGGTGGGAGTTAAAGCTCTCCCTGACAGGGGACTCAGCCAGACGTTCCCAGCAGACCCTCACGACACGTTTGGGCCTGCCAGGTCTGACCGGCAACCTCCCCCACCATCTGAGCCCACTCACCACCAGGTGGTGATCAGTGGACAGCTCCGCCCCTCTCTTCACCCGAGTGTCCAGGATAAGGGGCCGCAAGTCCGATGACACGACTACGAAGTCGATCATGGAACTGCGGCCTAAGGTGTCCTGATGCCAGGTGTAAATGTGGACACTCTTGTGCCTGAACATGGTGTTCGTTATTGACAATCCATGACGAGCACAGAAGTCCAACAACAAAACACCACTCGGGTTCAGATCAGGGGGGCCGTTCCTCCCGATCACGCCCCTCCAGGTCTCACTGTCGTTGCCCACGTGGGCATTGGAGTCCCCCAGCAGAACAATGGAGTCCCTGGAGGGCGCGCTTTCCAACACGCCGTCCAAGGACTCCAGAAAGGGTGGGTACTCTGAACTGCCGTTCGGTGCATAGGCACAAACAACAGTCAGGACCCATCCCCCCACCCGGAGGTGGAGGGAGGCTACCCTTTCGTCCACCGGGGTGAACCCCAACGCACAGGCGGCGAGCCGGGGGGCAATGAGTATGCCCACCCCCGTTCGCCGCCTCTCGCCCGGAGCAACTCCAGAGTGGAACAAGGTCCAGCCCCTCTCGAGGATGGTGTTCCCAGAGCCCGAGCTGTGCGTCGAGGTGAGTCCAACTATATCTAGTCGGAACCGCTTGACCTCGCGCACCAGCTCAGGCTCCTTTCCAACCAGAGAGGTGACATTCCACGTCCCTAGAGCTAGCTTCTGCAGCCGGGGGTCGGACCGCCAGGGTCTCCCCCGCCCTCGGCCGCCGCCCAACTCACAATGCACCCGACCCCTATGGCCCCTCTCGCGGGAGGTGGGTCCACGAGACGGGGGGCCCATGTCGTGCTTTCGGGCTGAGCCCGACCGGGCCCCATGAGTAAAAGCCCGACCACCAGGCGATTGCCTCCGTGCCCCACCTCCGGGCCTGGCTCCAGAGGGGGACCCTGGTGACCCGCGTCCTGGCGAGGGACACGTGGCTCCATTGCTGTCTGTCTCCATGAGGGGTGTGTGGGCTGCGCTTTGTATGGTCCCTCCCCTAGTAACCTGTTTGCCATGGGTGACCCTGCCAGGGGAATAATTTAGCCCCAGACAACATAGCCCCCAGGATCCTCAGAACACGCAAACCCCTCCACCACGATAAGGTGGCAGCCCAAGGAGGGGATAATATGGTTCCAGTGATTCTTTCTCTGATATGGTTCCAGTGATTCTTTCTCTGATATGGTTCCAGTGATTCTTTCTCTGACATGGTTCCAGTGATTCTTTCTCTGACATGGTTCCAGTGATTCTTTCTCTGACATGGTTCCAGTGATTCTTTCTCTGACATGGTTCCAGTGATTCTTTCTCTGATATGGTTCCAGTGATTCTTTCTCTGACATGGTTCCAGTGATTCTTTCTCTGATATGGTTCCAGTGATTCTTTCTCTGATATGGTTCCAGTGACTCTTTCTCTGACATGGTTCCAGTGATTCTTTCTCTGACATGGTTCCAGTGACTCTTTCTCTGATATGGTTCCAGTGATTCTTTCTCTGATATGGTTCCAGTGATTCTTTCTCTGATATGGTTCCAGTGATTCTTTCTCTGATATGGTTCCAGTGATTCTTTCTCTGACATGGTTCCAGTGATTCTTTCTCTGACATGGTTCCAGTGACTCTTTCTCTGATATGGTTCCAGTGACTCTTTCTCTGATATGGTTCCAGTGATTCTTTCTCTGACATGGTTCCAGTGATTCTTTCTCTGATATGGTTCCAGTGATTCTTTCTCTGATATGGTTCCAGTGATTCTTTCTCTGATATGGTTCCAGTGATTCTTTTTCTGACATGGTTCCAGTGACTCTTTCTCTGATATGGTTCCAGTGATTCTTTCTCTGATATGGATCCAGTGACTCTTTCTCTGACATGGTTCCAGTGATTCTTTCTCTGATATGGTTCCAGTGATTCTTTCTCTGATATGGTTCCAGTGATTCTTTCTCTGACATGGTCCAGTGACTCTTTCTCTGACATGGTTCCAGTGATTCTTTCTCTGACATGGTTCCAGTGATTCTTTCTCTGACATGGTTCCAGTGATTCTTTCTCTGACATGGTTCCAGTGATTCTTTCTCTGATATGGTTCCAGTGATTCTTTCTCTGATATGGTTCCAGTGATTCTTTCTCTGACATGGTTCCAGTGGTTCTTTCTCTGATATGGTTCCAGTGATTCTTTCTCTGATACGGTTCCAGTGACTCTTTCTCTGATATGGTTCCAGTGATTCTTTCTCTGATATGGTTCCAGTGACTCTTTCTCTGATATGGTTCCAGTGATTCTTTCTCTGATATGGTTCCAGTGACTCTTTCTCTGATATGGTTCCAGTGATTCTTTCTCTGACATGGTTCCAGTGGTTCTTTCTCTGATATGGTTCCAGTGATTCTTTCTCTGATACGGTTCCAGTGACTCTTTCTCTGATATGGTTCCAGTGATTCTTTCTCTGATATGGTTCCAGTGACTCTTTCTCTGATATGGTTCCAGTGATTCTTTCTCTGATATGGTTCCAGTGACTCTTTCTCTGATATGGTTCCAGTGATTCTTTCTCTGACATGGTTCCAGTGGTTCTTTCTCTGATATGGTTCCAGTGATTCTTTCTCTGACATGGTTCCAGTGATTCTTTTTCTGACATGGTTCCAGTGATTCTTTCTCTGACATGGTTCCAGTGATTCTTTCTCTGACATGGTTCCAGTGATTCTTTCTCTGACATGGTTCCAGTGATTCTTTCTCTGATATGGTTCTAGTGATTCTTTCTCTGACATGGTTCCAGTGATTCTTTCTCTGATATGGTTCCAGTGATTCTTTCTCTGACATGGTTCCAGTGATTCTCTGAATGAGTTCTAAACGTCTTGATAGCATGCTAGCTGGGCTAACGCTGCAGAACCTTCATCTTCATCCTCCTCCTCCTCCAGGAAACTCCACGGAGACGGCCACGGTGGACGAGAACACTCACGAGTTCTACGCCGAGTTAACGGAGCCGGGTACATACCGAGTTCACGTCTCCACGCTGAGCTCCTCCGGAGACTGCGAGGTCCGAGAGAGCGGCGCCAACACCGGCTTCGTCTTCTTCCTCGGTGAGTTCGCAAAAGCTTTTATCTTCCCAGAGTCACCGACTCATCAGAAAAGCTAATGAGTCATTCTAAGAGTCGGGTGGAGAACTATAAATACAAGCAGAGTCTCAGAAGGAGAACTTCCCATTCCCATCAGCATATGATTATGATGATGATGATGATGATGATGATGATGCTGATGATCTCCATGTAAGATGATGATGATGATGATGATCTCCATGTAAGATGATGATGATGATCCTGATCTCCGGCCCCCCCAGGTCCTGATGGGGAGCTTCTAGAGGAGCTCCGTGAGCGTCCTCAGGCCGTCAGCGTCCGTCTGCTGGACTCCAGCACGGCCGCCGTCTCCTGGTCTCCGTCCTCCCAGAACCACAACGGCAGCCTGGTGTCCGTGCTGTCCACCACCTGCATGAAGCCCAGCCCCAACCAGAGGATGGAGAGCAGCTACTGCAGCCAGGTCAGGGGGGGTCAGGGGGGGGTCCACCACCTGCATGAAGCCCAGCCCCAACCAGAGGATGGAGAGCAGCTACTGCAGCCAGGTCAGGGGGGGTCAGGGGGGGGTCCACCACCTGCATGAAGCCCAGCCCCAACCAGAGGATGGAGAGCAGCTACTGCAGCCAGGTCAGGGGGGGTCAGGGGGGGGTCCACCACCTGCATGAAGCCCAGCCCCAACCAGAGGATGGAGAGCAGCTACTGCAGCCAGGTCAGGGGGGTCAGGGGGGGTCCACCACCTGCATGAAGCCCAGCCCCAACCAGAGGATGGAGAGCAGCTACTGCAGCCAGGTCAGGGGGGGTGGGGGGGGGGGGGGGGGTCCACCACCTGCATGAGGCCCAGCCCCAACCAGAGGATGGAGAGCAGCTACTGCAGCCAGGTCAGGGGGGTCAGGGGGGGGTCCACCACCTGCATGAAGCCCAGCCCGAACCAGAGGATGGAGAGCAGCTACTGCAGCCAGGTCAGGGGGGTCAGGGGGGTCCCAGTACGGTCAGGGGGGGTCCCAGTACAGGTCAGGGGTGTCTGGGGGGTTCCAGTACGGGGGGGGTCAGGGGGTCCAAGTACGGGTCAGGGGGGTCCCAGTCCCGGTCTGGGGGGGTGTGGGGGTCTGGCTGCTGGTTCTGGGTCTGGGGGGGCTTCTGGGTCTGGGGGGTCTGGGTCCGGGTCTGGGGGGGTGTGGGGGTCTGGCTGCTGGTTCTGGGTCTGCGGACGGTCTGGGGGGGGTGTTGGGGTCTGGCTGCTGGTTCTGGGGACGGTCTGGGGGGGGTCTGGCTGCTGATTCTGGGTCTAGGTGGGGGTCTGGTTGCTGGTTCTGGGTCTGGGGACGGTCTGGGGGGGCCTGGCTGCTGGTTCTGGGTCTGGGGGGCTTCTGGGTCTGGGGGGTCTGGGTCCGGGTCTGGGGGGGTGTGGGAGTCTGGCTGCTGGTTCTGGGTCTGGGGGGTCTGGGGGGGGGCTGGTTCTGGGTCTGGGGGGTCTGGCTGCTGGTTCTGGGTCTGGGGACGGTCTGGGGGGGCCTGGCTGCTGATTCTGGGTCTGGGTGGGGGTCTGGTTGCTGGTTCTGGGTCTGGGGACGGTCTGGGGGGGCCTGGCTGCTGGTTCTGGGTCTGGGGGGGCTTCTGGGTCTGGGGGGTCTGAGTCCGGGTCTGGGGGGTGTGGGGGTCCGGCTGCTGGTTCTGGGTCTGGGGGGTCCTGGTCGGGGTCTGGGGGGTCTGGCTGCTGGTTCTGGGTCTGGGGACGGTCTGGGGGGGGCCTGGGTGCTGGTTCTGGGTCTGGGGACGGTCTGGGGGGCCTGGGTACTGGTTCTGGGTCTGGGGGGGCTTCTGGGTCTGGGGGGTCTCAGATCTGACTGATCTCTCTTGTCCACTTTCTCTCCGTGAAACAGGAAAACTCGACCAGTGACATCATCGGTCAGCTGACGCCCGGCGCCCAGTACCGGGTGGTGGTCTACCACACCAACGGACCCCTGATCAGCCCCCCATCTGAGCCCGTCATCATCGACATTGGTGAGGAGAGCGGAGGTGGGGGGTGAGCTACAGGCTCCGCCCACACGTCTAACGGCCGCTTGTGTGTGTGTGTGTGTGCGTGCTTGCGTGTGTGTGCTGCTTGCTTGCGCGCGTGTGCGTGCGTGCGTGTGCGTGTGTGCTTGCGTGCATGCGCGTGCGTTCTTGCGTGCGTGTGCGTGCGTGCTCGCGTGCGTGTGTGTCTGTGTGTGCGTGCGTGTGCGTGCTTGCGTGCGTGTGTGTCTGTGTGTGCGTGCGTGCGTGCTTGCGCGCGCGCGTGTGTATGTGCGTGCGTGCGTGTGCGTGCTTGCTTGCGTGCGTGTGCGTGCGTGCGCGCGTGTGTGTCTGTGCGTGCGTGCGTGTGTGTCTGTGTGTGTGTGCGTGTGCGTGCTTGCGTGCGTGTGTGTGTATGTGCGTGCGTGCGTGCTTGCGTGCGTGTGTGTCTGTGTGTGTGTGCTTGCGTGTGCGTGCGTGCTTGCTTGCGTGTGATTGTGTCTGTGTGTGCCTGCGTGCGTGCGTGTGCGTGCTTGCGTGTGCGTGTCAGAGCCCACGGGCGTGCGTGAGCTCGCCGTCTACCCCCTCAGCCCCACGGCGGTCATCCTGAGCTGGCAGCGTCCGTACCACGTGGCCTTCCGGAAGTACGTGCTGCAGACCTTCTTCTTCAACCCGGTCACGCTGGCGTCCGAGTGGACCACCTACTACGAGATCGCCGCCACCGCCTCCGTCATCGCCTCCGTGGTAACGACCGCCCGTCGCCCGGTTACCGGCCGGCCGGCCCCGCCCCCCCTCACTGTTTCTGTCTCCTCTCAGAGAGTCACCGACCTGCTGCCCGCCTGGTACTACAACTTCCG
>JALJCO010003065.1:95000-168783 GCA_023101725.1 Atherinomorus stipes
GTACGACAGTCGAGTAATAAATAGAAAACTATTCAGCAGGTTCAGACGAAGCCAATAAGAAAAACTGCCCTAGGTTTTGAAAATAGTGTTAAAATGTGAGAATAAATATCTACTGTAAACTGTTTACAACTGCAGCTGATCTTCATCCACAGATCCAGCTCTCCTCTTCCTCCTCTTCTATCACTTTGTGATCTGATATGTCCTGATCCAGATCCTGATCCAGATCCAGATCCTGATCCAGTTTCTGATCCAGATTCTGATCCAGATCCTGATCCTAATCCTGATCCTGATCCAGATCCTGATCCAGATCCAGATCCAGATTCTGATCCTGATCCAGATTCTGATCCTGATCCAGATCCTGATCCGGATCTTGATCCTGATTTTCAACCTGACTCTGATCCAGATCTGGATCCAGATTCTGATTCTGATCCTGATCCAGATCCTAATCCTGATCCAGATCTAGATCCTGGATCCGGATCCGGATCCAGATTTGGATCCAGATTCTGACCCAGATCCTGATCCAGATCCAGATCCTGACCCTGATCCGGATCCAGATCCTGATCCGGATCCGGATCCAGATCTGGATCCAGATTCTGACCCTGATCCTGATCCTGATCCAGATCCTGACCCTGATCAAGATCCAGATCCTGATCCTGATCCAGATCTGGATCCAGATTCTGACCCTGATCCTGATCCAGATCCTGACCCTGATCCTGATCCTGATCCTGATCCTGATCCAGATCCTGATCCTGATCCAGATCCAGATCCTGATCCGGATCCAGATCCAGATCCGGATCTTGATCCTGATTTTGACCCTGACTCTGATCCAGATCTGGATCCAGATTCTGACCCTGATCCTAATCCGGATCCAGATCTGGATCCAGATTCTGACCCTGATCCTGATCCTGATCCAGATCCAGATTCTGATCCAGATCCTGATCCTGATCCTAATCCGGATGCAGATCTGGATCCAGATTCTGACCCTGATCCTGATCCAGATCCTGATCCTGATCCTGATCCAGATCCTGATCCAGATCCAGATCCAGATTCTCATCCTGAACCTGATCCTGATCCAGATCCAGATTCCGATCCTGATCCAGATCCTGATCCGGATCTTGATCCTGATTTTCACCCTGACTCTGATCCAGATCCTGATCCTGATCCTGATCCAGATCCAGATCCTGATCCAGATCCAGATCCACATCCTGATCCGGATCTTGATCCTGATTTTGACCCTGACCCTGACTCTGATCCTGATCCTGATCCAGATTTGGATCCAGAATCTGACCCTGATCCTGATCCTGATCCTGATCCAGATCCAGATTCTGACCCTGATCTTGATCCTGATCCTGATTTTGACCCTGACTCTGATCCAGATCCAGATTCTGACCCTGATCCAGATCTGGATCCGGATCTTGATCCTGATTTTGACCCTGACTCTGATCCAGATCTGGATCCAGAATCTGACCCTGATCCTGATCCTGATCCAGATTCTGACCCTGATCCTGATCCGGGTCTTGATCCTGATTTATGATCCTAATTTTGACCCTGACTCTGATCTGGATCCAGAACCAGATCTGGATCCGGATCCGTCTGAAATCCCGCTGGGACGTGGCTCTGGGACCTGGACGTGATTCAGATGTCACCTCACGGAGCTCCGAGTTCTCCTGAATCAGAGACGTCCACAGATGGATTCAGTTTTTTCCGGATCTTTCCCTGGGATCCGGTTCCTGATCCGGTTTGTTTCAGTCTGATTGATCAGAAACAGAACTGTGGTGAACTATGAAGACCGCCTTACATCCTTGGTCAGAGTCCTGAAATGCTCCAGATGCTCTGCAGTTACCACGGCAACGTGTGTATGGAAGACTCTGATCCAGTTCAAAGTTTCTTCCTCGGATTCTCTCCATCAGTCCAGTTTTATTGATTTATTGATTTCAGAACCACGGCCTCCTCAGTGTGTGATTGACAGCTCTTTGAGCCAATAGGATCGTCATGCTGCAACCAATCAGAGTGTATGTTGTCAGAAGTTCCTGTCACAGTTCTTTCATTTTGATTTGACTGTGAATGAGCTCAGACAGACGATGAACCTCTGAGGATGCAGTCGTCATGGCAACGATGATGTAGCCTGGTTTGGTGCCTGCAGGACGTCCCGCTGATCCCCCCTTCTTCTCCTCCTTCAGGTCCACGAGCCGCTCAACTCCACCTCCCACATGCTGACGGTTTCCGGTTTGACGCCGTCGTCCAGCTACAACTGCACCGTCACCAGCTTCAGCTACAACACGTCGAGCCGGCCCGCCCACATCAGCATCAGCACCGTCGGTACGAGTCTCACATCCAACAGTAGCCTCCTTCTGGTTAGGTTCATTCCTCTGCTGAATGTATAATCCTGGTCTCTACAGAAAACCGAGACATGCAGAGTACTACAGAAGTATCAGAAACAAGATATGTATTACTGTGTAAGAGTAAATTCACCTGGAACACAGTGGAACATGCAAATGTATCTCCTCCAAAAGAAAACTACATTGCTGTCTGTGGAAACCAGATGATAGAAGCCCGGTTCATCTAGGACTGAATAAAATGATCCTAGGTATGAGTAAAGTAGTTCTAGGAATGAGTGAGGTAATTCTATTAATGAGTAAAGTAGTCCTAGGACTGAGTAAGGTAATCCTAGGACAGAGTAAAGTAGTCCTAGGATTGAGTAAGGTAATCCTAGGAAAGAGTAAAGTAGTCCTAGGACTGAGTAAGGTAATCCTAGGACAGAGTAAAGTAGTCCTAGGATTGAGTAAGGTAATCCTAGGAAAGAGTAAAGTACTCCTAGGATTGAATAAGGTAATCCTAGGAAAGTGTAAAGTAGTCCTAGGACTGAGTAAGGTAATCCTAGGACAGAGTAAAGTAGTCCTAGGATTGAGTAAGGTAATCCTAGGAAAGAGTAAAGTAGTCCTAGGACTGAGTAAGGTAATCCTAGGACAGAGTAAAGTAGTCCTAGGATTGAGTAAGGTAATCCTAGGAAAGAGTAAAGTACTCCTAGGATTGAATAAGGTAATCCTAGGAAAGTGTAAAGTAGTCCTAGGACTGAGTAAGGTAATCCTAGGACAGAGTAAAGTAGTCCTAGGATTGAGTAAGGTAATCCTAGGAAAGAGTAAAGTAGTCCTAGGACTGAGTAAGGTAATCCTAGGACAGAGTAAAGTAGTCCTAGGATTGAGTAAGGTAATCCTAGGAAAAAGTAAAGTACTCCTAGGATTGAGTAAGGTAATCCTAGGAACGAGTAAAGTAGTCCTAGGATTGAGTAAGGTAATCCTAGGGAAGTAAAAAGTAGTCCTAGGTTTGAGTAAGGTAATCCTAGGAAAGAGTAAAGTAGTCCTAGGATTGAGTAAGGTAATCCAAAGAACGAGTAAAGAAGTCCTAGGATTGAGTAAGGTATTCCTAGGAAAGAGTAAAGAAGTCCTAGGATTGAGTGTGGTAATCCCAGGAAAGAGTAAAGTAGTCCTAGGATTGAGTTAGGTAATCCTAGGAACTAGTAAAGTAGTCCTCGGATTGAGTAAGCTAATCCTAGGAACGCATAAAGTAGTCCTAGGATTGAGTTAGGTAATCCTAGAGAAGTTACAAGTAGTCCTAGGACTGGGTTAGGTAATCCTAGGAAAGAGTAAAGTAGTCCTAGGATTGAGTTAGGTTATCCTAGGAAAGAGTAAAGTAGTCCTAGGATTGAGTAAGGTAATCCTAGGAACTAGTAAAGTAGTCCTAGGATTGAGTAAACTAATCCTAGGAACGAGTAAAGTTGTCCTAGGATTAAGTAAGGTTATCCTAGGAAAGAGTAAAGTAGTCCGAGGATTGAGTAAGGCAATCCTAGGAACTTGAAAAGTAGTCCTAGGATGAGTTAGGTAATCCTAGGAACGAGTAAAGTAGTCCTAGGATTGAGTAGGCTAATCCTAGGAACACATAAAGTAGTCCTAGGATTGAGTTAGGTAATCCTAGAAACTAGTTAAGTCGTCCTAGGATTAAGTAAGCTAAATCTAGGAACGAGTAAATTAGTCCTAGGATTGAGTTACGTAATCCGAGGAACGAGTAAAGTAGTCCTCCTAGGCCCGGGAGGTGGTATAACTGTGATAACGTTGTAGTTTGTTTTGTCTGCAGATAAACAGATGAACATGAGCGTCGCCGCCATTTCTGCTCTGGCCGTCCTCAGCATCCTCCTCATCAGCCTGCTGGTCCTCTTCCTGCTGGTTCTGAGGAAAAAACACCTGCAGATGACCAGGTAACAGCACACATCTGTACAGGTAGTACTACAGATGACCAGGTAACAGCACACACCTGTGCAAGTAGCACTACAGATGACCAGGTAACGGCACACACCTGTGCAGGTAGTACTACAGATGACCAGGTAACAGCACACACCTGTACAGGTAGCGCTATAGATGACCAGGTAACAGCACACACCTGTACAGGTAGCGCTATAGATGACCAGGTAACAGCACACACCTGTACAGGTAGCACTACAGATGACCAGGTAACAGCACACACCTGTACAGGTAGTACTACAGATGACCAGGTAACAGCACACACCTGTGCAGGTAGCACTACAGATGACCAGGTAACAGCACACACCTGTACAGGTAGCACTACAGATTACCAGGTAACAGCACACACCTGTACAGGTAGCACTACAGATGACCAGGTAACAGCACACACCTGTGCAGGTAGCACTACAGATGACCAGGTAACAGCACACACCTGTGCAGGTAGCACTACAGGTGACCAGGTAACAGCACACCTGTACAGGTAACACTACAGATGACCAGGTAACAGCACACACCTGTACAGGTAGCACTACAGATGACCAGGTAACAGCACACACCTGTACAGGTAGCGCTACAGATGACCAGGTAACAGCACACACCTGTACAGGTAGCACTACAGGTGACCAGGTAACAGCACACACCTGTACAGGTAGCACTACAGATGACCAGGTAACAGCACACACCTGTACAGGTAGCACTACAGATGACCAGGTAACAGATGACTGCACATGCACAGCCTGGTCGTGCACTATCTGACCTCAGGTGTCTTCAGCTCGGCTGCACCTGCAGGTCCTTCTGGGCGGATCGCTAGTTTGATGATTGTTGTTTCTGGGTTACTGTGCAGATGCAACAGTTAACCATTTAAGTTCCATGTTTTTATTTCTTTCTTTTCTTCCCTCTTTTCCTTCCGTCCCACTCCTCATCGTTTCTTCTCTTAACTTTGGTCTTCCTCTTGTCAGGCCCAGAAATATGATATAAAATGCAGTTATAAACAAATAATTAAATAAAAAGAAATTAAAGCAATAAAATCTGAATATCAAGATGAGACTTAGATTCATAAAGCTGCTCTAGTCAAAGCAAATCTGTTCAACACAGCAAAGCAGCCAGATCATCGTTCTGCTGCTGTATAAACCCCTGTTTTTACAGACGTTTAACATTTGCTGCTTTTTCGGTTTTAAATTTCAGTGTTTTCAGTTTTTGTCAGTTGTACAAAAAGTTTCTCAAAATGTTTCTGATCGTTTAAAGGGGACGTTCAGAATTTTTGACATAGGGCCTCATTTACAAGTGAGCCAGAATCCAACTTATCACTGAAGACGGTTTCATCATATTTCATCCCGTTATTCTCGTTCCAGGAGGTCACTGATGCTAATGCTAGTGCAAGTCAATAGGAACTGCTAGCCTGTCATTAAAACCAATCTTATCCACTCCAGAACATCCGAGGCAAATCAGCAAGTCTATCTGTGTAAATGTCGTGTTAAACTAGTAAACTCTGGTGTTAAAAAAGTCAAACTAGCCTTGTATGACAAATTTTACATTATATGTGAAGGAACTAGTTTCTTACCAGCTTGCTACCTTTCAGTGTATTTTGGTTCATAGAGACGTGGTGACAGTTTGATGAAAAAAGTTAGAAATCATCTTCAAAATGCGACATTTCCTCATGCCTTTCAGACGTGGATGTATTTTAGACTTTATATCTGTGTAATCAGATTACTTCATGCACGTAGCAACAGATGACATCACTGCTGCCACATACAGGAAGTAAAACTTTGTAAAGTTTCTCAGCAGCAACAATCAAAATGCAACGAAATGCAGGTGAGTTTTATTTGTAACATTATTCTGTTAACACGGCATTTACAGATAGTCTGAAGTTATAAATGATTTGCCTCAGATGTTCTGTGGAGCGGATAAGATTGTTATTAATTACAGGCTAGCAGATTCCTATTGACTTGCACTAGCATTAGCATCAGCGACCTCCTGAAACTAGAATAACGGGATGAAATATGTTGAAACCGTCTTCAGTGATTAGCAGCATTCTGGCTCACTTGTAAATGAGGCACTATGTCAAAAACCTGAACTTCCCCTTTAAGGTCTGAAATTGATTTTTTTTTGTCAATTTTCATTATTCAACTAAAATTTTGACATTTCATTTGTTTGTTTTTGAATGAGTTTAAAAAATCGTATTAATAATATCCATGATATCAATCAATCAAATTTTATTTGTAAAGCCCTTTACAATAACCAGAATGGTACTCAGATGCCTCACAATTAAGCCATAAAAAGTACATAAATGCATGAAACAGAGAAATAATAAAAACAAGACAAGAACAAGGAATAAGAAATAACTGGGAAGTGCCACAGCGCTGCGGGGGATTACGAGCGTAGGAAACGCATAAAGTACGTAAAGAGTAGATAAAGAAATCAAATCTAGCTGAAAATGCCCTGGATGGCGTTAAATGCTAATCTAAAAAAGTGGGTCTTCAGCTTTGATTTAAAAAGGCGGAGATCAGCGGTGACGCGAACGTGGAGGGGCAGTTTGTTCCACAACGGCGGAGCAGCAACTGCAAAAGAACGGTCGCCCCAGCGCTCGCACCTGACCGGGACCTCCAGCAACGCAGGGCCCTGCCGGGATCACGGACGGTTCAAACCTCTGACAGGCCGTCTGGCAATGAATGGGTTAACAACAAAAAAACAAAAGTTTGGAATCAACTCGAAAACGAACGACGACAACACGGAGGTGATGTGTTCACGTCTGGACGCCTGTTAATCGGGCTGCAGCGTTCTGGACAAGATGGAGACGTGAACTGAAAGACTGGTTTCAGCCGGCGAGGAGGACGCTGCAGTCGCCCAGTCTGGACCTAATGGACGCATGAATCGCGTCTCTAAGTCTGAACCACTGAGAAAAGGCTTCACTTTGGCCAAGAGGCGAAGCTGAAAAAAACTCGTTCTAATCTGTCAAATTTCAGCTCGCTGTCGAATGTTACACCGAGATTCTTCAGGCGTGATTTAAGAAAGGAGGCCAGAGAACCCCAGTCTGTGAGGACATTTGACATGGAGACGCACCAAACCAAATGGCCCCCGTTTTACTGTGGTTTAGGAGCAGAGTTACGTGCCAGCCGCTGTTTCACATCACTTAAACAGTCCAGAAACTTACCAGGAGCAGATTTTTCATTTGAACTCATGGGCAAGTACATGTGCAGATCACAGGACAGATCGTGTTTTCTGATGATTGATCCCAGAAGTAACAAATACAGAGCAAACAGAATGAGGCCGAGAATAGATCCTTGCGGCACCCCACAAGGTGAGAACGTGATAATTGTTCATTTTATCACTATCACCTCAGAAATTTTCTTTTTTTCCCAGAATGTTTTTTTAAAACTTGAATTTATATCAAATATTCAGTTCATTTATTAATTTGTTTGTTTGTAAATTTTTCTGGACGATGTTTTTATGTGTTGTAGGAATTGTAGAATTTTCTGTCTCGGTCCTGTTTGGTGGTGATGGAGCAGTTTTCTGCGTCGTCTGCTCGTGTGAGCCAGTTTTGTGACGGAGACGAGTCTATTCTCAGCAGCTGTTTTTTCTGTCGCTCTTCGCTGCCACTCACTTCCTCTTCTCCCTCCTCTTCCTCTTCTTCCGGAGCAGCGGCAGAGGTTGGCGACTTCCCCAAACCGCCGTCCTGACCACATGTGCTGTGCTTGTGTTTCAGAGAGTGCGGCGCCGAGACGTTCGTCAACTTCGCCTCCTTCGAGCGGGACGGGAAGCTCCCCTACAACTGGTACGCTGCTCCTTTCTTTTCTTCCTCTCTGCTCATCTTCGCATCACGGTTACCGATGGCAACGCCTGGTCCTGCTCAGTAACTCACATCCTCAGTTCAGAGCAGCAAACACCAATCACAGCCAGATTTTTACTCATCGGTGGAGCCTTCAGCAGTGAGGTGATGGTGATGATGGTGAGCGTAGCTGGCAGAGGTGAATTGGCAGTGAGGCGAGCTTCCAGCAGCCGTGACGTGGCTGAAGGATCCGGTTCCTGCATGTTCCTGCTGCAGATCTGTGATTAATATAACGGCTGAAAGACGGTCAGTGAAGGCAGAACCTGGGCTTCCATCACGAAACATCTCCATCAGAGTGTGGTCTAACTGTGCAGTGGTGTTTCTGCTTTGACTGTGCATGTGCCAGCTGTGTGCTGATGTGATGCAGACCAGGACGACCTCACCGATGCAGGACGAAGGTTTGCTTGAGCCAACGAGGAGGAAAACCCGTCATTAACCAGCACCTGTCAATCAAACCGTCGCCACCTATGATCATACAGCAGGATGAGAACATTCTTCCTGATAAACATCATTAAAACCTTTAATCCCTGTCAGCATCAGAACCTTTAATCCCAGTCAGTATCAGAACCTTTAATCCCAGTCAGTATCAGAACCTTTAATCCCAGTCAGCATCAGAACCTTTAATCCCAGTCAGCATCTAGAACCTTTAATCCCAGTCAGCATCTAGAACCTTTAATCCCAGTCAGCATCTAGAACCTTTAATCCCAGTCAGCATCTAGAACCTTTAATCCCAGTCAGCATCTAGAACCTTTAATCCCAGTCAGCATCTAGAACCTTTAATCCCAGTCAGCATCTAGAACCTTTAATCCCAGTCAGCATTTAGAACCTTTAATCCCAGTCAGCATCAGAACCTTTAATCCCAGTCAGCATCTAGAACCTTTAATCCCAGTCAGCATCTAGAACCTTTAATCCCAGTCAGCATCTAGAACCTTTAATCCCAGTCAGCATCAGAACCTTTAATCCCAGTCAGCATCAGAACCTTTAATCCCAGTTAGCATCAGAACCTTTAATCCCAGTCAGCATCAGAACCTTTAATCCCAGTCAGCATCAGAACCTTTAATCCCAGTCAGCATCTAGAACCTTTAATCCCAGTCAGCATCTAGAACCTTTAATCCCAGTCAGCATCTAGAACCTTTAATCCCAGTCAGCATCTAGAACCTTTAATCCCAGTCAGCATCTAGAACCTTTAATCCCAGTCAGCATTTAGAACCTTTAATCCCAGTCAGCATCTAGAACCTTTAATCCCAGTCAGCATCTAGAACCTTTAATCCCAGTCAGCATCAGAACCTTTAATCCCAGTCAGCATCTAGAACCTTTAATCCCAGTCAGCATCAGAACCTTTAATCCCAGTCAGCATCTAGAAGCTTTAATCCCAGTCAGCATCTAGAACCTTTAATCCCAGTCAGCATCTAGAACCTTTAATCCCAGTCAGCATCCAGAACCTTTAATCCCAGTCTACATCTAGAACCTTTAATCCCAGTCAGCATCAGAACCTTTAATCCCAGTCAGCATCCAGAACCTTTAATCCCAGTCAGCATCTAGAACCTTTAATCCCAGTCAGCATCAGAACCTTTAATCCCAGTCAGCATCTAGAACCTTTAATCCCAGTCAGCATCTAGAACCTTTAATCCCAGTCAGCATCAGAACCTTTAATCCCAGTCAGCATCAGAACCTTTAATCCCAGTCAGTATCAGAACCTTTAATCCCAGTTAGCATCTAGAACCTGTAATCCCAGTCAGCATCTAGAAGCTTTAATCCCAGTCAGCATCCAGAACCTTTAATCCCAGTCAGCATCAGAACCTTTAATCCCAGTCAGCATCTAGAACCTTTAATCCCAGTCAGCATCAGAACCTTTAATCCCAGTCAGCATCCAGAACCTTTAATCCCAGTCAGCATCAGAACCTTTAATCCCAGTCAGCATCTAGAACCTTTAATCCCAGTCAGCATCAGAACCTTTAATCCCAGTCAGCATCTAGAACCTTTAATCCCAGTCAGCATCAGAACCTTTAATCCCAGTCAGCATTTAGAACCTTTAATCCCAGTCAGCATCAGAACCTTTAATCCCAGTCAGCATCTAGAACCTTTAATCCCAGTCAGCATCCAGAACCTTTAATCCCAGTCAGCATCAGAACCTTTAATCCCAGTCAGCATCAGAACCTTTAATCCCAGTCAGCATCTAGAACCTTTAATCCCAGTCAGCATCTAGAACCTTTAATCCCAGTCAGCATCTAGAACCTTTAATCCCAGTCAGCATCAGAACCTTTAATCCCAGTCAGCATCAGAACCTTTAATCCCAGTCAGCATCTAGAACCTTTAATCCCAGTCAGCATCAGAACCTTTAATCCCAGTCAGCATCAGAACCTTTAATCCCAGTCAGCATCAGAACCTTTAATCCCAGTCAGCATCAGAACCTTTAATCCCAGTCAGCATCAGAACCTTTAATCCCAGTCAGCATCTAGAACCTTTAATCCCAGTCAGCATCTAGAACCTTTAATCCCAGTCAGCATCAGAATCTTTAATCCCAGTCAGCATCAGAACCTTTAATCCCAGTCAGCATCTAGAACCTTTAATCCCAGTCAGCATCTAGAACCTTTAATCCCAGTCAGCATCAGAACCTTTAATCCCAGTCAGCATCAGAACCTTTAATCCCAGTCAGCATCTAGAACCTTTAATCCCAGTCAGCATCAGAACCTTTAATCCCAGTCAGCATCAGAACCTTTAATCCCAGTCAGCATCAGAACCTTTAATCCCAGTCAGCATCTAGAACCTTTAATCCCAGTCAGCATCTAGAACCTTTAATCCCAGTCATCATCAGAACCTTTAATCCCAGTCATCATCTGAACCTTTAATCCCAGTCAGCATCTGGAACCTTTAATCCCAGTCAGCATCAGCACCTTTAATCCCAGTCAGCATCAGAACCTTTAATCCCAGTCAGCATCAGAACCTTTAATCCCAGTCAGCATCAGAACCTTTAATCCCAGTCAGCATCAGAACCTTTAATCCCAGTCAGCATTTAGAACCTTTAATCCCAGTCAGCATCAGAACCTTTAATCCCAGTCAGCATTTAGAACCTTTAATCCCAGTCAGCATCAGAACCTTTAATCCCAGTCAGCATCCAGAACCTTTAATCCCAGTCAGCATCCAGAACCTTTAATCCCAGTCAGCATCAGAACCTTTAATCCCAGTCAGCATCAGAACCTTTAATCCCAGTCAGCATCAGAACCTTTAATCCCAGTCAGCATCAGAACCTTTAACCCCAGTTAGCATCAGAACCTTTAATCCCAGTCAGTATCAGAACCTTTAACCCCAGTTAGCATCAGAACCTTTAATCCCAGTCAGCATCAGAACCTTTAATCCCAGTCAGTATCAGAACCTTTAACCCCAGTTAGCATCAGAACCTTTAATCCCAGTCAGTATCAGAACCTTTAACCCCAGTTAGCATCAGAACCTTTAATCCCAGTCAGTATCCAGAACCTGATTGGTGGAGAGTGTGACAGGAAGTGACTTCATCATCATGTCCAGGTCTAAATAGAGGTCTCTGAGCAACATAGTAGTGATGATGTCATGTTATGATGAAGTTGTGATAATGATGGTGTTATCATGGATTATTGTGGATTTACCAGATAATCTCTGAATAAACGTTACGTGGTGGATTATAAACGTGCTGGATTGATAGAGATGCTGGAAAACCTCCGTAGATCAGCTCCCGGGGACGTGATGGTGATGGAACAGATGAAACTCTGCAGATCTAGTGGGGGTTTTTACTCATAGATATGTATATAATTACTAGATAACTCACCCTGTTGGCTGATGGAGGCAAACGTCCGCACACGGCGGCCATCTTACTACAGGCAGCTCCTCACTTACAGCATTGTGTTTGATGGTGACGGACTTTTTAAATAACTATAACTTACTCAGTTTTCTACCGATTTTCTATCAGTCTGGTTTGTTATAAACGTCAGAGATGTAGTTATGAAACTACTTAATGATTATAACTAATGATTCCAGAGCGGAGCCAGTTATAACCATGGACTTTAATATTATAATAAACAAGCGAGGTGCAATAAATACACACATGCAGCGCAATTTACATTAAACCAGTGTTTAGGCCTAACGTACACAATGGATATCTGTATGTATGAAAAAAAACTAGGAATGCACGATATTGGAATTTTGGCCGATATCTGATATGCCAATATCAAAGCGACATCTAAGCAGCTACATTGATCTATTTTACTTACAAAATCTTGCGACATTTCGTCATTCTAGTCTTTAGAAGTTGTAGTCATGGAAAAAAAGTTTTTAACAAAGAAGAGGTTCTTAAGAAACAGCGGCCTGATTGGTTAAATATCGTTTGAATATCAGTGGGGTGGCCGATGTCCGATACTCAGTTTTAAGGCTGATATCGGCCGATACCAATAGGAGGCTGATTGTATCGTGCATCCCTCATATAAACTTGTTAAAGAAAAAAGATTTGAATTTAAGTTTATCTGAAATAGAGACAATAAATTCAGTAAAATGTAATTAAATGGTCAAATTTCTGAGTAAACTTTACTGCCAGGTTTCACTCAGATTTTTTATATTTTTTTATTTTATATAATGTTTAGATCCCTGAGGGGAAATTAGGGCTCTGCATTTTACCCATCTCTGTACTGTGAGTATCAGAGAGCAGTGGGCTGCTACTTAAAGGGGACGTTCAGGATTTTTGACATAGAGCCTCATTTACAAGTGAGCCAGAATGCTGCTGATCACTGAAGACGGTTTCAACATATTTCATCCCGTTATTCTAGTTCCAGGAGGTTGCTGATGCTAATGCTAGTGGAAGTCAATAGGAATCTGCTAGCCTGTCATTAAAACCATCTTATCCAATCCTCAGAACATCTGAGGCAAATCATTTATAACGTCAGACTATCTGTGTAAATGTTGTGTTAACAGAATAATGTTAATCAAACTAACCTGCATTTCTTTGCATTTTGATTGTTGCTGCTGAGAAACTTTACAAAGTTTTACTTCCTGTATTTGGCAGTGATGTCATCTGTTGCTACGTGCATGAAGGAATCTGATTACACAAATATAAAGTCTAAAATACGACCACGTCTGAAAGACATGAGGATATGTCGCACTTTGAAGATGATTTAGAACTTTTTTCATCAAACTAACTGTCACCACGTCTCTATGAACCGAAATACACTGACAAAGGTAGTATTACTACCACCCGGAAGCAAAGTATATCATTCCGCAGCTGGTAAGAAACTAATTCCTCATTATGTAATGCAAAATTTGTCATACGAGGCTAGTTTTCCTAGTTTAACACATGAGTTTACTAGTTTAACACGTCATTTACACAGATAATCTTGCTGATTTGCCTCAGATGTTCTGTGGAGTGGATAAGGGCGGCTGTAGCTCAGGTGGAAGAGCAGTCGTCTTTCAACCGGAGGGTTGTGGGATCGATTCCAGGCTTCCCCAGACTACATGCCGAAGTGTCCTTGGGCAAGACACTGAACCCCAAGTTGCCTCCCGATGTGCCTATCGGGGTATGAATGTGTGTGTGACTGGGTGAATGTGATATGTAGTGTAAAGCGCTTTGAGCGGTTAGTATGACTGGAAAAGCGCTATATAAGTACAGTCCATTTACCATTTACCATAAGATTGGTTTTTTGACAGGCTAGCAGATTCCTATTGACTTCCACTAGCATTAGCATCAGCGACCTCCTGGAACTAGAATAACGGGATGAAACATGTTGAAACCGTCTTCAGTGATCAGTAACATTCTGGCTCACTTGTAAATGAGGCTCTATGTCAAAAATCCTGAACGTCCCCTTTGAGGCGCCCAGGGGGAGCAGTTGGTGGGGGTTAAGGACCTTGCTCAGGGGTCCACAGTGGTTCACCTGAATGTCGCGTCGGGGCCACGAGGCTACCCACTCCCCCACTTTAATATATTCCCACCTCGCCTGAATTACACCGACTTTTGGCCACGTAGGTTCATTCAAACGTCAAAGACAGACGTCAGGACTGGACTAAAGCTGCGTCCGTAGGTGGAAATAAGGTTTTAGACAGGACGCGTTTACTAAAACCATAGCTGCTAAACTGTTAGCTAACTATTAGCCGTTATTCACAACTGTGCTACACGATTAAGTTGTTTTTCAAAAAGAAATGTTGTAATTTCAACATGTTGAAGCATCCAGAATTGTAGCCACGTTAATAACGTTTGTAAATCCGTGGAAATTTCAGTGAAATATGATTATTTGTGTTTGTGGAGATCATCTCCTTCATTCAGGAACCAGAGGTCCCGACAGAGAGCTGCCTGTGGTAAGATGGCCGCCGCTGATGCCGTCAAGCAAGCCACTAGGGCTGGGAAAAAAATCGATACCCTGAAATATCACAATATTTTCATATGCTGATATCACATCAATATTTAAAAATGCGGTATTGATCTACTTTACTTCATTCCTAATTAAATAAATGTATTTAAATAAATAAATAAATTTTACTACTGAAATCTCGCCAGATTTTGTCATTCTCTTACGAAATCTCGCGTTTTTTTTTTTTAAATCTTGTGACATTTTGTTGGTAAAATAGATCAATATTGCATTTTTAAATATCGATATGAATTCTGCTTATGAAAATATCACGATATTTCCGTGTATCGATACTTCTTTCCAGCCCTACAAGCCACCGTACGAGATGGAGCGATTGTTTTTAAAAGCTGCGGGTTTTTGGTCGGCGTGATGAGTCCGGTCAAACGTCTCCGTCCTCCCTGATTGACGGGACGGGGACGTCCCGCCGGCATCGGTGAGGTCAGCACATGTTGATGAGGTCATCAGGAGGGCGAAGGTCTGACGTCAGCATCGCTGCCACGCGGCGAGGGTCAGGGCTGAGCGATGCATTGTGGGAGGACGCGGTGATGTCACAGGGAGACAGAGCGGCCATTGAGGAGCGGGGGCTGACAGACTCCCGTTGTCCTGCTGGGGGGGGGCCAGCGGCCACTCTGAGCGGCTGCGTCATGCATTAACTCTGTGTTCAGCACTAATGTCCAGCTCTTTACTAATGGAGCGCCATGTTCTGTCCCCAACCTTCCACCCCTGGTGTCTGTTTTCTTTATTTTCTCTTGTTTGTGTTTTTATTTTTGTGTTTATTTGACCCCTTCAGGCGAAGAAGCCTCTTTGCCTTCCTTACCCTCCTGCCATCCTGCCTTTGGACTGACTATCTTTTGGCTTTTTATATTAATCCGTGGTAAGTAAGCGCCTGCTGCACTTCAGGGGCATGTCAAAGCAGAGCCACAGCCCACAGGACCCATCAGACACTTTTACCTCCACGTGAGTCAACGTGCGACCTCCACGGTCCACAGACGAGTCTGGTGTTCGTCCGTTTAGCCACAAATCACAGCCATATAACCGATATGATATCACCATATGATATTAACATGAGAGAGATTTGATATTTACACATATCGTTATATCGCAGTATTAGTTGTGCAATTTTTTTGCTTTGTTTTTTCGTAATGACCTGACTGCACCTGATTATTTAATAAGGGTGGGATAAAATATAGATACACTGAAATATCACGATATTTTGATATAGTGATATCATATTTACATTTAAAAACGCGGCATCCATCTATTATACTCATGAAATCAATATTTCATCGTTCTGATATGAAATCTCATGAGAATTCACAAAAATATCACAATATTTTCATATGCCGATATATTGACATTTAAAAACGCAGCAACCATCTATTTTACTAACGAAATCTTGCGATATTTCATCGTTCTGTTATGAAATCTCGTGGGACTTCATGAAATATTGTGCGATTTTTTTAAATTTTTTTTAACAGAATGATAAAATCTCGCGAGATTTCATCGTTCTGTTTAAAAATCTCAGGGGAATTCATGAAATATTGTGAGATTTCGTAACAGAACGATGAAATCTCGCGAAATTTCATTCGTTAAATAGATCGATACCACGTTTTTAAATATAGATATGGTATCGGCATATGAAAATATCGTGATATTTCAGTGTATCAATATTTTTTCCCACTGCTATTATTTAAACTGTGTGGAAGACAATCCTCCCCAAGATTTTTACGAAAATCATAAAAACCAGCAACTATCTTTAATTACTTTGATCGAACAAACATTTGTAACCAGTGTTTCAGTTCCATCACTGCAGTGGAGCGATACCTTTATAATAAACATATATCATATATCGTCATTTAAAATGAATATCTCGTGAAATGATATTTGGTCCATATCGCCCAGTCCTAAAGCAGAGCGGTGTCCTCAAGGCTCGACCCTGGGGCCCCTGCTTTTCTACAAGCTGCCGCTGCGTTCACAGATATTCTGGATCAGTTCTTCAGATGTTTCCATAAAACAGGAAACTGCAGCAGAGATTTACCAAAACTTACAAACCTGTTTGGGACGCACCGAAATGAAAATTCTTGACCGAAACCGAAAACAAAAAATGAGCAAACCAAGGCCGAAAATCGAAACACCGAAAGAAATTCTTATGTCAGTTATTAGAATCGTAGTATTTTTGGCTACGATGTGTGCTAACCTCACTAAAATCAATTGCAATAAATGAAATACAAAAGTATCAAAATATTTATTTACCTCTGACATTACAGCAAAGCACAATATAAATTAAAATTCAAAATAAAATATTTATTTTGACCCACTCATGTACATTACCAGAGTTCCCGCGCATCCTGGAAAACCTGGAAAATGATTGAAAATTTTTCCAGTCTTGGAAAACACATGGAAACTGAGAAATGTAAAATGTCCTGGAAAATGATTTTTTCTCCCTCTCATCACCGTGTTCGTCGCCATCTTCTCCCAAATTCATCGCAGCTTGGTCGCCGTTTCATCGCAGTTTCGTCGCAGTTTCGTTGCCACTTCGTCGCAGTTTCATCGCAGTTTCATTGCAGTTTTGTCACCATTTCATTGCAAATTCATCGCAAATTTGTTGCATTTTGTTGCCACTACGTGGAGAGGCAATCACCATTCCGACATTCCTCCACTCCGACATGGGTCCCCAATTGTCGAGACGGCAACACTTACATTTCTGCCAAACGTCTCATCATTCTGACAATTTTTCCATTCTATGGTCGGCATGACCATATTTAAAAGAAAATAAACATCCCACCATTCCGACAATTCCTTTAAAAGCCCTCTCATTCAGATTTTTACGTGCTTTTACAGCAGACCGACTCCACAACCTCGCAAACCAACTTAAAGGAACATTCCACCCACAGAGTGATGTAACTTTATTTTCCCCTCACCTTCCACTTCCCCTCACCATGAGGGGGGGTGGAAGATAACGTTACATCATTCTGTGGGTGGAATGTTCCTTTAATAATCTTTTATTGAAATTTCCTGAAACGGGAAATCTAATCTCCTCCATGTATGAATGTAACTGGTCTGAAACATGTCAGATTCACGTGTGAATCTCAGGATCAGTGAATGAAGCAGAAACACAGTCGGTCACCGTCACAGCAGCAGCTGGAGGTGGTCTGCATGCAGCTGGCATCATATGCAGCGATAACTGCAGGTCCACCTATCAATGACGGCGCTGCAGGTGACACCTGAAGTCACTGACTAACTCCAGCTTTATCTCCGCTTCGCCTGTTTTGTCGCTGCTTCGTCTTTTCTTCGTCTTTACTTCATCGCTGTAAAAAAATATAAGCTACAGTTGTCGAAACGTCTCCAAAAGCTCGTGGTGGAAGTTATTCATCTATGTTGTGATAACGTGAGTTGTACTGTAGCAGCTGGAAAAGTCCTGGAAAACAACTTCTAGAAAAGAGTGGGAACCCTGATTACATAACGCCTTTTATATGTTTCTCTGTAGTACTACTACAACAAATACTAATATCCAGGCTTATAACTGACCGGCAGCTGAAAGACTGATGCCGCGTCATCACAAGTTTCGGCCAAAAACTTTTGGCACTGTTGGGTTTTGGTGGAAGAATTTTCGGTGCATCCCTAATACCTGTCAGCAGGTGCAGACGTCTGATTGGACGTTACAGAAACACCTGATTGCAGTGATTGAATCAAAGTGTTACTCAATAACGTTTTAGCTTCAGAGCCCCATCATGCTTGTTTAATTGTTTTATTTATTGTGTGTTTGTTTTTAATATTTTTGTTGAACCACAATTCAAAATCAATGTCATGATTTTCATAAAATCTTTATTTATTGTTACTTTTGTCAATTTCAACTTATCTCCCTGACAGCTGATTTTTTTTCCGTCTTTAATTGGAGGGTATGGATCATTTTCAGGACGACTGTATGACTGTACTACAGGTTACTACTTTTAACGTCTTTTAAGGTATCACTAATCCCAGTTTTTAAAGTTCAGAGGGTTCTCACTTCACACATTGTTTTGTCCATTCAGGGATACTGTAGTAAAAATGGCGGGGAAAATGGCATTTTTCTGCCTTTGCCCTTTAATTTTGTTACAGACTGCACCTTTAATATTTAAATAAACTCAAAAATCAGATTTGGTTTATTTGTTCAATATTTTTGTTGATTTAAAAATCATTAAAACTTCATCAGTCCTGATCCGTTTATGGTTTTAATCAGGGGGAAAAAATTAAATATGCGACTTAAAAAAGAAAAAAAAAATTGAAAGTAAAATCTAATTTTCCTAGACCCTGTTCTCCCAGAACCTGATTATGGGCACCCTGATGTTGAGAATAATATATATATATATATTTTTTTTTTAAAGCAACCAATGAAACAACAGTGTACTTGTTGAATGTGGCGTTCCACAGGGATCCGCTGTGGGGCCCCGTTACTTCTGATTCCCCAATGTTTGTGGCAGCAGCGTCATGGTCGTGGACCAACACCAGACTCGTCTTTAACACCTAAAAGAGGTTTTTTGAGAGTCGCGGGTAAAGAGGAAGTTAGCAGCTGATGTTGTGACGTGTTGAACTTGGTCCTGCAGTGCTGTGTCTGTGCTGGAACGTACTAACATGTTGGATGTCCTGTAGCATGATGCTAACCCTGCTGTGCTGCATGTAGATGTGCACGTCGCTGACTGTGTTCTAGCGCCTCCACATGTCCTTCCGCCAGATGTTCTCCGTCCAGATCGTAGCTGATTCTGGAGGAAATCTGGGATTTTCAGAGCATGAGGAGTTAAGACGAGTTTCTGCAAATGAACGGCTGCATGACAGAAGCAGAGGATGCGACTCTGAGCATGAAGTTTGTTGTTCTGTCGGGTCGGACCGATGTTTGGGTTCCTCTCATCTCTAACGGAAGTCTGTGGCTGCTGATCAGAAGAGAAATTTCTTTCTCCAGTCGAGTGTCTGAACCAGAATAAATTGAATTTATGTCTAAAAATCTGTTTGGATGATCGAAAACTTCAGGTTGTCAATCAGATTTCAATCAGTTGCACCTAAAATGATTCAATAATTAGATGTAAATATCTACAATGTTTTTATAGGCAATTCTTCTCATTCCTATAATAGAAAATACACACAAATGGAAAAGAAGTTTATTCTGAGCCACAAGCTTCCAGTTTGAGGTAGAATTGGATTCCTGAGAGCTGACATAGATTTCTAGAAAATCTGAATATTCAGATTTATTTTAAATGTTTGAACAGTAATATTATAGACGACTAATTTAACTTAAAATTTCCAGCATTTTCCTTTAAACTGGTCTCTGCAGCAGCTGTTGCCTCCTGATGACACAATCACCTCAAAAATACAATATTTACCTTTTTTTTCTTTCATCTTCTGTCCGGAAAAACTTCAGAAGTCAAAGTTTTTCCTCCAGTTGAAGGTAGAAATCTGATTAAAAATCCACGGCGACCCCCAGGTCACGTGACCGTCCCGGCTCCACGGCGACCCTGTGGTCACGTGACCGTCCCGGTTCCACGGCGACCCCTTATTCATTTGATCTTCCTGGCTCCGGTACCAGCGCTGCTGGGAAGTTTGAGTTTAAAGTTGAGCTGTGGTGACAGGCAGCAGGGGGCGCTGCTGCTGCACAGACAAAAACCCTTCATCGGTCATAGCTTATGATGATGATGATGATGATGAAGGTGAAGATGAAGGCAGCGTCATCATGAGGACTTCACGTTTGTATTTTATAGGAGCAAGACGGCCTTAAAGAAGCGGAAGCTAACAAGGTAACGACAACGCAGCATGCAGCTTTCTGTGTGTGTGTGGGCGTGCGCGTGTGTGGGCGTGCACGTGTGTGAGCGTGCACGTGTGTGGGCGTGCACGTGTGTGAGTGTGCACGTGTGTGGGCGTGCACGTGTGTGAGCGTGCACGTGTGTGAGCGTGCACGTGTGTGGGCGTGCACGTGTGTGAGCGTGCACGTGTGTGGGCGTGCACGTGTGCGAGCGTGCACGTGTGTGAGCGTGCACGTGTGCGTGTGTTGCCTTCAGCCAGATATCTGATAATCAGGATGATCACCATCAGCAACACGTCTCCAGGCTTGGTCTCTGGGCTGGGGGTGAGGAAGAGGAGGCAGGTGATGAAGGTGTGACTGACAGGTCTCGTTTGTACTTTCAGCCCCGTCCAGCTGGACGACTTCGACTCGTACTTCAAGGAGATGAGCAAAGACTCGGCGTACAAGTTCTCGCTGCAGTTCGAGGTGCGACGGTGATCCGCTTCCTCTGATTGGTCGTTTAAACAAAAATGATTTTTTTTATTTTATTATTTTATTTTTAATCATCCATCCATCCATCCATCCATCCATACTCTACTGAAACTGTATGAGTTATAATGGGCTGCCGTTTCCGTGGTGACGATATAAGAATCAACGTTTGGTGTAAAAACCGGCGCAGCTTCAGTGAAGGTGTTGGTGTCTGCAGGAGCTGAAGAGTGTGGGTCTGGATCTGTCCCACGATGCTGCAGACCTGCCCGTCAACCGGCCCAAGAACAGATACACCAACATCCTCCCCTGTGAGTCCACGCCGCCCGCATCTCACCAAACATCTCACAAGCCGTTCCCTGTTCCTCTCTGATAAAGTTTTCCTTCCTGACATGAAACTGGCCAGACGACTTCAGTCGGGTGAAGCTGATGTCCATGCACAACGATGAAGGAGCAGACTACATCAACGCCAACTACATCCCCGTAAGTGCCAGACACACCCATGAGTACCGGTCACACCCCTGAGTTCAGGACATGCCCCTGAGTACTGCGTACCGGGGTACCCTGATTACCGGACACAGCTGTCAATGCCAGACACACCTATCAGTGAGTACCGGACAAGCCCCTGAGTGCCGGGCACACCCGTGAGTACCGGACACGCCCCTGAGTACCGGACACGCCCCTGAGTACCGGACACGCCCCTGAGTACCGGACACGCCCCTGAGTGCCAGACACACTCATGAGTGCCAGACACACTCATGAGTGCCAGACACACCTGTGAGTACCGGACACACTCATGAGTATCAGACACACCTGTGAGTACCGGACACACTCGTGAGTACCGGACACGCCCCTGAGTATCGGACACACTCATGAGTGCCAGACACACCTGTGAGTACCGGACACACTCGTGAGTACCGGACACGCCCCTGAGTATCGGACACACTCATGAGTGCCAGACACACCTGTGAGTACCGGACACACTCATGAGTGCCAGACACACCTGTGAGTACCGGACACACTCGTGAGTACCGGACACGCCCCTGAGTATCGGACACACTCATGAGTGCCAGACACACCTGTGAGTACCGGACACACTCGTGAGTACCGGACACGCCCCTGAGTATCGGACACACTCATGAGTGCCAGACACACCTGTGAGTACCGGACACACTCGTGAGTACCGGACACACCTGTGAGTACCGGACACACTCGTGAGTACCGGACACGCCCCTGAGTATCGGACACACTCATGAGTGCCAGACACACCTGTGAGTACCGGACACACTCGTGAGTGCCAGACACACCTGTGAGTACCGGACACACCTGTGAGTATCGGACACACTCGTGAGTGCCAGACACACCTGTGAGTACCGGACACACTCGTGAGTGCCAGACACACCTGTGAGTACCGGACACACTCGTGAGTGCCAGACACACCTGTGAGTATCGGACACACTCGTGAGTGCCAGACACACCTGTGAGTACCGGACACACTCATGAGTACCGGTCACACCCCTGAGTACTGGACATGCCCCTGAGTACTGCGTACCGGGGTACCCTGATTACCGGACACAGCTGTCAATGCCAGACACACCTATCAGTGAGTACCGGACAAGCCCCTGAGTGCCGGGCACACCTGTGAGTGCCGGTCACACCCATGAGTACCGGACACGCCCCTGAGTGCCAGACACACCTGTGAGTACCGGACACACTCATGAGTGCCAGACACACCTGTGAGTACCGGACACACATATGAGTACCCAACAAGCCTTTGAGTACAGGACACAGCCATCAGTGCCGGTCACACCAGTGAGTACCGGACACACCCGTGACACGTCAGGCCGTTCAGACGGGACCTGTAGGGACAGGTTTACATCCGAGCCACCATGTTTTTGAAATGTTTTGCAGCTGGAGGCAATTTACCACCTGGTGGTCCTGTAGCCAGGCTGTAAACCTGGTTCTCCAGGTTCACCCATGGGTCCTGCATCAAGGCTGTAAACCTGGTTCTCCAGGTGGACCCGTGGGTCTTGCATCAAGGCGGTAAACCGGCTCCACCAGGCAGTAAACTTGGTTCTCCAGGTGGACCTGGTGGTCATGCATCAAGGCGGTAAACCTGGTCCAGCATGTGGTAAACCTGGTCCAGCATGTGGTAAACCTGGTCTACCAGGCGGTAAACCTGGTTCTCCAGGTTCACCCATGGGTCCTGGATTAGGCGGTAAACCTGGTCCAGCATGTGGTAAACCTGGTTCTCCAGGTGCACCCATGGGTCCTGCATTAGGCGGTAAACCTGGTTCTCCAGGTTCACCCATGGGTCCTGGATTAGGCGGTAAACCTGGTCCAGCATGTGGTAAACCTGGTCTAGCATGTGGTAAACCTGGTCTAGCAGGTGGTAAACCTGGTTCTCCAGGTGCACCCATGGGTCCTGCATTAGGCGGTAAACCTGGTCCAGCATGTGGTAAACCTGGTTCTCCAGGTGCACCCATGGGTCCTGCATTAGGCGGTAAACCGGTCCTCATGTCTTCTTCAGGGCTACAAACACTCCAGGGAGTACATCGCCACGCAAGGCCCTCTGCCTGAGACCCGCAACGACTTCTGGAAGATGGTCCTGCAGGAGAAGTCTCCCATTGTGGTCATGCTGACGCAGTGCAACGAGCGACGGAGGGTGAGGAAGCACAACCTTCATCGGTCACGTGATCAAGACTCCACACCATCACATATTTACAAAGAACCACATATCTGCAGAAGTCCCAAACGGACATCCCCAGTACTACACCAGTATCTAGTATTACTACACCAGTATCTAGAACTACTACATCAGTATCTAGTATGACTACATCGGTATCTAGTATTACTACACCAGTATCTAGTATGACTACACCAGTATC
This sequence comes from Atherinomorus stipes, assembly GCA_023101725.1. NCBI lineage: Eukaryota > Metazoa > Chordata > Actinopteri > Atheriniformes > Atherinidae > Atherinomorus > Atherinomorus stipes. The sequence goes on from JALJCO010003065.1 coordinate 118,604, forward strand.
TAGAACTACTACACCAGTATCTAGTATTACTACACCAGTGTCTAGAACTACTACATCAGTATCTAGTATTACTACACCAGTATCTAGAACTACTACATCAGTATCTAGTATTACTACATTTGTATCTAGTAATACTACACCAGTATATAGTATTACTACACCAGTGTCTAGTATCACTATACTAGTATGTAATTACACTGCACCATTATCTAGTATCACTATACTAGTATGTAGTATCAATACACCAGTATCTTGTATCACTACACCAGTATCTAGTATTACTACACCAGTAAATAGAATTTCCACATTAGTATCTTGTATTACTACACCAGTATCTAGTATTACTACACCAGTAAATAGAATTTCCACATTAGTATCTTGTATTACTACACCAGTATCTAGTATTACTACACCAGTAAATAGAATTTCCACATTAGTATCTCGTATTACTACACCAGTATCTAGTATTACTACACCAGTAAATAGAATTTCCACATTAGTATCTCATATTACTACACTAGTATCTTGTATTAATACACCAGTTTCTAGTATTACTACATCAGTATCTAGTATGACTACACCAGTATCTTGTATCACTACACCAGGATCTAGTATCACTACACCAGCTTCTAGTATTACTACACCAGTATCTAGTATCACTATATACTTATATACTTGTATGTGGTGTTACTACACCAGTATCTTCTATCACTATACTAGTATGAAGTATCACTACACTAGTATCTAGAATTACTACACCAGTATTTAGTATCACTATATCAGTATCTTGTATTACTATACCAGTATCTAGAATTACTATATCAGCATTTAGTGTTCCCACATCAGTATATATTATTACTATACCAGTATCTACTATTACTCACATGTAGTATCACTTCAACAGCATTTAGTGTCACTATACTTGTATGTAGTATCACATTCTGATACTACATAGTAGTATAGTGATAAGAGGTACTAGTGTACTGATCCTACATACTAGTAGTGATGCTAGTGATACTACACCATATCACTATACTAGATACAGTGTCTAATATGGTGAAACTAGATACTGGTGTAGTGATACTACATACTGGTATCACTTGTATACCAGTATTTAGTATTACTTTACTCATTTGTAGTATTACTACACCAGTATTTAGTATGTAGTATCTCTATAGTAGTATATACTAGATACTGGTGTAGTGACACTACATACTACGATAGTGATACAAGATACTGGTGTAGTAATACTACATACTAGTATAGTGATACTAGATACTGGTGTAGTGGTAACTGTTACTGGTGAAGTGATACTAGTTACTGGTTTAGTAATACTAAATATGAGTATAGTGAAACAAGATACTGTTGTAGTGATACTACATACTAGAATAGTGATACTAGATACTGTTGAAGTGATACTACATATGAGTATAGTAATACAAGATACTACTGATATAGTGATATTAAATAATGGTGGTGTTATTCTAGATACTGGTGTTGTATCACTACACCAGTATCTTGTATCATTATACTAGTATGAAGTATTACTACACCAGTATCTAGAATAACAACACCATTATTTAATATCACTATATCAGTATCTTGTATTACTTTACCAGTATCTGGTATTACTATACCAGTATTTAGTATTACTATATCAGCATTTAGTGTTCCTACATCAGTATCTTTTATTACTATACCAGTATCTACTATTACTATACTATACATACTAGTATAGTGATACTAGATACTGGTGTACTGATCCTACATACTAGTGGTGATGCTAGTGATACTACACCAGTATCACTAAACTAGATATGGTGAAACTAGATACTGGTGTAGTGATACTACATTCTAGTATCACTAGTATACTAGTATTAAGTATTACTATACTCATATGTAGTATCACTACACTAGTATTTAATATCTCTATAGTAGTATATACTAGAAACTGTTGTAGTGATACTACATACATAGTACATACTAGTACCGATATTAGTACTAGTATCACTGTACTAGTATGTAGTATCTGTACACCAGTATCTAGTATCACTATACTAGTATGTAGTATCACTGTACTAGTATGTAGTATCTGTACACCAGTATCTAGTATCACTATACTAGTATGTAGTATCACTGTACTAGTATGTAGTATCGGTACAGCAGTATCTAGTATCACTGTACTAGTATGTAGTATCGGTACACCAGTATCTAGTATCACTGTACTAGTATGTAGTATCGGTACACCAGTATGTAGTATCACTATACTAGTATGTAGTATCACTGTACTAGTATGTAGTATCGGTACACCAGTATCTAGTATCACTATACTAGTATGTAGTATCGGTACACCAGTATCTAGTATCACTATACTAGTATGTAGTATCACTGTACTAGTATGTAGTATCGGTACACCAGTAACTAGTATTACTATACTAGTATGTAGTATCGGTACACCAGTAACTAGTATCACTATACCAGTATGTAGTATCGGTACACCAGTATCTAGTATCGGTACACCAGTATCTAGTATCACTATACTAGTATGAAGTATTGGTACACCAGTATCTAGTATCACTGTACTAGTATATAGTATCGGTACACCAGTATCTAGTATCGGTACACCAGTATGTAGTGTCGGTACACCAGTATCTAGTATCACTATACTAGTATGAAGTATTGGTACACCAGTATCTAGTATCACTGTACTAGTATATAGTATCGGTACACCAGTATATAGTATCGGTACACCAGTATCTAGTATCGGTACACCAGTATGTAGTATCGGTACACCAGTATCTAGTATCACTGTACTAGTATGTAGTATCGGTACACCAGTATCTAGTGTCACTGTACTAGTATGTAGTATCGGTACACCAGTATCTGGTATCGGTACACCAGTATGTAGTATCGGTACACCAGTATCTAGTATCACTATACTAGTATGTAGTATCGGTACACCAGTATCTAGTATCACTGTACTAGTATGTAGTATCGGTACACCAGTATCTAGTATCACTATACTAGTATGTAGTATCAGTACACCAGTATCTAGTATCGGTACACCAGTATCTAGTATCGGTACACCAGTATGTAGTATCGGTACACCAGTATCTAGTATCACTATACTAGTATGAAGTATTGGTACACCAGTATCTAGTATCACTGTACTAGTATATAGTATCGGTACACCAGTATATAGTATCGGTACACCAGTATCTAGTATCGGTACACCAGTATGTAGTATCGGTACACCAGTATCTAGTATCGGTACACCAGTATCTAGTATCACTGTACTAGTATGTAGTATCGGTACACCAGTATCTAGTGTCACTGTACTAGTATGTAGTATCGGTACACCAGTATCTAGTATCGGTACACCAGTATGTAGTATCGGTACACCAGTATCTAGTATCACTATACTAGTATGTAGTATCGGTACACCAGTATCTAGTATCACTGTACTAGTATGTAGTATCGGTACACCAGTATCTAGTATCGGTACACCAGTATCTAGTATCACTATACTAGTATGTAGTATCAGTACACCAGTATGTAGTATCGGTACACCAGTATCTAGTATCGGTACACCAGTATCTAGTATCGGTACACCAGTATCTAGTATCACTGTACTAGTATGTAGTATCGGTACACCAGTATGTAGTATCGGTACACCAGTATCTAGTATCGGTACACCAGTATCTAGTATCGGTACACCAGTATCTAGTATCGGTACACCAGTATCTAGTATCACTATACAAGTATGTAGTATCGGTTCACCAGTATATAGTATCGGTACACCAGTATGTAGTATCAGTACACCAGTATGTACTGTAGAGTAAAGGCTGGACCTCCATGTGTAGGAGTTTAGCTCCGCCCCTTAACTCAGAACAGACAACACACAAACACTTTATTGTTCTGCTCCTGGTCGTCATGGCTGCTCCCGCTGGTCGTCATGGTTACTGCCCTGCTGGTGGTCGTTGCCGTGACGACGCCTGTGCTCTGTGTCTCCAGGTGAAGTGTGACCACTACTGGCCGTTCACGGACGAGCCGGTGATGTACGGCGAGATCAGCGTGGAGATGCTGTCTGAGACCGAGTCCCCAGAATGGATCATCCGCAAGTTCCGGCTCGGATACGTGAGTTTCCCGCCCGTCCAACAGAAGGCTTCTGATTGGTTGAAGCTGGTCTGACATGAAGCGATGTGCCGGCAGGCCGATGAGACGCAGGACGTCCTCCATCTGAACTACACCTCGTGGCCCGATCACGGCGTCCCCACCGTCAACGCCATCGAGAGCATCCTGCAGTTCGTCCACATCGTCCGGCAGCAGGCCAACAGGACCAAAGACCCCGTCATCGTCCACTGCAGGTGTGGAGACGGGACTGGCAGCCAATCAGAAACCAGCTCTGACTTAGAGAACAACACTGGCAGCCAGCAGCCAATCAGAAACCAGCTCTGACTTAGAGAACAACACTGGCAGCGAGCGGCCAATCAGAAACCAGCTCTGACTTAGAGAACAAGACTGGCAGCCAGCAGCCAATCAGAAACCAGCTCTGACTTAGAGAACAACACTGGCAGCCAGCGGCCAATCAGAAACCAGCTCTGACTCAGAAAACAACACTGGCAGCCAGCGGCCAATCAGAAACCAGCTCTGACTCAGAGAACAACACTGGCAGCCAATCAGAAACCAGCTCTGACTTAGAGAACAACACTGGCAGCGAGCGGCCAATCAGAAACCAGCTCTGACTTAGAGAACAACACTGGCAGCGAGCAGCCAATCAGAAACCAGCTCTGACTTAGAGAACAACACTGGCAGCGAGCAGCCAATCAGAAACCAGCTCTGACTTAGAGAACAACACTGGCAGCGAGCGGCCAATCAGAAACCAGCTCTGACTTAGAGAACAACACTGGCAGCGAGCGGCCAATCAGAAACCAGCTCTGACTTAGAGAACAACACTGGCAGTGAGCGGCCAATCAGAAACCAGCTCTGACTTAGAGAACAACACTGGCAGCGAGCGGCCAATCAGAAACCAGCTCTGACTCAGAGAACAACACTGGCAGCGAGCGGCCAATCAGAAACCAGCTCGTTCTGTACTCTTTCCTAGGATTACCGTATTTTCTGGACTACAAGTTGCACTTTTTCATAGTTTGGCGGCTTGTGTAAACAATTTACCGTATTTTTAAGTTTTATTTCGTACTGACTGAAGGTGCGTACACACCAAACGCGATTTGGGCATCATGGGCCTCAGGTTTACATGCAAAGTCAATGGTTTGGTGTGTACTTTAGCTTTATTCTACTACGACAGCGCCTGACAGACGACACGTCAGGCGCTGTCAGTGAAACAACTTCTGATGAAGGCGACAGCTGATCGCAGAAACTGTCAAGGTAAACAATCAAACCTTACTTCCCTTTTCACGAATGATGTCTGAACAGAGAACACAAAACTACGTGAAAGTCAACATGATGAACATAGTTCATCTTCAATCTTATAGTCCAGATAATAGGGTACTCTATAAATTCCTAGGGTTATTTTACTTATTCCTGGTACTACTTTCCTCGTTCCTAGATGATCTGGGCTGCTATCTTCTGGTTTCCGCCGACATTAATGTGGTTTTCTGTCAGCAGGAGGAACATTTACATGTTCTACTGGGTTCCAGGTGAATTTACGCTGACACAGTATTACATAGTTCTGGTACTTCTGTAGTACTCTGACTTGTCTCATCTTCCTGTAGAGACCAGCATTATACAAACAGCCCTGTAGTTGTGGAGATGTACTTGTACTAGACGGGAGGCAGAGGAATGAGCCTTGTGATGAAGAAGATAAACTGTGATGAAGATAATGTAACAGAAACTCCTCCTCCTCTTCTTGCTTCGGCCATGTTCTTGTGCTCGATGTGGCGTTCAAGGGTCGTCGGGTAAACGGATGTGTGGCGTTCATGGGTCGTCGGGTAAACGGATGTGTGGCGTTCATGGGTCGTCAGGTAAACGGATGTGTGGCGTTCATGGGTCGTGGGGTAAACGGATGTGAGGCGTTCATGGGTCGTCGGGTAAACGGATGTGTGGCGTTCATGGGTCGTCGGGTAAACGGATGTGAGGCGTTCATGGGTCGTCGGGTAAACGGATGTGTGGCGTTCATGGGTTGTCGGGTAAACGGATGTGTGGCGTTCATGGGTCGTGGGGTAAACGGATGTGTGCGTGTGGCGTTCATGGGTCGCGGGGTAAACGGATGTGTGGCGTTCATGGGTCGTCAGGTAAACGGATGTGTGGCGTTCATGGGTCGCGGGGTAAACGGATGTGTGGCGTTCATGGGTCGTGGGGTAAACAAATGTGTGCGTGTGGCGTTCATGGTTCGTTGGGTAAACGGATGTGTGGCGTTCATGGGTCGTCGGGTAAACGGATGTGAGGCGTTCATGGGTCGTGGGGTAAACGGATGTGAGGCGTTCATGGGTCGTCGGGTAAACGGATGTGTGGCGTTCATGGGTCGTGGGGTAAACGGATGTGTGCGTGTGGCGTTCATGGGTCGTGGGGTAAACGGATGTGTGGCGTTCATGGGTCGTGGGGTAAACGGATGTGAGGCGTTCATGGGTCGTGGGGTAAACGGATGTGAGGCGTTCATGGGTCGTCGGGTAAACGGATGTGTGGCGTTCATGGGTCGTGGGGTAAACGGATGTGTGGCGTTCATGGGTCGTGGGGTAAACGGATGTGAGGCGTTCATGGGTCGTCGGGTAAACGGATGTGTGGCGTTCATGGGTCGTGGGGTAAACGGATGTGTGCGTGTGGCGTTCATGGGTCGTGGGGTAAACGGATGTGTGGCGTTCATGGGTCGTGGGGTAAACGGATGTGTGCGTGTGGCGTTCATGGGTTGTCGGGTAAACGGATGTGTGGCGTTCATGGGTCGCCGGGTAAACGGATGTGTGGCGTTCATGGGTCGTGGGGTAAACGGATGTGTGGCGTTCATGGGTCGTGGGGTAAACGGATGTGTGCGTGTGGCGTTCATGGGTCGTCGGCTAAACGGATGTGTGGCGTTCATGGGTCGTCTGGTAAACGGATGTGTGGCGTTCATGGGTCGCCGGGTAAACGGATGTGTGGCGTTCATGGGTCGCCGGGTAAACGGATGTGTGTGTGTGGCATTCATGGGTCGTGGGGTAAACGGATGTGTGGCGTTCATGGGTCGTCGGGTAAACGGATGTGTGGCATTCATGGGTCGTGGGGTAAACGGATGTGTGGCGTTCATGGGTCGTGGGGTAAATGGATGTGTGGCGTTCATGGGTCGTCGGGTAAACGGATGTGTGGCGTTCATGGGTCGTGGGGTAAACGGATGTGTGGCGTTCATGGGTCGTCGGGTAAACGGATGTGTGGCGTTCATGGGTCGCCGGGTAAACGGATGTGTGGCGTTCATGGGTCGTGGGGTAAACGGCTGTGTGCGTGTGGCGTTCATGGGTCGTGGGGTAAACGGCTGTGTGCGTGTGGCGTTCATGGGTCGTGGGGTAAACGGATGTGTGCGTGTGGCATTCATGGGTCGTGGGGTAAACGGATGTGTGGCGTTCATGGGTCGCCGGGTAAACGGATGTGTGCGTGTGGCGTTTATGGGTCGTGGGGTAAACGGATGTGTGGCGTTCATGGGTCGTCGGGTAAACGGTTGTGTGGCGTTCATGGGTCGTCGGGTAAACGGATATGTGGCGTTCATGGGTCGTGGGGTAAACGGATGTGTGGCGTTCATGGGTCGTGGGGTAAACGGATGTGTGGCGTTCATGGGTCGTCGGGTAAACGGATGTGTGGCGTTCATGGGTCGTGGGGTAAACGGATGTGTGGCGTTCATGGGTCGTGGGGTAAACGGATGTGTGGCGTTCATGGGTCGTGGGGTAAACGGATGTGTGGCGTTCATGGGTCGTCGGGTAAACGGATGTGTGGCGTTCATGGGTCGCCGGGTAAACGGATGTGTGGCGTTCATGGGTCGTGGGGTAAACGGCTGTGTGCGTGTGGCGTTCATGGGTCGTGGGGTAAACGGCTGTGTGCGTGTGGCGTTCATGGGTCGTGGGGTAAACGGATGTGTGCGTGTGGCATTCATGGGTCGTGGGGTAAACGGATGTGTGGCGTTCATGGGTCGCCGGGTAAACGGATGTGTGCGTGTGGCGTTCATGGGTCGTGGGGTAAACGGATGTGTGGCGTTCATGGGTCGTCGGGTAAACGGTTGTGTGGCGTTCATGGGTCGTCGGGTAAACGGATATGTCGCGTTCATGGGTCGTGGGGTAAACGGATGTGTGGCGTTCATGGGTCGTGGGGTAAACGGATGTGTGGCGTTCATGGGTCGTCGGGTAAACGGATGTGTGGCGTTCATGGGTCGTGGGGTAAACGGATGTGTGGCGTTCATGGGTCGTGGGGTAAACGGATGTGTGGCGTTCATGGGTCGCTGGGTAAACGGATGTGTGGCGTTCATGGGTCGTGGGGTAAACGGATGTGTGGCGTTCATGGGTCGTCGGGTAAACGGATGTGTGGCGTTCATGGGTCGTGGGGTAAACGGATGTGTGGCGTTCATGGGTCGCCGGGTAAACGGATGTGTGGCGTTCTTGGGTTGTCGGGTAAACGGATGTGTGGCGTTCATGGGTCGTCGGGTAAACGGATGTGTGCGTGTGGCGTTCATGGGTCGCGGGGTAAACGGATGTGTGGCGTTCATGGGTCGTGGGGTAAACGGATGTGAGGCGTTCATGGGTCGTCGGGTAAACGGATGTGTGGCGTTCATGGGTCGTGGGGTAAACGGATGTGTGCGTGTGGCGTTCATGGGTCGTGGGGTAAACGGATGTGTGGCGTTCATGGGTCGTGGGGTAAACGGATGTGTGCGTGTGGCGTTCATGGGTCGTCGGGTAAACGGATGTGTGGCGTTCATGGGTCGCCGGGTAAACGGATGTGTGGCGTTCATGGGTCGTGGGGTAAACGGATGTGTGGCGTTCATGGGTCGTGGGGTAAACGGATGTGTGCGTGTGGCGTTCATGGGTCGTCGGCTAAACGGATGTGTGGCGTTCATGGGTCGTGGGGTAAACGGATGTGTGGCGTTCATGGGTCGCCGGGTAAACGGATGTGTGGCGTTCATGGGTCGTCGGGTAAACGGATGTGTGTGTGTGGCATTCATGGGTCGTGGGGTAAACGGATGTGTGGCGTTCATGGGTCGTCGGGTAAACGGATGTGTGTGTGTGGCATTCATGGGTCGTGGGGTAAACGGATGTGTGGCGTTCATGGGTCGTGGGGTAAACGGATGTGTGGCGTTCATGGGTCGTGGGGTAAACGGATGTGTGGCGTTCATGGGTCGTCGGGTAAACGGATGTGTGGCGTTCATGGGTCGCCGGGTAAACGGATGTGTGGCGTTCATGGGTCGTGGGGTAAACGGCTGTGTGCGTGTGGCGTTCATGGGTCGTGGGGTAAACGGCTGTGTGCGTGTGGCGTTCATGGGTCGTGGGGTAAACGGATGTGTGTGTGTGGCATTCATGGGTCGTGGGGTAAACGGATGTGTGGCGTTCATGGGTCGCCGGGTAAACGGATGTGTGCGTGTGGCGTTCATGGGTCGTGGGGTAAACGGATGTGTGGCGTTCATGGGTCGTCGGGTAAACGGTTGTGTGGCGTTCATGGGTCGTCGGGTAAACGGATGTGTGGCGTTCATGGGTCGTGGGGTAAACGGATGTGTGGCGTTCATGGGTCGTGGGGTAAACGGATGTGTGGCGTTCATGGGTCGTCGGGTAAACGGATGTGTGGCATTCATGGGTCGTGGGGTAAACGGATGTGTGGCGTTCATGGGTCGTGGGGTAAACGGATGTGTGGCGTTCATGGGTCGTCGGGTAAACGGATGTGTGGCGTTCATGGGTCGTGGGGTAAACGGATGTGTGGCGTTCATGGGTCGTGGGGTAAACGGATGTGTGGCGTTCATGGGTCGTCGGGTAAACGGATGTGTGGCGTTCATGGGTCGTCGGGTAAACGGATGTGTGCGTGTGGCGTTCATGGGTCGTCGGGTAAACGGATGTGTGGCGTTTATGGGTCGTGGGGTAAACGGATGTGTGGCGTTCATGGGTCGCCGGGTAAACGGATGTGTGGCGTTCATGGGTCGTGGGGTAAACGGACGTGTGGCGTTCATGGGTCGCCGGCTAAACGGATGTGTGGCGTTCATGGGTCGTGGGGTAAACGGATGTGTGGCGTTCATGGGTCGTGGGGTAAACGGATGTGTGGCGTTCATGGGTCGTCGGGTAAACGGATGTGTGCGTGTGGCGTTCATGGGTCGTGGGGTAAACGGATGTGTGGCGTTCATGGGTCGTCGGGTAAACGGATGTGTGCGTGTGGCGTTCATGGGTCGTGGGGTAAACGGATGTGTGGCGTTCATGGGTCGTCGGGTAAACGGATGTGTGGCGTTCATGGGTCGTCGGGTAAACGGATGTGTGGCGTTCATGGGTCGCCGGCTAAACGGATGTGTGGCGTTCATGGGTCGTGGGGTAAACGGATGTGTGGCGTTCATGGGTCGTGGGGTAAACGGATGTGTGGCGTTCATGGGTCGTCGGGTAAACGGATGTGTGCGTGTGGCGTTCATGGGTCGTGGGGTAAACGGATGTGTGGCGTTCATGGGTCGTCGGGTAAACGGATGTGTGGCGTTCATGGGTCGTGGGGTAAAAGGGACGTGTGGCGTTCATGGGTCGCCGGGTAAACGGACGTGTGGCGTTCATGGGTCGCCGGGTAAACGGATGTGTGGCGTTCATGGGTCGTCGGGTAAACGGATGTGTGGCGTTCATGGGTCGCCGGGTAAACGGATGTGTGGCGTTCATGGGTCGTCGGGTAAACGGATGTGTGGCGTTCATGGGTCGCGGGGTAAACGGATGTGTGGCGTTCATGGGTCGTCGGGTAAACGGATGTGTGGCGTTCATGGGTCGTCGGGTAAACGGATGTGTGGCGTTCATGGGTCGTCAGGTAAACGGATGTGTGGCGTTCATGGGTCGTGGGGTAAACGGATGTGAGGCGTTCATGGGTCGCCGGCTAAACGGATGTGTGGCGTTCATGGGTCGCCGGGGTAAACGGATGTGTGGCGTTCATGGGTCGTGGGGTAAACGGATGTGTGGCGTTCATGGGTCGTGGGGTAAACGGATGTGTGGCGTTCATGGGTCGTCGGGTAAACGGATGTGTGCGTGTGGCGTTCATGGGTCGTGGGGTAAACGGATGTGTGGCGTTCATGGGTCGTCGGGTAAACGGATGTGTGGCGTTCATGGGTCGTGGGGTAAACGGATGTGTGGCGTTCATGGGTCGTGGGGTAAACGGATGTGTGGCGTTCATGGGTCGTCGGGTAAACGGATGTGTGGCGTTCATGGGTCGTGGGGTAAACGGATGTGTGGCGTTCATGGGTCGTCGGGTAAACGGATGTGTGGCGTTCATGGGTCGTCGGGTAAACGGATGTGTGGCGTTCATGGGTCGTGGGGTAAATGGATGTGTGGCGTTCATGGGTCGTGGGGTAAACGGACGTGTGGCGTTCATGGGTCGCCGGGTAAACGGACGTGTGGCGTTCATGGGTCGTCGGGTAAACGGATGTGTGGCGTTCATGGGTCGTGGGGTAAACGGATGTGTGGCGTTCATGGGTCGCCGGGTAAACGGATGTGTGGCGTTCATGGGTCGTCGGGTAAACGGATGTGTGGCGTTCATGGGTCGCGGGGTAAACGGATGTGTGGCGTTCATGGGTCGTCGGGTAAACGGATGTGTGGCGTTCATGGGTCGCCGGGTAAACGGATGTGTGGCGTTCATGGGTCGCCGGGTAAACGGATGTGTGGCGTTCATGGGTCGCCGGGTAAACGGATGTGTGGCGTTCATGGGTCGCCGGGTAAACGGATGTGTGGCGTTCATGGGTCGTCGGGTAAACGGATGTGTGCGTGTGGCGTTCATGGGTCGTCGGTTAAACGGATGTGTGGCGTTCATGGGTTGCCGGGTAAACGGATGTGTGGCGTTCATGGGTCGCCGGGTAAACGGATGTGTGGCGTTCATGGGTCGTCGGGTAAACGGATGTGTGCGTGTGGCGTTCATGGGTCGTGGGTTAAACGGATGTGTGGCGTTCATGGGTCGTGGGGTAAACGGATGTGTGCGTGTGGCGTTCATGGGTCGTGGGTTAAACGGATGTGTGGCGTTCATGGGTCGCCGGGTAAACGGATGTGTGCGTGTGGCGTTCATGGGTCGTGGGTTAAACGGATGTGTGGCGTTCATGGGTCGTCGGGTAAACGGATGTGTGGCGTTCATGGGTCATGGGGTAAACGGATGTGTGGCGTTCATGGGTCATGGGGTAAACGGATGTGTGGCGTTCATGGGTCGCCGGGTAAACGGATGTGTGGCGTTCATGGGTCATGGGGTAAACGGATGTGTGGCGTTCATGGGTCGTCGGGTAAACGGATGTGTGCGTGTGGCGTTCATGGGTCGCCGGGTAAACGGATGTGTGTGTTTCAGCGCCGGCGTCGGGCGGACCGGGACCTTCATCGCCCTGGATCGCCTCATGCAGCACATCAGAGAGCACGAGTTCGTGGACATCCTGGGGATGGTGTCCGAGATGAGGTCGCATCGACTGTCCATGGTCCAGACCGAGGTCAGAGACACGAGACACACGGAGAGACGCACAGAGACACACCGAGAAACACATCGAGAGACACACTGAGAGACGCATCGAGAGACACGAGACACACTGAGAGACACATGAGACACACCAAGACAAACGAGACACACACCGAGAAACACATCGAGAGACACGAGACACACTGAGACACACCGAGAAACACATCGAGAGACACACTGAGACACGAGACACACGGAGAGACGCACAGAGAGACACACTGAGAGACTCATGAGACACACCAAGACAAACGAGACACACTAAGACAGACGAGACACATCGAGAGACACGAGACACACAGCGAGACGCACAGAGACACACCGAGAAACACATCGAGAGACACGAGACACACTGAGACACACCGAGAAACACATCGAGAGACACGAGACACACTGAGACACACCGAGAAACACATCGAGAGACACACTGAGACACGAGACACACGGAGAGACGCACAGAGAGACACACTGAGAGACACATGAGACACACCAAGACAGACGAGACACATCGAGAGACACGAGACACACAGCGAGACGCACAGACACACCGAGAAACACATTGAGAGACATAAGACACACACTGAGAGACACATAAGACACACGAGACAGACGAGACACACCGTGAAATGGATCGAGAGACATGGGACACACTTAGAGACACATGAGACACACCGAGACAGACGAGACACACTGAGACACACTGAGACACACTGACAGACGAGACACACTGAGACACACTGAGACACACTGACAGACGAGACACACTGACAGACGAGACACACTGAGACAGACATAGATAAATCACTTAGAAACATTTTGTCACACAAACATCGAGAACAGATTTGATTATGAAAGAATTAATTAATGTTCAGAAAGTCGTGTTTCTTATCAAACGATGACAGAATGAAGCTCCTCATGTTTGTTTGTTTGTTTGTTTGTTTGTTGGTTTGTTGGTTTGTGCGATCGTGTGCGTGTGCAGGAGCAGTTTGTCTTCATCCATCAGTGCGTCCTGCTGATGTGGCAGAAGAAGAAACAATCCATCACCTCTGACGTCATCTACGAGAACGCCAGCAAGACATAAGGACACGTCTCCAGATGTAAGTCCATGTCCTCAGAGGTCCTGGTTCCAATCCCCGTCCTGGTTCTGGTCCTAGTACCAGTCCTGTTCCTGGTTCTCATCCTGGTTCCAATCCAGGTTTTTAAAACAATGCGTGTGATTGGTCGTCTACGTAACTAGATGCCGTGTGATTGGTCGTCTACGTGACCAGATGCTGTCGTGCGATTGGTCGTCTACATGACCAGATTCTGCCGTGTGATTGGTCGTCTACGTAACTAGATGCCGTGTGATTGGTCGTCTACGTAACTAGATGCCGTGTGATTGGTCGTCTACGAGATCAGATGCTGCCGTGCGATTGGTCGTCTACGTGACCAGATGCTGTCGTGTGATTGGTCGTCCACGTGACCAGATGCTGTCGTGTGATTGGTCGACTACGTAACTTGATGCCGTGTGATTGGTCGTCTACGTGATGAGATGCTGCCGTGTGATTGGTCGTCCACGTGACCAGATACTGTCGTGTGATTGGTCGACTACGTAACTAGATGCCGTGTGATTGGTCGTCTACGTGATGAGATGCTGCCGTGTGATTGGTCGTCCACGTGACCAGATGCTGTCGTGTGATTGGTCGACTACGTAACTAGATGCCGTGTGATTGGTCGTCTACGTGATGAGATGCTGCCGTGTGATTGGTCGACTACGTAACTAGATGCCGTGTGATTGGTCGTCTACGTGATGAGATGCTGCCGTGTGATTGGTCGACTACGTAACTAGATGCCGTGTGATTGGTCGTCTACGTGATCAGATGCTGCCGTGTGATTGGTCGTCTACGTGATGAGATGCTGCCGTGTGATTGGTCGACTACATAACTAGATGCCGTGTGATTGGTCGTCTACGTGATGAGATGCTGCCGTGTGATTGGTCGTCCACGTGACCAGATACTGTCGTGTGATTGGTCGACTACGTAACTAGATGCCGTGTGATTGGTCGTCTACGTGATGAGATGCTGCCGTGTGATTGGTCGTCCACGTGACCAGATGCTGTCGTGTGATTGGTCGACTACGTAACTAGATGCCGTGTGATTGGTCGTCTACGTGATGAGATGCTGCCGTGTGATTGGTCGTCCACGTGACCAGATGCTGTCGTGTGATTGGTCGACTACGTAACTAGATGCCGTGTGATTGGTCGTCTACGTGATGAGATGCTGCCGTGTGATTGGTCGACTACGTAACTAGATGCCGTGTGATTGGTCGTCTACGTGATGAGATGCTGCCGTGTGATTGGTCGACTACGTAACTAGATGCCGTGTGATTGGTCGTCTACGTGATCAGATGCTGCCGTGTGATTGGTCGACTACATAACTAGATGCCGTGTGATTGGTCGTCTACGTGATGAGATGCTGCCGTGTGATTGGTCGTCGACGTGACCAGATGCTGTCGTGTGATTGGTCGTCGACGTGACCAGATGCTGTCGTGTGATTGGTCGTCGACGTGACCAGATGCTGTCGTGTGATTGGTCGACTACGTAACTAGATGCCGTGTGATTGGTCGTCTACGTGATCAGATGCTGCCGTGTGATTGGTCGTCTACGTGATGAGATGCTGCCGTGTGATTGGTCGACTACATAACTAGATGCCGTGTGATTGGTCGTCTACGTGATGAGATGCTGCCGTGTGATTGGTCGTCGACGTGACCAGATGCTGTCGTGTGATTGGTCGTCTACGAGATCAGATGCTGCCGTGTGATTGGTCGTCTACGTGATGAGATGCTGCCGTGTGATTGGTCGACTACGTAACTAGATGCCGTGTGATTGGTCGTCTACGAGATCAGATGCTGCCGTGTGATTGGTCGTCTACGTGATCAGATGCTGCCGTGTGATTGGTCGTCTACGTGATGAGATGCTGCCGTGTGATTGGTCGTCGACGTGACCAGATGCTGTCGTGTGATTGGTCGTCGACGTGACCAGATGCTGTCGTGTGATTGGTCGTCTACGTGATGAGATGCTGCCGTGTGATTGGTCGACTACGTAACTAGATGCCGTGTGATTGGTCGTCTACGTGATGAGATGCTGTCGTGTGATTGGTCGACTACGTAACTAGATGCCGTGTGATTGGTCGTCTACGTGATGAGATGCTGCCGTGTGATTGGTCGACTACGTAACTAGATGCCGTGTGATTGGTCGTCTACGTGATCAGATGCTGCCGTGTGATTGGTCGTCTACGTGATGAGATGCTGCCGTGTGATTGGTCGACTACATAACTAGATGCCGTGTGATTGGTCGTCTACGTGATGAGATGCTGCCGTGTGATTGGTCGTCGACGTGACCAGATGCTGTCGTGTGATTGGTCGTCGACGTGACCAGATGCTGTCGTGTGATTGGTCGTCTACGAGATCAGATGCTGCCGTGTGATTGGTCGTCTACGTGATGAGATGCTGCCGTGTGATTGGTCGACTACGTAACTAGATGCCGTGTGATTGGTCGTCTACGAGATCAGATGCTGCCGTGTGATTGGTCGTCTACGTGATGAGATGCTGCCGTGTGATTGGTCGTCTACGAGATCAGATGCTGCCGTGTGATTGGTCGTCCACGTGACCAGATACTGTCGTGTGATTGGTCGACCACGTGATGAGATGCTGCCGTGTGATTGGTCGACTACGTAACTAGATGCCGTGTGATTGGTCGACTACGTAACTAGATGCCGTGTGATTGGTCGTCCACGTGATGAGATGCTGCCGTGTGATTGGTCGACTACGTAACTAGATGCCGTGTGATTGGTCGTCTACGTGATGAGATGCTGCCGTGTGATTGGTCGTCTACGTGATGAGATGCTGCCGTGTGATTGGTCGACTACGTAACTAGATGCCGTGTGATTGGTCGTCTACGAGATCAGATGCTGCCGTGTGATTGGTCGTCCACGTGACCAGATACTGTCGTGTGATTGGTCGACTACGTAACTAGATGCCGTGTGATTGGTCGTCTACGTGATGAGATGCTGCCGTGTGATTGGTTAGAACACTTGGATTCCTGCTCTCTCACCAGGAAAATGCAACATTTGTGTTTTATTTGCAGTGGAACTGAAAGTGTCTGTGATTGGCTGAGCTGGGTCTGTCTGCCTGCTGATTGGCTGACGTGGAGCTTGTGTTGCAGGCTGGGAACACGCCGACCTCCTGCGCTTCAGACCCGCTTCTTCATCAGCATCCACCGCAGCAGCAGGACAGGGGCCTTCATCTCCAGACCCGGGACGGACGCCTGCCTTAAGGAGCGCCGCCTCCGGCCCACCGTGTTCCCCACCGGTCCCGGTCCAGTCCGGTACCGCCCCGTGGACTGGAGGACCCGCTCTGTCTGCGACCGGACCGCTGAGGCCGAGTCAGCTGTTTCTCATCGTCTTTGTTTTCTAATCTCAGGAGAAAAACCAGCAAGCACACCAGCCTCCTCCTCCTCCTCCTCCTCGCCTCTTCATCGCGGCTGGACCACACTGCCACGCGGACCAGACGCCGGTCTCTGAAGACCTGCTGGGACCAGACGGGACCAGACGCCGGTCTCTGAAGACCTGCTGGGACCAGACGGGACCAGACGCCGGTCTCTGAAGACCTGCTGGGACCAGACGGGACCAGACGCCGGTCTCTCAGACCTGCTGGGACCAGACACCGGTCTCAGAAGACCACCTGCTGGGACCAGACGCCGGTCTCAGAAGACCACCTGCTGGGACCAGACGCCGGTCTCAGAAGACCTGCTGGGACCAGACGCCGGTCTCTCAGACCTGCTGGGACCAGACACCGGTCTCGGAAGACCTGCTGGGACCAGACGCCGGTCGCAGAAGACCTGCTGGGACCAGACGCCGGTCTCTCGGAAGACCTGCTGGGACCAGACGCCGGTCTCTCAGACCTGCTGGGACCAGACACCGGTCTCTGAAGACCTGCTGGGACCAGACGCCGGTCTCTCGGAAGACCTGCTGGGACCAGACGCCGGTCTCTCGGAAGACCTGCTGGGACCAGACGCCGGTCTCGGAAGACCTGCTGGGACCAGACGCCGGTCTCTCAGACCTGCTGGGACCAGACGCCGGTCTCGGAAGACCTGCTGGGACCAGACGCCGGTCTCTCGGAAGACCTGCTGGGACCAGACGCCGGTCTCAGAGGACCTGCTGGGACCAGACGCCGGTCTCAGAAGACCACCTGCTGGGACGGCCGTAAACGTTCAGCGGACCCAACCCCGAGCTGGATCCGGCTTCTGGGGACATTTATCACCTCATCTGGCCTTCATCCTTATCATCATCTTCGGTTCCAGGTTCCAGGATCTGTGGATCAGGGTCCTGTGGGGGGCGGGGGGGGAAGGCCGGTCCGGTCTGGACCTGGAGACGCTGCTCCGGAAGCTGGACTTTGAATTTGCACTGAGGCCTCGGAGCTGCAGGAGTCGCGTCCGGACACGGCGCTCCGAGCCGGGCTTGACCCGAACTTTACTGCAGAGGCTCCGGCATCGGATCAGAAGGGACGGGAACGGCAGAACCCAGACTCCCGGGCCGTTCTGGGCCCCGCGGGAATACCGGAAAACACGTTTACACACGGAATGGCGTCCGCACGGGTTTTCTCATCAACACCCAAATCCCACAAGTTCACTCTGGTCCGGAGGTTCCGGTGATCCCGATCCAGAATCCTGCGGGTTCCGCCGGCTCTGATAAACCAGATCTAGATCCGGGATCTGTTTGGACGCGCTG
Source organism: Atherinomorus stipes (assembly GCA_023101725.1). Lineage (NCBI taxonomy): Eukaryota > Metazoa > Chordata > Actinopteri > Atheriniformes > Atherinidae > Atherinomorus > Atherinomorus stipes. The sequence continues at coordinate 136,981 of JALJCO010003065.1, forward strand.
CTAGCTGGAAACTCTGAACCAGAGTGAATGAACAAGGTTCTTCCAGACTTCAGCCCGTTTCGGATCCAGACTTCAGACCGTTTCTGATACAGATTCCAGACCATTTCTGATCCAGATTCCAGACTTCAGACCATTTCTGATCCAGATTCCAGACTTCAGACCATTTCTGATCCAGATTCCAGACTTCAGCCCGTTTCTGATCCAGACTCCAGACCGTTTCTGATCCAGATTCCAGACCATTTCTGATCCAGACTTCAGCCCGTTTCGGATCCAGATTCCAGACTTCAGACCGTTTCTGATCCAGATTCCAGACCATTTCTGATCCAGACTTCAGCCGGTTTCTGATCCAGATTCCAGACTCCAGCCCGTTTCTGATCCAGACTCCAGACCATTTCTGATCCAGACTTCAGCCGGTTTCTGATCCAGTTCCCACAGTCGAAAGAAAGTTGGAGCCATTTAAGCTGTTTTGGGTGTTGAGGAGAAACTCGGTGCAGGTTTTCCATCGCTGCTGTTTGAGCCGTTCTCCGCTTCGTTGACCATATCAGCTTCTCGTTCCTGGTTTTACTTTCACGTTCCATCGTTTACTGAACATTTGACTCGACAGCAGGAATAATATCCACTTTCCTTGTTGCTTGAGGACTGTAGAGAATGTGTACGTAAGAGACGAGCGGCGACCTCACCGAAGCCGAGTTTCACGGGATGTTCGGGTTCCAGAAATGATCCTCTGCAAGAAGAAACACATTCATTTTAAGCAAATTTGTCTTTTAACAAATATTAACATTTTGGTCTAATTTCACATCTTACTTCAGCATAATCAAATTTTTAATTCACTTGAATGTTGAAATTTTAATTAAATTTTTTTTAAAAACATGATTAACCCTCACAGCTCCCTAAGAAAAAGTTACGTTCAGCTTCTTAAGGCCGCAGACTGGCCAATGTCAGTTAATGTCCTGTATATATTGTCTAAAAGTTGCATTTTCTTTCATGGCTGTCATCACAGACTTCTGGCCGAACCATCAATACCTAAAAATCAACGGGTTTCAGAGTTTTAACCCTTTAAGTTCCAGTTTTACACACAATGTTCCCACTGCCTAAAACTGAAAAGTGGGTTAAAATAAGTAAAAACTAGCCTGCAGGTGGCAGGTTATTATTAGGTATACAGAGCAGACCTAAGCATAGATTATAGCAACCACAATTAAAAAAGCTCAATGAGAAGTTGTTTCAAGATAAAATGCAAAAAAATGTGGGAAAAATTCCAGTTTGAACTGGAATGGCAGCATTACAGAGAGGGAACTAAATTCCCTGCAAAACACTGAGCTAAATAATTAGCATGTGATCTGACTGATCACAATGCTGGAAAACACAAACACCAAAATGACAAATGTGAGACTCTTTCACGCTCAAATAACCTCACATGAAAGAAGAACAAAGATTGTTTCCTTCATTGGATGTTCAGCATTTCTGAGTGTTTGAAGGACTCTGATTGGCTGAAATAACATTGAAGTCTCTGGTTTCATCACTAAGATAAAAAGCGGGGGGGGGTCCTTCTGAGTAAATGGTCTGATGTCATGGAAAACAGTTCAAACTACATCATTGAAGTGTAGAGCAAGTGTGTGAGGAGAAAAATGTTCTCCTAAACATTTATTCTGGAATAACATTTGATTCTAGAAAGGTCCTTTTCAATGCAAGTCAATGTGGCACGGATTGGCTCTAAGGAGGAAATGAGGAGGATTTTAGTTAGAGACCTTAGAGAAAGAGTTACACCCCCATCTTCTAGAAGATCATGAGTCACACCAGAATACACACCTGCACCAAGTTTATGCTGTTTGCATTAGTAGATAAAAGTAACATAAAAGGTCGTTCACCCCCCTTCAGAAAGCTGGGGGAGCTGTGAGGGATAAAGGAACTAACAGTACTTTAATCCTAAGAAGCTGTCCTGGTGATTCCCAGATGAAAATAATGGCCGACATGGGTGTGCTGGCTTCGGTTTGGTCTCCGCTCCGTCTGAGTAGGTTCCATTTCACATGCAGATATCAGCTGTATTATACATACGTAGTACTACTACTGCTTAACTCTGTTTCTACTTGTCATTACTGAGTAATTCTTGTGGAAATGTTTCTTTAGATTTATGTTTTTTAAAGTTGTAAATGTGAATCATTTTGAGCCAGAGGTTTATATCAAGGACCCATCAGTCCCTCGGAGGACGATCAGTCCCTCGGAGGACGGCCCGTCCACGTTGGACCAGCCCTCTGCGGTCAGAAACAAACTTCACTGAAGACTTTTCTAGCTCGGTGTCGGTGTATCTGGTGGAAGTCGTTCGTGCCATGGTGTCACTTACAGTTTCAAATGTGATCCGACTGGGATCGCTGTCACAGATGTGTAATGTGTTTGTTGGAACTAAATAAAATGTTGCAGTTCACTTTGTCCTCTGGTTCTTTCTGTTCAGGCTGCAGACGCCTCTTCATGATCCCGTCCGTCACCGACATGTGCACGTTAGCGGGAGTGTCAATCATCGCTAATCCGACTGTTGTGGATTCCATTCCCCCCAGATACTATACGACACACCTACTATACTGTACGACACACCTACTGTACTATACGACATACCTACTATACTGTACGACACGTCTACTATACTATACGACACACCTACTATACTGTACGGCACGCCTACTATACTATACGACACACCTACTGTACTATACGACACGCCTACTATACTATACGACACACCTACTATACTGTACGACACACCTACTGTACTGTACGACACACCTACTGTACTGTACGACACACCTACTATACTGTACGACACCCCTACTGTACTATACGACACGCCTACTATACTATACGACACACCTACTATACTATACGACACCCCTACTATACTGTACGACACACCTACTGTACTATACGACACACCTACTATACTGTACGACACCCCTACTATACTATACGACACACCTACTATACTGTACGACACGTCTACTATACTATACGACACACCTACTATACTGTACGGCACGCCTACTATACTATACGACACACCTACTGTACTATACGACACACCTACTGTACTATACGACACCCCTACTATACTATACGACACACCTACTATACTGTACGACACCCCTACTGTACTATACGACACGCCTACTATACTATACGACACACCTACTATACTGTACGACACACCTACTGTACTGTACGACACACCTACTGTACTGTACGACACACCTACTATACTGTACGACACCCCTACTGTACTATACGACACGCCCTACTATACTATACGACACACCTACTATACTATACGACACCCCTACTATACTATACGACACGCCTACTATACTATACGACACATCTATACTATACGACACACCTACTGTACTGTACGACACACCTACTATACTGTACGACACCCCTACTGTACTATACGACACGCCTACTATACTATACGACACACCTACTATACTATACGACACCACCTACTATACTATACGACACCCCTACTATACTATACGACACGCCTACTATACTATACGACACACCTACTACTACGACACCACCTACTATACTGTATGACACACCTACTGTACTGTACGACACACTCTACTATACTGACACACCTACTGTACTGTACCTGACACACCTACTATACTGTACGACACCCCTACTGTACTATACGACACGCCTACTATACTATACGACACACCTACTATACTATACGACACCCCTACTATACTATACGACACGCCTACTATACTATACGACACACCTACTATACGACACGCCTACTATACTGTACGACACGCCTACTATACTGTACGACACCCCTACTATACTATGCGACACGCCTACTGTACTATACGACACACCTACTATACTATGCGACACGCCTACTATACTATATGACACACCTACTATACGACACGCCTACTATACTATGCGACACGCCTACTGTACTATACGACACACCTACTATACTATACGACACACCTACTATACTATACGACACACCTACTATACTATACGACACACCTACTATACTATACGACACACCTACTATACTATGCGACACGCCTACTATACATCACACCCCTACTATACTGTACGACACACCTACTATACTATACAACACACCTACTATACGACACACCTACTATACTATACGACACACCTACTATACTGTACGACACACCTACTATACTATACGACACACCTACTATACTATACGACACACCTACTATACTATACGACACCCTACTATACTATGCGACACGCCTACTATACTATACGACACACCTACTATACTGACACACCTACTATACTATGCGAGACGCCTACTATACAACACCCCTACTATACTATACGACACACCTACTATACGACACACCTACTATACTATGTGACACACCTACTATACTGTACTACACACCTACTATACTATACGACACACCTACAATACTATGCGACACACCTACTGTACTATACAACACACCTACTATACAACACACCTACTATACTGTACGACACACTGTACTATACAACACATCTACTATACGACACACCTACTATACTGTATGACACACTTACTATACTGTACGACACACCTACTATACTATGTGACACACCTACTATACTGTATGACACACTTACTATACTGTACGACACACCAATTATACTATGTGACACACCCACTATACTGTACTACACACCTACTATACTATACGACACACCGACTATACTATACGACACACCTACAATACTATGCGACACACCTACTAGACTGTACGACACACCTACTATACTATACGACACACCTACTATACTATACGACACACTTACTATACTATACGACACACCTACTATACTATGCGACACACCTACTATACTATGTGAAACCTACTATACTATACGACACACCTACTATAGTATGTGATACACTAACTATACTATGACATACTTATAATACTATGTGATACACTTACTATACTATGACACACTTATTATACTATGTGATACACTTACTATACTATGTGATACACTTACTATACTATGACACACTGACTATACTATGTGATACACTTACTATACTATGACACACTTACTATACTATGTGATACACTTACTATACTATGACACACTTACTATACTATGTGATACACTTACTATACTATGACACACTTACTATACTATGTGATACACTTACTATACTATGACACACTTATTATAGTATGTGATACACTTACTATACTATGTGATACACTTACTATACTATGTGATACACTTACTATACTATGACACACTTACTATACTATGTGATACACTTACTATACTATGTGATACACTTACTATACTATGACACACTTACTATACTATGTGATACACTTACTATACTATGTGATACACTTACTATACTATGACACACTTACTATACTATGTGATACACTTACTATACTATGACACACTTACTATAGTATGTGATACACTTACTATACTATGATACACTATACTATACTATGTATATGATACACTTACTATACTATGACACACTTACTATACTATGTGATACACTTACTATATTATGTGATACACTTACTATACTATGACACACTTACTATACTATGTGATACACTTACTATACTATGATACACTTACTATACTATGTGATACACTTACTATACTATGACACACTTACTATACTATGTGATACACTTACTATACTATGACACACTAACTATACTATGTGATACACTTACTATACTATGTGATACACTTACTATACTATGACACACTTACTATACTATGTGATACACTTACTATACTATGACACACTTACTATACTATGTGATACACTTACTATACTATGACACACTTACTATACTATGTGATACACTTACTATACTATGACACACTTACTATACTATGTGATACACTTACTATACTATGGCACACTTACTATACTTTATGTGATACACTTACTATACTATGACACACTTACTATACTATGATACACTTACTATACTATGACACACATACTATACTATGTGATACACTTACTATAGTATGTGATACAATTACTATACTATGATACACTTACTATACTATGATACACTTACTATACTATGACACACTTACTATACTATGATACACTTACTATACTATGACACACTTACTATAGTATGTGATACACTTACTATACTATGATACACTTACTATACTATGACACACTTACTATACTATGTGATACACTTACTATACTATGACACACTTATTATACTATGTGATACACTTACTATACTATGACACACTTACTATACTATGTGATACACTTACTATACTATGACACACTTATTATACTATGTGATACACTTACTATACTATGACACACTTATTATACTATGTGATACACTTACTATACTATGACACACTTACTATACTATGTGATACACTTACTATACTATGACACACTTATTATACTATGTGATACACTTACTATACTATGACACACTTACTATACTATGTGATACACTTACTATACTATGACACACTTACTATACTATGTGATACACTTACTATACTATGACACACTTATTATACTATGTGATACACTTACTATACTATGACACACTTACTATACTATGTGATACACTTACTATACTATGACACACTTACTATACTATGTGATACACTTACTATACTATGACACACTTATTATACTATGTGATACACTTACTATACTATGACACACTTACTATACTATGTGATACACTTACTATACTATGACACACTTACTATACTATGTGATACACTTACTATACTATGACACACTTATTATACTATGTGATACACTTACTATACTATGACACACTTATTATACTATGTGATACACTTACTATACTATGACACACTTACTATACTATTGATACACTTACTATACTATGACACACTTACTATACTATGTGATACACTTACTATACTATGACACACTTACTATACTATGTGATACACTTACTATACTATGACACACTTACTATACTATGTGATACACTTACTATACTATGACACACTTATTATACTATGTGATACACTTACTATACTATGACACACTTACTATAGTATGTGATACACTTACTATACTATGACACACTTATTATACTATGTGATACACTTACTATACTATGAAACACTTACTATACTATGACACACTTACTATACTATGACCCTTACTATCTATTGCCTTATTGTCCGCCCCTATCTATGCCCTTACTATACTATTGATACACTTACTATACTATGACACACTTATTATACTATGTGATACACTTACTATACTATGACACACTTATTATACTATGTGATACACTTACTATACTATGATACACTTACTATACTATGACACACTTACTATACTATGTGATACACTTACTATACTATGACACACTTATTATACTATGTGATACACTTACTATACTATGACACACTTATTATACTATGTGATACACTTACTATACTATGACACACTTATTATACTATGTGATACACTTACTATACTATGACACACTTACTATACTATGATACACTTACTATACTATGACACACTTACTATACTATGATACACTTACTATACTATGACACACTTACTATACTATGATACACTTACTATACTATGACACACTTACTATACTATGTGATACACTTACTATACTATGACACACTTACTATACTATGTGATACACTTACTATACTATGACACACTTATTATACTATGTGATACACTTACTATACTATGACACACTTATTATACTATGTGATACACTTACTATACTATGACACACTTACTATACTATGTGATACACTTACTATACTATGACACACTTACTATACTATGTGATACACTTACTATACTATGACACACTTACTATACTAGTGATACACTTACTATACTATGACACACTTACTATCTATTGATACACTCTATACTATGCACACTTCTATACTAGGCACTTACTAACCCTTATATACACTTACTATACTATACACACTTACTATACTATGATAACTTACTATACTATGACACACTTACTATACTATGTGATACACTTACTATACTATGAACACTTACTATACTATGATACACTTACTATACTATGATACATTACTATACTATGCCCCTATTATGACCTTATTATGCCCTTTTGTGATCTCTATACTATGCTTATATTAGGTCTTATACTATGACCTACTATACTATGTGATCCTCTGATCCTTACTATCTTGTTATCTTGATTCTATACTATGACACCTCTTCTATGATACACTTACTATACTATGACACACTTACTATACTATTGATACACTTACTATACTATGACACACTTACTATACTATGTGATACACTTACTATACTATGAACACTTACTATACTATGTGATACACTTACTATACTATGACACACTTATTATACTATGTGATACACTTACTATACTATGACACACTTATTATACTATGTGATACACTTACTATACTATGCACCTTATTATAGTATGTGATACACTTACTATACTATGACACACTTACTATACTATGTGATACACTTACTATACTATGACACACTTACTATACTATGTGATACACTTACTATACTATGACACACTTATTATACTATGTGATACACTTACTATACTATGACACACTTACTATACTATGTGACACACTTACTATACTATGACACACTTACTATACTATGTGACACACTTACTATACTATGACAGACTTACTATACTATGTGATACACTTACTATACTATGACACATTTACTATACTATGTGATACACTTACTATACTATGACAACTTACTATACTATGATACACTTACTATACTATGATACACTTACTATACTATTGATACACTTACTATACTATGACACACTTACTATACTATGTGATACACTTACTATACTATGCACACTTATTATACTATGTGATACACTTACTATACTATGACACACTACTATACTATGTGATACACTACTATACTATGACACTTACTATACTATGACCTTTATACTATATTCTCTATATACCTTACTATACTATGCACCTTATTATACTATGTGATACCTTACTATACTATGACACACTTTTATACTATGTGATACACTTACTATACTATGACACACTTATTATACTATGTGATACACTTACTATACTATGACACACTTACTATACTATGATACACTTACTATACTATGACACACTTACTATACTATGACACACTTACTATAGTATGTGATACACTTACTATACTATGACACACTTATTATACTATGTGATACACTTACTATACTATGACACACTTATTATACTATGTGATACACTTACTATACTATGACACACTTACTATACTATGTGATACACTTACTATACTATGACACACTTACTATACTATGTGATACACTTACTATACTATGCACACTTACTATACTATGTGATACACTTACTATACTATGACACACTTACTATACTATATACCTCTATACTATGTATACACTTACTATACTATGACACACTTATTATACTATGTGATACACTTACTATACTATGACACACTTATTATACTATGTGATACACTTACTATACTATGACACACTTACTATACTATGTGATACACTTACTATACTATGACACACTTACTATACTATGTGATACACTTACTATACTATGACACACTTACTATACTATGTGATACACTTACTATACTATGACACACTTATTATACTATGTGATACACTTACTATACTATGACACACTTACTATACTATGTGATACACTTACTATACTATGACACACTTACTATACTATGTGATCCTTCGCCTTACTATACTATGATACACTTACTATACTATATCCTCTATCTGATCCTTCTATCTATGATACACTTACTATACTATGACACCTTATTATACTAGTGATCCTTACTATACTATGCACACTTACTATACTATGTGATACACTTACTATACTATGCCCTTATTATACTATGTGATACCTTACTATCTATGCCCTTCTATACTTGTGATCTCTTCATGCCTCCTATGATACCTTACTATACTATGACACACTTACTATACTATGTGATACACTTACTATACTATGACACACTTACTATACTATGTGATACACTTACTATACTATGACACACTTACTATACTATTGATACACTTACTATACTATGACACACTTACTATACTATGTGATACACTTACTATACTATGACACACTTACTATACTATGTGATACACTTACTATACTATGACACACTTACTATACTATGTGATACACTTACTATACTATGACACACTTACTATACTATGTGATACACTTACTATACTATGACACACTTACTATACTATGTGATACACTTACTATACTATGACACACTTACTATACTATGTGATACACTTACTATACTATGACACACTTATTATACTATGTGATACACTTACTATACTATGACACACTTATTATACTATGTGATACACTTACTATACTATGACACACTTACTATACTATGTGATACACTTACTATACTATGACACCTTACTATACTATGTTCCACTCTTCTTGCCCTTCTTACTATGCCTCTTCTATGACATTCTATACATGCCTTCTTGTCTTCTTTTCCTCTTTCCTATACCTTACTATACTATGACACACTTACTATACTATGTGATACACTTACTATACTATGACACACTTACTATACTATGTGATACACTTACTATACTATGACACACTTACTATACTATGTGATACACTTACTATACTATGACACACTTACTATACTATGTGATACACTTACTATACTATGACACACTTACTATACTATGTGATACACTTACTATACTATGACACACTTATTATACTATGTGATACACTTACTATACTATGACACACTTACTATACTATTGATACACTTACTATACTATGACACACTTACTATACTATGTGATACACTTACTATACTATGACACACTTACTATACTATGTGATACACTTACTATACTATGACACACTTACTATACTATGTGATACACTTACTATACTATGACACACTTACTATACTATGTGATACACTTACTATACTATGACACACTTACTATACTATGTGATACACTTACTATACTATGACACACTTACTATACTATGTGATACACTTACTATACTATGACACACTTACTATACTATGAACCTCTTCTTGATACACTTACTATCTATGCCCTTTTTAGTGACCTTCTATACTATGAACCTTACTATATATGCCGTGATACACTTACTATACTATGCACACTTATTATACTATGTGATACACTTACTATACTATGACACACTTATTATACTATGTGATACACTTACTATACTATGACACACTTACTATACTATGTGATACACTTACTATACTATGACACACTTATTATACTATGTGATACACTTACTATACTATGACACACTTACTATACTATGATCCTTACTATACTATGATACCTTACTATACTATGATACACTTACTATACTATGATACACTTCTATACTATTGATACACTTACTATACTATGACACACTTACTATACTATTGATACACTTACTATACTATGACACACTTATTATACTATGTGATACACTTACTATACTATGACACCTTATTATCTATGTGATATACTATCTATGCACCTTTTCTTGTCCTCCGCCTCCCATCTTGCCTTCTTGATACACTTACTATACTATGACACACTTACTATACTATGTGATACACTTACTATACTATGACACACTTACTATACTATGTGATACACTTACTATACTATGACACACTTACTATACTATGTGATACACTTACTATACTATGACACACTTACTATACTATGTGATACACTTACTATACTATGACACACTTACTATACTATGTGATACACTTACTATACTATGAACACTTATTATACTAGTGATACCTTACTATACTATGACACCTTACTATACTATGCTTCTATCTGTCTCCTTCCTCGCCCGCATACATTACTATACTATGACACACTTACTATACTATGTGATACACTTACTATACTATGACACACTTACTATACTATGTGATACACTTACTATACTATGACACACTTATTATACTATGTGATACACTTACTATACTATGACACACTTACTATACTATGTGATACACTTACTATACTATGACACACTTACTATACTATGTGATACACTTACTATACTATGACACACTTATTATACTATGTGATACACTTACTATACTATGACACACTTACTATACTATGTGATACACTTACTATACTATGACACACTTACTATACTATGTGATACACTTACTATACTATGACACACTTACTATACTATGTGATACACTTACTATACTATGACACACTTATTATACTATGTGATACACTTACTATACTATGACACACTTATTATACTATGTGATACACTTACTATACTATGACACACTTATTATACTATGTGATACACTTACTATACTATGACACACTTACTATACTATGTGATACACTTACTATACTATGACACACTTATTATACTATGTGATACACTTACTATACTATGACACACTTATTATACTATGTGATACACTTACTATACTATGACACACTTACTATACTATGTGATACACTTACTATACTATGACACACTTACTATACTATGTGATACACTTACTATACTATGACACACTTACTATACTATGTGATACACTTACTATACTATGACACACTTATTATACTATGTGATACACTTACTATACTATGACACACTTACTATACTATGTGATACACTTACTATACTATGACACACTTATTATACTATGTGATACACTTACTATACTATGACACACTTATTATACTATGTGATACACTTACTATACTATGACACACTTACTATACTATGTGATACACTTACTATACTATGACACACTTATTATACTATGTGATACACTTACTATACTATGACACACTTACTATACTATGACACACTTACTATACTATGTGATACACTTACTATACTATGACACACTTACTATACTATGTGATACACTTACTATACTATGACACACTTATTATACTATGTGATACACTTACTATACTATGACACACTTATTATACTATGTCCTCTCTTGCCTCCCTCCTTCTTTGGACCTTACTATCTATGACACACTTACTATACTATGTATACACTTACTATACTATGACACACTTATTATACTATGTGATACACTTACTATACTATGACACACTTACTATACTATGTGATACACTTACTATACTATGACCCTTACTATACTATGATACACTTACTATACTATGACCCTTACTATACTATGATCACTTACTATACTATGCACTCTATCTATACACTTACTATACTATGATACACTTACTATACTATGCACACTTACTATACTATGATACACTTACTATACTATGACACACTTACTATACTATGATACACTTACTATACTATGACACACTTACTATACTATGATACACTTACTATACTATGACACACTTACTATACTATGTGATACACTTACTATACTATGACACACTTACTAACTATGCCTGATACACTTACTATACTATGACACACTTACTATACTATGTGATACACTTACTATACTATGACACACTTACTATACTATGTGATACACTTACTATACTATGACACACTTACTATACTATGTGATACACTTACTATACTATGACACACTTACTATACTATGTGATACCTTCTATCTATGACACACTTACTATACTATGTGTACCTCGGCCTTTCCCCTCCCTCCTCTCTATATACACTTACTATACTATGATACACTTACTATACTATGTGATACACTTACTATACTATGACACACTTACTATACTATTGATACACTTACTATACTATGACACACTTATTATACTATGTGATACACTTACTATACTATGACACACTTACTATACTATGTGATACACTTACTATACTATGACACACTTATTATACTATGTGATACACTTACTATACTATGACACACTTACTATACTATGTGATACACTTACTATACTATGACACACTTACTATAGTATGTGATACACTTACTATACTATGACACACTTATTATACTATGTGATACACTTACTATACTATGACACACTTACTATACTATGTGATACACTTACTATACTATGACACACTTACTATACTATGCGATACACTTACTATACTATGACACACTTATTATTCTATGTGATACACTTACTATACTATGACACACTTACTATACTATGATACACTTACTATACTATGTGATACACTTACTATACTATGACACCTACTATACTATGTGATACCTTCTATACTATGCTTTTACTGGCTTCCCTTTCCTCTATCGCCCTCTTCTTGATACCTTACTATACTATGACCACTACTATACTATTATCCTCTATCTATGATACACTTACTATACTATGACACACTTACTATACTATGTGATACACTTACTATACTATGACACACTTATTATACTATGTGATACACTTACTATACTATGACACACTTACTATACTATGTGATACACTTACTATACTATGACACACTTACTATACTATGTGATACACTTACTATACTATGACACACTTACTATACTATGTTCCTCTTTAGCACACTTACTATACTATGTGATACACTTACTATACTATGACACACTTATTATACTATGTGATACACTTACTATACTATGACACACTTATTATACTATGTGATACACTTACTATACTATGACACACTTATTATACTATGTGATACACTTACTATACTATGACACACTTACTATACTATGTGATACACTTACTATACTATGACACACTTACTATACTATGTGATACACTTACTATACTATGACCCTTACTTTAAGACACACTTACTATACTAGTGATACACTTACTATACTATGACAAACTTATTATACTATGTGATACACTTACTATACTATGACACACTTATTATAGTATGTGATACACTTACTATACTATGACACACTTATTATACTATGTGATACACTTACTATACTATGACACACTTACTATACTATGTGATACACTTACTATACTATGACACACTTACTATACTATGTGATACACTTACTATACTATGACACACTTATTATACTATGTGATACACTTACTATACTATGACACACTTACTATACTATGTGATACACTTACTATACTATGACACACTTATTATACTATGTGATACACTTACTATACTATGACACACTTACTATACTATGTGATACACTTACTATACTATGACACACTTACTATACTAGTGCCTCCTTCCTTCTATCTATGACACACTTATTATACTATGTGATACACTTACTATACTATGACACACTTATTATACTATGTGATACACTTACTATACTATGACACACTTACTATACTATGTGATACACTTACTATACTATGACACACTTATTATACTATGTGATACACTTACTATACTATGACACCTTATTATACTATGTGATACACTTACTATCTATGACCCTTCTATACTTGTCTTGTTTCTATATATGACACACTTATTATACTATGTGATACACTTACTATACTATGACACACTTATTATACTATGTGATACACTTACTATACTATGACACACTTATTATACTATGTGATACACTTACTATACTATGACACACTTACTATACTATGTGATACACTTACTATACTATGACACACTTACTATACTATGATACACTTACTATACTATGACACACTTACTATACTATGATACACTTACTATACTATGATACACTTACTATACTATGTGATACACTTACTATACTATGACACACTTATTATACTATGTGATACACTTACTATACTATGACACACTTATTATACTATGTGATACACTTACTATACTATGACACACTTATTATACTATGTGATACACTTACTATACTATGACACACTTACTATACTATGTGATACACTTACTATACTATGACACACTTACTATACTATGTGATACACTTCTTCTACCTATGCCCTTACTATACTATGTGATACACTTACTATACTATGCACACTTACTATACTATGTGATACACTTACTATACTATGACACACTTATTATACTATGTGATACACTTACTATACTATGACACACTTATTATACTATGTGATACACTTACTATACTATGACACACTTACTATACTATGTGATACACTTACTATACTATGACACACTTACTATACTATGTGATACACTTACTATACTATGACACACTTATTATACTATGTGATACACTTACTATACTATGACACACTTACTATACTATGTGATACACTTACTATACTATGACACACTTACTATACTATGTGATACACTTACTATACTATGACACACTTATTATACTATGTGATACACTTACTATACTATGACACACTTACTATACTATGATACACTTACTATACTATGACACACTTATTATACTATGTGATACACTTACTATACTATGACACACTTACTATAGTATGTGATACACTTACTATACTATGACACACTTATTATAGTATGTGATACACTTACTATACTATGATACACTTACTATACTATGATCTACTATACTAGCCCTTATTAGTACTAGCTATCAGGTTATCAACTTTATCTTTATCTTGACCTATTATTATTGATACTTCTATACTATGCACACTACTATACTATCCTCTCTGTGATACACTTACTATACTATGACACACATACTATACTATGTGATGCACTTACTATACTATGACACACTTATTATACTATGTGATACACTTACTATACTATGACACACTAACTATACTATGTGATACACTTACTATACTATGACACTTATTATAGTATGTGATACACTTACTATACTATGATACACTTACTATACTATGACACACTTACTATACTATGTGATACACTTACTATACTATGACACACTTATTATACTATGTGATACACTTACTATACTATGACACACTTATTATACTATGTGATACACTTACTATACTATGACACACTTACTATACTATGACCCTTATACTATGTGATACATTTACTATACTATGACACACTTATTATACTAGTGATACACTACTATACTATGACACCTTATATACTATGCACCTTTTATCTATCTAACGCACCTCTATACTATACCCTAACTGATACACTTACTATACTATGACACACTTACTATAGTATGTGATACACTTACTATACTATGATACACTTACTATACTATGACACACTTACTATACTATGTGATACACTTACTATATTATGTGATACACTTACTATACTATGAAACACTTACTATACTATGTGATACACTTACTATACTATGATACCTTACTATACTATGATACCTTACTATACTTGACACTTACTATACAGTGTCCTTATATACTATATACACTTACTATACTATGACACACTTACTATACTATTGATACACTTACTATACTATGACACACTAACTATACTATGTGATACACTTACTATACTATGACACACTTACTATACTATGCTTATTATTATGATACCATATACATGACACACTTACTATACTATGACCTTTATACTATGTGATACCTTATCTATGACACACTTACTATACTATGCCTTTTTTACTCTATCTTGACACACTTACTATACTATGACACACTTATTATACTATGTGATACACTTACTATACTATGACACACTTACTATACTATGTGATACACTTACTATACTATGACACACTTACTATACTATGTGATACACTTACTATACTATGCACACTTACTATACTATGATACACTTACTATACTATTGATACACTTACTATACTATGACACACTTATTATACTATTTACACTTACTATACTATGACACACTTACTATACTATGTGATACACTTACTATACTATGATACACTTATTATACTATGTGATACACTTACTATACTATGACACACTTACTATACTATGTGATACACTTACTATACTATGACACACTTACTATACTATGTGATACACTTACTATACTATGACACTTATTATAGTATGTGATACACTTACTATACTATGACACACTTATTATACTATGTGATACACTTACTATACTATGACACACTTACTATACTATGTGATACACTTACTATACTATGACACACTTATTATACTATGTGATACACTTACTATACTATGACACACTTATTATAGTATGTGATACACTTACTATACTATGACACACTTACTATACTATGTGATACACTTACTATACTATGACACACTTACTATACTATGTGATACACTTACTATACTATGACACACTTACTATACTAGTGTCCTTACTATCTATTACACTTACTATACTATGAACACTTACTATACTATGTGATACACTTACTATACTATGCACACTTATTATACTATGTGATACACTTACTATACTATGACACACTTATTATACTATGTGATACACTTACTATACTATGACACACTTACTATACTATGTGATACACTTACTATACTATGCACACTTATTATACTATGTGATACACTTCTATACTTGCCTCTACTATACTATGACCACTTACTATACTATGTGATACACTTACTATACTATGACACACTTATTATACTATGTGATACACTTACTATACTATGACACACTTATTATACTATGTGATACCTACTATACTATGACAACTTACTATCTTGCCGCCGCGCCTTAACACTTTATACTTGTTACTATACTATGATACACTTACTATACTATGCACTTATTATAGTATGTGATACACTTACTATACTATGATACACTTACTATACTATGACACACTTATTATACTATGTGATACACTTACTATACTATGACACACTTATTATACTATGTGATACACTTACTATACTATGACACACTTATTATACTATGTGATACACTTACTATACTATGACACACTTACTATAGTATGTGATACACTTACTATACTATGAACACTTATATATATGATACTTTTTGACCTTCTATACATGTGTACTATACTATGTGATCCTTACTATCTATGACACACTTACTATAGTATGTGATACACTTACTATACTATGACACTTATTATAGTATGTGATACACTTACTATACTATGACACTTATTATACTATGTGATACACTTACTATACTATGACACACTTATTATACTATGTGATACACTTACTATACTATGACACACTGACTATACTGTGACACACTTATTATACTATGTGACACACTTATTATACTATTACACACTTACTATACTATGTGACACACTTACTATACTATTGATACACTTACTATACTATGACACCTTATTATACATGTGATACACTTACTATACTATGACACACTTACTATACTATGATACACTTACTATACTATGTACCTTACTATACTAGTGATACACTTACTATACTATGCACACTTATTATACTATGTGATACACTTACTATACTATGACCCTTACTATACTATGATCCTTCTTTGTTATATTGATCCTTCTATACTATGACACCTATTATACTATGTGATACCTTACTATACTATGACCCTTACTATACTATGATACCTTACTATACTATGACACACTTACTATACTATGATACACTTACTATACTATGACACACTTACTATAGTATGTGATACACTTACTATACTATGACCTTACTATATATGTGATACACTTACTATACTATGACACTTATTATAGTATGTGATACACTTACTATACTATGACACACTTACTATACTATGATACACTTACTATACTATGACACACATACTATACTATGTGATACACTTACTATACTATGCCTTACTTTAGGATTCTCGCCTAGCCTCCAGTGATACACTTACTATACTATGCACACTTATTATCTATGTGATACACTTACTATACTATGACACACTACTATACTATTCTTCCTTGATACACTTACTATACTATGACACACTTACTATACTATGTGATACACTTACTATACTATGACACACTTATTATACTATGTGATACACTTACTATACTATGACACACTTATTATACTATGTGATACACTTACTATACTATGACACACTTATTATACTATGTGATACACTTACTATACTATGACACACTTACTATCTATGCCTCTCTTGTCTTTTTATGCCCTTTCTATCCTCTTTCTTCTATGTTTTTTTTCCTTATTTCTTGACCTTTTTTGCCTTCTGACCTTACTATACTATGCTCTTACTATGTGATACACTTACTATACTATGAACACTTACTATACTATGATCACTTACTATACTATGCCCTTTTATACTATGTGATACACTTACTATACTATGACACCTTACTATACTATGTGATACACTTACTATACTAGTGATCACTTACTATCTATGACACACTTATTATACTATGTGATCCTTCTTCTTGCACTTCTATCTATGACACACTTACTATACTATGTGATACACTTACTATACTATGACACACTTATATGTGATACCTCTATACTATGACACCTTCTATCTATGCCTCTCGCTCTTGACACACTTACTATACTATGACACACTTATTATACTATGTGATACACTTACTATACTATGACACACTTACTATACTATGTGATACACTTACTATACTATGCACACTTACTATACTATGTGATACACTTACTATACTATGACCCTTACTATACTATGTGATACCTTACTATACTATGACACACTTACTATACTATGCCCTTTTTCTGTGTACCTTCTATCTATGATACACTTACTATACTATGACACACTTACTATACTATGTGATACACTTACTATACTATGACACACTTATTATAGTATGTGATACACTTACTATACTATGACACACTTACTATACTATGTGATACACTTACTATACTATGACACACTTACTATACTATGTGATACACTTACTATACTATGACACACTTCTTCCCTTCTATACTATGATACACTTACTATCTATGACACACTTACTATACTATGTGATACACTTACTATACTATGACACACTTATTATAGTATGTGATACACTTACTATACTATGCACACTTATTATAGTATGTGATACACTTACTATACTATGCACCTTATATACTATGTGATACACTTACTATACTATGACACACTTACTATACTATGTGATACACTTACTATACTATGACACACTTATTATACTATGTGATACACTTACTATACTATGACACACTTACTATACTATGTGATACACTTACTATACTATGACACACTTACTATACTATGTGATACACTTACTATACTATGACACACTTACTATACTATGTGATACCTTCTACTCTATCTATACCCTTCTATACTATGTGATACCTTACTATACTATGCACCTTACTATACTATGTGATACACTTACTATACTATGACACTTATTATAGTATGTGATACACTTACTATACTATGACACACTTATTATACTATGTGATACACTTACTATACTATGACACACTTACTATACTATGTGATACACTTACTATACTATGACACACTTATTATACTATGTGATACACTTACTATACTATGATACCTTCTTCTTGCCTCTATACTATGTGATACACTACTATACTAGACCTTATTATACTATGTGATACACTTACTATACTATGCCTTTTCTGTGCCTCTTCAGATTATACTTGTGCCTTATTATCTTGCCTCTATCTATGTGACCTCTTCGACCCGCTATACCTTACTATACTATGACACACTTACTATACTATGTGATACACTTACTATACTATGACACACTTATTATACTATGTGATACACTTACTATACTATGACACACTTATTATACTATGTGATACACTTACTATACTATGACACACTTATTATACTATGTGATACACTTACTATACTATGACACACTTACTATAGTATGTGATACACTTACTATACTATGACACACTTACTATATATCATACTTATATACTATGAATACTTACTATCTATGACCTTACTATACTATGTGTCACTTCTATCTATGACACACTTACTATAGTATGTGATACACTTAGTATACTATGACACACTTATTATAGTATGTGATACACTTACTATACTATGACACACTTATTATAGTATGTGATACACTTACTATACTATGACACACTTACTATAGTATGTGATACACTTACTATACTATGACACACTATACTATGTGATACACTTACTATACTATGACACACTTATTATACTATGTGATACACTTACTATACTATGACACACTTACTTACTATGCCCTACTATACTATGTGATACACTTACTATACTATGACACACTTATTATACTATGTGATACACTTACTATACTATGACACACTTATTATACTATGTGATACACTTACTATACTATGCCACTTCTATACTATGTGCCTATTCTTGCTTTTCTATGCCTTTTCATTTCTTGCTCTTGTTTCCTTTTGTACCTCTTACTAGCCCTTCTTTATTCCTTCTTCCCTTTCTATTCCTTACTATACTATGTCACACTTATTATACTATGACACATTTATTATACTATGTGATACACTTACTATACTATGACACACTTATTATACTATGTGATACACTTACTATACTATGACACACTTATTATAGTATGTGATACACTTACTATACTATGACACACTTACTATAGTATGTGATACACTTACTATACTATGACACACTTACTATACTATGTGATACACTTACTATACTATGACACACTTATTATACTATGTGATACACTTACTATACTATGACACTTACTATCTATGACACCTTACTTATGTGTACTCTTTGCCCTTATTATATATGTGATACACTTACTATACTATGACACACTTACTATACTATGTGATACACTTACTATACTATGACACACTTACTATACTATGTGATACACTTACTATACTATGACACACTTCTATCTATTGTCCTTACTATACTATGTGATACACTTACTATACTATGACACACTTACTATAGTATGTGATACACTTACTATACTATGACACTTATTATAGTATGTGATACACTTACTATACTATGACACTATAACTATGTGATTACTATACATGACACTTATTATACTATGTGATAACTTACTATACTATGACACACTTACTATACTATGTGATACACTTACTATACTATGACACACTTATTATACTATGTGATACACTTACTATACTATGACACACTTATTATACTATGTGATACACTTACTATACTATGACACCTTACTATACTAGTGATACACTTACTATACTTGCATTCTTCTATGCCTCTATGATACATTACTATCTATGACACACTTACTATACTATGTGATACACTTACTATACTATGACACACTTACTATAGTATGTGATACACTTACTATACTATGACACACTTATTATAGTATGTGATACACTTACTATACTATGACACTTATTATAGTATGTGATACACTTACTATACTATGACACACTTATTATACTATGTGATACACTTACTATACTATGACACACTTACTATACTATGTGATACACTTACTATACTATGACACACTTATTATACTATGTGATACACTTACTATACTATGATACACTTACTATACTATGACACACTTACTATACTATGTGATACACTTACTATACTATGACACACTTATTATACTATGTGATACACTTACTATACTATGACACACTTACTATACTATGACCTCTATACTATGTACCTACTATATATTGATACACTTACTATACTATGACACACTTATTATACTATGTGATACACTTACTATACTATGATACACTTACTATACTATGACACACTTACTATACTATGACACACTTATTATAGTATGTGATACACTTACTATACTATGACACACTTATTATAGTATGTGATACACTTACTATACTATGATACACTTACTATACTATGATACACTTACTATACTATGACACACTTACTATACTATGTGATACACTTACTATACTATGACACACTTACTATAGTATGTGATACACTTACTATACTATGACACACTTACTATAGTATGTGATACACTTACTATACTATGACACACTTATTATAGTATGTGATACACTTACTATACTATGATACACTTACTATACTATGAAACACTTACTATACTATGACACACTTACTATACTATGTGATACACTTAGTATACTATCACACACTTACTATAGTAGGTGATACACTTACTATACTATGACACACTTACTATATATGACACAGTAGTTTCTACTAGTAGTGATACACTTACTATACTATGCATTACTATATATGATTCTATCTGTGATACACTTACTATACTATGACACACTTACTATACTATGTGATACACTTACTATACTATGACACACTTATTATACTATGTGATACACTTACTATACTATGACACACTTACTATACTATGTGATACACTTACTATACTATGACACACTTATTATACTATGTGATACACTTACTATACTATGATACACTTACTATACTATGACACACTTACTATACTATGTGATACACTTACTATACTATGACACACTTATTATACTATGTGATACACTTACTATACTATGACACACTTACTATACTATGACACACTTATTATCTATGTGACACACTTATTATACTATGACACACTTACTATACTATGTGACACACTTACTATACTATGACACACTTACTATACTATGACACACTTACTATAGTATGTGATACACTTACTATACTATGATACACTTACTATACTATGACACACTTACTATACTATCACACACTTACTATACTATGTGATACACTTACTATACTATGACACACTTACTATACTATGTGATACACTTACTATATTATGTGATACACTTACTATACTATGACACACTTATTATACTATGTGATACACTTACTATACTATGATACACTTACTATACTATGACACACTTACTATACTATGTGATACACTTACTATACTATGACACACTTACTATACTATGTGATACACTTACTATACTATGACACACTTACTATACTATGACACACTTATTATACTATGTGATACACTTACTATACTATGACACACTTACTATACTATGACACACTTATTATACTATGTGATACACTTACTATACTATGACACACTTACTATACTATGTGATACACTTACTATACTATGACACACTTACTATACTATGTGATACACTTACTATACTATGACACACTTACTATACTATGTGACACACTTACTATACTATCACACACTTACTATCCTATGTGATACACTTACTATACTATGTGATACACTTACTATACTATGACACACTTATTATACTATGTGATACACTTACTATACTATGAAACACTTACTATACTATGACAAACTTACTATACTATGTGATACACTTACAATACTTTGAAACACTTATTATAGTATGTGATACACTTACTATACTATGACACACTTACTATACTATGTGATACACTTACTATACTATGATACACTTACTATACTATGTGATACACTTACTATACTATGACACACTTACTATACTATGTGATACACTTACTATACTATGTGATACACTTACTATTCTATGACACACTTACTATAGTATGTGATACACTTAGTATACTATGACACACTTATTATAGTATGTGATACACTTACTATACTATGACACTTATTATAGTATGTGATACACTAACTATACTATGACACACTTAAAATAGTATGTGATACACTTACTATACTATGACACACTTACTATACTATGTGATACACTTACTATACTATGACACACTTACAATACTATGTGATACACTTACAATACTTTGACACACTTATTATAGTATGTGATACACTTACTATACTATGACACACTAACTATACTATGTGATACACTTACTATACTATGACACACTTACTATACTATGTGATACACTTACTATACTATGACATACTTACTATACTATGTGATACACTTACTATACTATGTGATACACTTACTATTCTATGACACACTTACTATAGTATGTGATACACTTAGTATACTATGACACACTTATTATAGTATGTGATACACTTATATCTATGACTTTTAGTATGTTCCTACTATACTATGACACACTTATAATAGTATGTGATACACTTACTATACTATGACACACTTACTATACTATGTGATACACTTACTATACTATGACACACTTATTATACTATGTGATACACTTACTATACTATGATACACTTACTATACTATGACACACATACTATACTATGTGATACACTAACTATACTATGACACACTTATTATACTATGTGATACACTTACTATACTATGACACACTTATTATACTATGTGATCACTACTATCTATGACACACTTACTATACTATGCCTATACTTTGACCTATTATCTATGCCTTCTATACTATGTGACCCTCTATCTATGACACTTCTATACTATGCCGCCCTATGATACCTTACTATACTATGACACAGATACTATACTATGTGATACACTTACTATACTATGACACACTTATTATACTATGTGATACACTTACTATACTATGACACACTTATTATACTATGTGATACACTTACTATACTATGACACACTTATTATAGTATGTGATACACTTACTATACTATGACACACTTACTATAGTATGTGATACACTTACTATACTATGACACACTTACTATAGTATGTGATACACTTACTATACTATGACATACTTACTATACTATGTGATACACTTACTATACTATGTGATACACTTACTATTCTATGACACACTTACTATAGTATGTGATACACTTACTATACTATGACACTTATTATAGTATGTGATACACTTACTATACTATGACACTTATTATAGTATGTGATACACTAACTATACTATGCACACTTATATAGTATGTGATACCTTCTATACTATGACCACTATACTATGTGATACACTTACTATACTATGACACCTTATTATACTATTGATCACTTACTATACTATGATACACTTACTATACTATGCCCTACTATACTATGTATACACTACTATACTATGACACACTTATTATACTATGTGATACACTTACTATACTATGACACACTTATTATACTATGTGATCCTCTATCTTGCCCTGGTCCTCTTTTATCTATGTATCTTACTATCTATGCCCTATTATACTTTATCCTTTATCTCCCATCGTGATACACTTACTATACTATGACACACTTATTATACTATGTGATATACTTACTATACTATGACACACTTATTATACTATGTGATACACTTACTATACTATGACACACTTACTATAGTATGTGATACACTTACTATACTATGACACACTTACTATACTATGCGATACACTTACTATACTATGACACACTTACTATACTATGATACACTTACTATACTATGACAAACTTACTATACTATGTGATACACTTACAATACTTTGAAACACTTATTATAGTATGTGATACACTTACTATACTATGACACACTAACTATACTATGTGATACACTTACTATACTATGATACACTTACTATACTATGCGATACACTTACTATACTATGACACACTTACTATACTATGTGATACACTTACTATACTATGTGATACACTTACTATTCTATGACACACTTACTATACTATGTGATACACTTACTATACTATGACACTTATTATAGTATGTGATACACTTACTATACTATGACACTTATTATAGTATGTGATACACTTACTATACTATGACACTTATTATAGTATGTGATACACTTACTATACTATGACACACTTACTATACTATGTGATACACTTACTATACTATGACACACTTATTATCTATTATCTTCATCTTTCACACTTCTATACTATGCCCTCTATACTATGTGATACACTTACTATACTATGACACACTTATTATACTATGTGATACACTTACTATACTATGACACACTTATTATACTATGTGATACACTTACTATACTATGACACACTGACTTCTTGCCCTGGCTTTACCTATACTATGTGATACACTTACTATACTATGCACCTTACTATACTATGACACATTACTATATATGATACCTTCTTACTATGATACACTTACTATACTATGATTATATACTATGTGATCCTACTATACTAGCCTTTTTCCATCATGACATATTATACTATGTGATACACTTACTATACTATGACACACTTATTATACTATGTGATACACTTACTATACTATGACACACTTATTATACTATGTGATACACTTACTATACTATGACACACTTACTATAGTATGTGATACACTTACTATACTATGACACACTTACTATACTATGTGATACACTTACTATACTATGACACACTTACTATACTATGTGATACACTTACTATACTATGATACACTTACTATACTATGACACACTTACTATACTATGTGATACACTTACTATACTATGACACTTATTATACTATGTGATACACTTACTATACTATGACACACTTACTATACTATGATACACTTATATACTATGACCCTATATACTATGATCCTTACTATAGCCCTTACTTAGCCTCTGATACACTTACTATACTATGACCCTACATACTATGTGATACACTTACTATACTATGCCCTATTATATATGTGATACATTACTATACTATGACACCTTATTATACTATGTGATACACTTACTATACTATGACACACTTACTATACTATTGATACACTTACTATACTATGACACACTTACTATACTATGTGATACACTTACTATACTATGACCCTCTTCTTTCCTTCTATACTTACTATACTATGACACACTTACTATACTATGTGATACACTTACTATACTATGACACTTATTATACTATGTGATACACTTACTATACTATGACACACTTATTATACTATGTGATACACTTACTATACTATGACACACTTACTATACTATGTGATACACTTACTATACTATGACACACTTATTATACTATTGATACACTTACTATACTATGACACACTTACTATACTATGATACACTTACTATACTATGACACACTTACTATACTATGTGATACACTTACTATACTATGATACACTTACTATACTATGACACACTTACTATACTATGATACACTTACTATACTATGACACACTTATTATACTATGTGATACACTTACTATACTATGACACACTTATTATACTATGTGATACACTTACTATACTATGACACACTTATTATACTATGTGATACACTTACTATACTATGACACACTTACTATAGTATGTGATACACTTACTATACTATGACACACTTACTATAGTATGTGATACACTTACTATACTATGACACACTTACTATAGTATGTGATACACTTACTATACTATGACACACTTACTATACTATGTGATACACTTACTATACTGTGTTTATCTATGACACTACTATACTATGTGATACACTTACTATACTATGACACACTATTATAGTATGTGATAACTTACTATACTATGACACTTATTATACTATGTGATACCTACTATACTATGCCACTATATTAACTTTTTTCCACTATACTATTGATACACTTACTATACTATGACACACTTACTATACTATGTGATACACTTACTATACTATGACACACTTATTATACTATGTGATACACTTACTATACTATGACACACTTACTATACTATGTGATACACTTACTATACTATGACACACTTATTATACTATGTGATACACTTACTATACTATGACACACTTATTATACTATGTGATACACTTACTATACTATGACACACTTACTATACTATGATACACTTACTATACTATGACACACTTACTATACTATGATACACTTACTATACTATGACACACATACTATACTATGTGATACACTTACTATACTATGATACACTTACTATACTATGACACACTTACTATACTATGTGATACACTTACTATACTATGACACACTTATTATACTATGTGATACACTTACTATACTATGACACACTTACTATACTATGATACACTTACTATACTATGACACACTTACTATACTATGTGATACACTTACTATACTATGATACACTTACTATACTATGATACACTTACTATACTATGACACACTTACTATACTATGTGATACACTTACTATACTATGACACACTTACTATACTATGTGATACACTTACTATACTATGATACACTTACTATACTATGACACACTTACTATACTATGATACACTTACTATACTATGATACACTTACTATACTATGACACACTTATTATACTATGTGATACACTTACTATACTATGACACACTTACTATACTATGACACACTTACTATACTATGATACACTTACTATACTATGACACACTTATTATACTATGTGATACACTTACTATACTATGACACACTTACTATAGTATGTGATACACTTACTATACTATGACACACTTACTATAGTATGTGATACACTTACTATACTATGACACACTTATTATACTATGTGATACACTTACTATACTATGACACACTTATTATACTATGTGATACACTTACTATACTATGACACACTTATTATACTATGTGATACACTTACTATACTATGACACACTTACTATACTATGTGATACACTTACTATACTATGACACACTTACTATACTATGTGATACACTTACTATACTATGACACACTTACTATACTATGTGATACACTTACTATACTATGACACACTTACTATACTATGATACACTTACTATACTATGACACACTTACTATACTATGTGATACACTTACTATACTATGACACACTTACTATACTATGTGATACACTTACTATACTATGACACACTTACTATACTATGATACACTTACTATACTATGATACACTTACTATACTATGACACACTTACTATACTATGATACACTTACTATACTATGACACACTTACTATACTATGTGATACACTTACTATACTATGTGATACACTTACTATACTATGCACCTTACTATACTATGTATACACTTACTATACTATGACACACTTATTATACTATGTGATACACTTACTATACTATGACACACTTACTATACTATTGATACACTTCTATACTATGACACACTTACTTACTATGAACACTTACTATACTATGATACACTTACTATACTATGACACACTTACTATAGTATGTGATACACTTACTATACTATGACACACTTACTATACTATGTGATACACTTACTATACTATGACACACTTATTATACTATGTGATACACTTACTATACTATGACACACTTACTATCTTATACCTTACTATACTATGACACACTTACTATACTATGTGATACACTTACTATACTATGACACACTTATTATACTATGTGATACACTTACTATACTATGACACACTTACTATACTATGTGATACACTTACTATACTATGACACACTTATTATACTATGTGATACACTTACTATACTATGACACACTTACTATACTATGATACACTTACTATACTATGACACACTTACTATACTATGTGATACACTTACTATACTATGATAC
>JALJCO010003066.1:0-20000 GCA_023101725.1 Atherinomorus stipes
CTCACCTGCTTTAAGAAGAAGCAGCGATAAAGCTGCTAGAACGGACCAGAAACGCTCACCTGCTTTAAGATAAGATAAAGCTGCTAGAACGGACCAGAAACACTCACCTGCTTTAAGAAGAAGATAAAGCTGCTAGAACGGACCAGAAACGCTCACCTGCTTTAAGAAGAAGATAAAGCTGCTAGAACGGACCAGAAACGCTCACCTGCTTTAAGAAGAAGAAGATAAAGCTGCTAGAACGGACCAGAACACTCCACCTGCTTTAAGAAGAAGAAGATAAAGCTGCTAGAACGGACCTCAGAAACGCCTGCTACCTGCTTTAAGAAGAAGAAGAAGATAAAGCTGCTAGAACGGACCAGAAACACTCACCTGCTTTAAGAAGAAGATAAAGCTGCTAGAACGGACCAGAAACACTCACCTGCTTTAAGAAGAAGAAGATAAAAGCTGCTGGAACGGACCAGAAACGCTCACCTGCTTTAAGAAGAAGAAGATAAAGCTGCTAGAACGGACCAGAAACGCTCACCTGCTTTAAGAAGAAGAAGATAAAGCTGCTAGAACGGACCAGAAACGCTCACCTGCTTTAAGAAGAAGAAGATAAAGCTGCTAGAACGGACCAGAAACACTCACCTGCTTTAAGAAGAAGATAAAGCTGCTAGAACGGACCAGAAACACTCACCTGCTTTAAGAAGAAGATAAAGCTGCTAGAACGGACCAGAAACGCTCACCTGCTTTAAGAAGAAGAAGATAAAGCTGCTAGAACGGACCAGAAACGCTCACCTGCTTTAAGAAGAAGAAGAAGATAAAGCTGCTAGAACGGACCAGAAACGCTCACCTGCTTTAAGAAGAAGAAAATAAAGCTGCTAGAACAGACCAGAAACACTCACCTGCTTTAAGAAAAAGAAGATAAAGCTGCTAGAACGGACCAGAAACGCTCACCTGCTTTAAGAAGAAGAAGAAGATAAAGCTGCTGGAACGGACTAGAAACGCTCACCTGCTTTAAGAAGAAGAAGATAAAGCTGCTAGAACGGACCAGAAACGCTCACCTGCTTTAAGAAGAAGAAGAAGATAAAGCTGCTAGAACGGACCAGAAACGCTCACCTGCTTTAAGAAGAAGAAGATAAAGCTGCTAGAACGGACCAGAAACGCTCACCTGCTTTAAAAGAAGAAGATAAAGCTGCTAGAACGGACCAGAAACGCTCACCTGCTTTAAGAAGAAGATAAAGCTGCTAGAACGGACCAGAAACACTCACCTGCTTTAAGAAGAAGAAGATAAAGCTGCTAGAACGGACCAGAAACGCTCACCTGCTTTAAGAAGAAGAAGAAGATAAAGCCGCTGGAACGGACTAGAAACGCTCACCTGCTTTAAGAAGAAGAAGATAAAGCTGCTAGAACGGACCAGAAACGCTCACCTGCTTTAAGAAGAAGATAAAGCTGCTAGAACGGACCAGAAACGCTCACCTGCTTTAAGAAGAAGAAGATAAAGCTGCTAGAACGGACCAGAAACACTCACCTGCTTTAAGAAGAAGATAAAGCTGCTAGAACGGACCAGAAACACTCACCTGCTTTAAGAAGAAGATAAAGCTGCTAGAACGGACCAGAAACGCTCACCTGCTCTAAGAAGAAGATAAAGCTGCTAGAACGGACCAGAAACGCTCACCTGCTTTAAGAAGAAGATAAAGCTGCTAGAACGGACCAGAAACACTCACCTGCTTTAAGAAGAAGAAGATAAAGCTGCTAGAACGGACCAGAAACACTCACCTGCTTTAAGAAGAAGAAGATAAAGCTGCTAGAACGGACCAGAAACACTCACCTGCTTTAAAGAAGAAGATAAAGCTGCTAGAACGGACCAGAAACGCTCACCTGCTTTAAGAAGAAGAAGATAAAGCTGCTAGAACGGACCAGAAACGCTCACCTGCTTTAAGAAGAAGAAGATAAAGCTGCTAGAACGAACCAGAAACACTCACCTGCTTTAAGAAGAAGAAGATGAAGCTGCTAGAACGGACCAGAAACGCTCACCTGCTTTAAGAAGAAGATAAAGCTGCTAGAACGGACCAGAAACGCTCACCTGCTTTAAGAAGAAGAAGATAAAGCTGCTAGAACGGACCAGAAACACTCACCTGCTTTAAGAAGAAGAAGATAAAGCTGCTAGAACGGACCAGAAACACTCACCTGCTCTAAGAAGAAGAAGATAAAGCTGCTAGAACGGACCAGAAACGCTCACCTGCTTTAAAAGAAGAAGATAAAGCTGCTAGAACGGACCAGAAACACTCACCTGCTTTAAGAAGAAGAAGATAAAGCTGCTAGAACGGACCAGAAACACTCACCTGCTTTAAGAAGAAGAAGATAAAGCTGCTAGAACGGACCAGAAACACTCACCTGCTTTAAGAAGAAGAAGATAAAGCTGCTAGAACGGACCAGAAACGCTCACCTGCTTTAAGAAGAAGAAGATAAAGCTGCTAGAACGGACCAGAAACACTCACCTGCTTTAAGAAGAAGAAGATAAAGCTGCTAGAACGGACCAGAAACACTCACCTGCTTTAAGAAGAAGATAAAGCTGCTAGAACGGACCAGAAACACTCACCTGCTTTAAGAAGAAGAAGATAAAGCTGCTAGAACGGACCAGAAACGCTCACCTGCTTTAAGAAGAAGAAGATAAAGCTGCTAGAACGGACCAGAAACGCTCACCTGCTTTAAGAAGAAGAAGATAAAGCTGCTAGAACGGACCAGAAACGCTCACCTGCTTTAAGAAGAAGAAGATAAAGCTGCTAGAACGGACCAGAAACACTCACCTGCTTTAAGAAGAAGATAAAGCTGCTAGAACGGACCAGAAACACTCACCTGCTTTAAGAAGAAGATAAAGCTGCTAGAACGGACCAGAAACGCTCACCTGCTTTAAGAAGAAGAAGATAAAGCTGCTAGAACGGACCAGAAACGCTCACCTGCTTTAAGAAGAAGAAGAAGATAAAGCTGCTAGAACGGACCAGAAACGCTCACCTGCTTTAAGAAGAAGAAAATAAAGCTGCTAGAACGGACCAGAAACACTCACCTGCTTTAAGAAGAAGAAGATAAAGCTGCTAGAACGGACCAGAAACGCTCACCTGCTTTAAGAAGAAGAAGATAAAGCTGCTAGAACGGACCAGAAACGCTCACCTGCTTTAAGAAGAAGAAGAAGATAAAGCTGCTAGAACGGACCAGAAACGCTCACCTGCTTTAAGAAGAAGAAGAAGATAAAGCTGCTAGAACGGACCAGAAACGCTCACCTGCTTTAAGAAGAAGAAGAAGATAAAGCTGCTAGAACGGACCAGAAACGCTCACCTGCTTTAAGAAGAAGAAGATAAAGCTGCTAGAACGGACCAGAAACGCTCACCTGCTTTAAGAAGAAGAAGAAGATAAAGCTGCTAGAACGGACCAGAAACGCTCACCTGCTTTAAGAAGAAGAAGATAAAGCTGCTAGAACGGACCAGAAACGCTCACCTGCTTTAAGAAGAAGATAAAGCTGCTAGAACGGACCAGAAACGCTCACCTGCTTTAAGAAGAAGATAAAGCTGCTAGAACGGACCAGAAACACTCACCTGCTTTAAGAAGAAGAAGATAAAGCTGCTAGAACGGACCAGAAACGCTCACCTGCTTTAAGAAGAAGAAGAAGATAAAGCTGCTAGAACGGACCAGAAACGCTCACCTGCTTTAAGAAGAAGAAGATAAAGCTGCTAGAACGGACCAGAAACGCTCACCTGCTTTAAAAGAAGAAGATAAAGCTGCTAGAACGGACCAGAAACGCTCACCTGCTTTAAGAAGAAGAAGATAAAGCTGCTAGAACGGACCAGAAACACTCACCTGCTTTAAGAAGAAGATAAAGCTGCTAGAACGGACCAGAAACGCTCACCTGCTTTAAGAAGAAGATAAAGCTGCTAGAACGGACCAGAAACGCTCACCTGCTTTAAGAAGAAGAAGATAAAGCTGCTAGAACGGACCAGAAACACTCACCTGCTTTAAGAAGAAGAAGATAAAGCTGCTAGAACGGACCAGAAACACTCACCTGCTTTAAGAAGAAGAAGATAAAGCTGCTAGAACGGACCAGAAACGCTCACCTGCTTTAAGAAGAAGATAAAGCTGCTAGAACGGACCAGAAACGCTCACCTGCTTTAAGAAGAAGAAGATAAAGCTGCTAGAACGGACCAGAAACGCTCACCTGCTTTAAGAAGAAGAAGATAAAGCTGCTAGAACGGACCAGAAACGCTCACCTGCTTTAAGAAGAAGAAGATGAAGCTGCTAGAACGGACCAGAAACGCTCACCTGCTTTAAGAAGAAGAAGATAAAGCTGCTAGAACGGACCAGAAACGCTCACCTGCTTTAAGAAGAAGAAGATAAAGCTGCTAGAACGGACCAGAAACGCTCACCTGCTTTAAGAAGAAGAAGATAAAGCTGCTAGAACGGACCAGAAACGCTCACCTGCTTTAAGAAGAAGAAGATAAAGCTGCTAGAACGGACCAGAAACACTCACCTGCTTTAAGAAGAAGAAGATAAAGCTGCTAGAACGGACCAGAAACGCCTCACCTGCTTTAAGAAGAAGAAGATAAAGCTGCTAGAACGGACCAGAAACGCTCACCTGCTTTAAGAAGAAGAAGATAAAGCTGCTAGAACGGACCAGAAACGCTCACCTGCTTTAAGAAGAAGATAAAGCTGCTAGAACGGACCAGAAACACTCACCTGCTTTAAGAAGAAGAAGATAAAGCTGCTAGAACGGACCAGAAACGCTCACCTGCTTTAGAAGAAGAAGATAAAGCTGCTAGAACGGACCAGAAACGCTCACCTGCTTTAAGAAGAAGAAGATAAAGCTGCTAGAACGGACCAGAAACGCTCACCTGCTTTAAGAAGAAGATAAAGCTGCTAGAACGGACCAGAAACACTCACCTGCTTTAAGAAGAAGAAGATAAAGCTGCTAGAACGGACCAGAAACACTCACCTGCTTTAAGAAGAAGATAAAGCTGCTAGAACGGACCAGAAACGCTCACCTGCTTTAAGAAGAAGAAGATAAAGCTGCTAGAACGGACCTGTCAATCACCCGACCTGAAAGAACTGAAGATCTGAGTTCACAGAAGAGACCCGAACCTTGAAGATCTGAAGGCAGTTTGTGGAAGAATGGACCAAAATCACACCTGAGCAACGTTTTCCACTGGTTTCTGCATACAGGAGGCGTCTGGATGCTGGAACCACCAACAAAGGTTTTTACATAGTAGTAAATAAATATCAGTAAGTATTCAATAGTTATTACTGTGTCATTTCACTATATTAAACATAACTTCATTTATGGACATAAATGTTAGCATTTCTTTGTATGTGTGTATTAGTTGGGTTGTTGCCGACATCTGGTGAAAATTTCATGTCAATATCTCTCCTTCAAATATATTTCTGAGGAAATGTTGATGTGTTCACTACTTTTTACTGCTGTATATGAGTGAATTTACTTTGACATCTACAATAGTGACCTTTTCCCTCACTGATCGAATCGGGTCCCAGTCTCAAACCAGATGCATTGTGGGGGGGTTTCTGAAGCGGATCGCGGAGCAGAGAGGACCGTACATGCCGCCGATCCAACCACACAAACATACTGAGTATCAGATACCTGCAGAGAGGCAGAATGAAGAAGTGTGTAGCAGCATATGAGGAATGCAGCATCCAGCGACAGACCCTCTCTGATCCCGAGTTTTCTCCGAATAACGCGCAGTAAATAACCCGACTCACGATGCTGACATTTAAACTGCGCTGGGATTAAATCTCCCAGACACCGGCGTAAATAACAGAAATGTCAAGTATCTCCTACTGCTGCTGGATATTCAGACACTTATTTGTGAGTCCGCTGCCACCGTGACATCTGAAGCTCTGAAGTGGATCATCTGTTATTAACTTGTCAGCTTATTTGTCTGTCCCTGCTTTTAAAGCCTCTTCTCTGGCGTTATACCTGCCAATTCTCCTCACTCCCCGCCAAGTGTTTGCCTCCTAATTATTTTAGAAGAATGTTGATGTTCACAGTTTGGCTGTCAGCCTAATGTCTGGCTTCAAGCATTGTCCGGACTTGCTTGAAAGGGCAACGGGAGGGAGGGGAAAGTGTTGGTATGCGACTGCGAGCGCTTCCACGCCCCTTTCACGCCCCTCATGTGCCCTCCTGCTGAACACCGAGAATGAGATTTACAGCTTCTGAAAGTCCAAACAACTGCATTTTCAGCCAATTATTTAACTGCAGGAGGCCTCTTTAAAGACAGAGGACGCGAAAGCCGTCCATGATGTCAACGGAGGCGCTGAGTCTTAAACATCAGCAGCTCGGTTATCATAGCTCGATTGTTTAAGTGCCTCTTTGTCTGTCCTTGCCTGTATTTTATAGGGGGAAAGGGGACTTCCTGGACCACCTGGAATCCAAGGGGAAACTGGGATCGGCCTCCCGGGACCAAAGGTAGTCGCTTCAGAATGGTCCCCCATTGTTTTGGAAAATAAAAGCATGAGATCACACTGTAATAACTAATCTTTGTGTGTCAAAATCTGCAGGGTGATGTCGGTTTCCAGGGGCAACTGGGGCCCCCTGGTCCTCCAGGGCTCGGTGAGGCCGGACCACCGGTACGAAAGAAACCAGCACATGTTTCTCAGTTGAATTGTGAAGGAAAGTGTAGAAACAAAGCAGCCTGGACACGTTAAAGAGGGCGTTAGGGGTGTAACGATCCAAAAACACAATATCGACCAAAAATTGTCATCAAACCCACTTTTATTATGAAAATGGCTTTATTTTGAAGGTCCTATAACAACATTTTCACAACAAAATACAGCGGGTACAGAAAGTATTCACACCCCTTTAAAGTTTTCACTCTTTGTTTCATTGCAGCCATTTGCCAAAATCAAAAAAGTTAATTTATTTCTCATTAATGTCACTCAGCACCCCATCATGACAGAAAAAAAACAAAAATGTAGAAATTTTTAAAAATTTATTAGAAAAGAAAAACTGAAATATGACATGGTCATAATTATTCAGAGCCTTTGCAGTGACTCATATTAACTCATATTCTGTCCGTTCCTTCTGATCCTCCTTGAGATGGTTCTCCTCCTTCATTGGAGTCCAGCTGTGTTTAATTAAACTGATTGGACGTGATTAGGAAAGACACACACCTGTCTTTATAAGAGCTTCCAGCTCACAGTGCATGTCAGAGCAAATGAGGATGATGAGGTGGAAGGAACTGTCCAAGGAGCTCAGAGACAGAATTGTGGTGAGACACAGATCTGGACAAGGTTACAAAAGAGTTTCTGCAGCACTAAAGGTTCCTAAGAGCACGGTGGCCTCCATAGTCCTTACATGGAAGAAGTTTGGGACGACCAGAACTCTTCCTAGACCCGGCCGTCCAGCCAAACTGAGCAATGGTGGGAGAAGAGCCTTGGTGAGAGAGTAAAGAAGAAGCCAAAGATCACTGTGGCTGAGCTCCAGAGATGCAGTAGGGAGATGGAGAAAGTTCCACAAAGTCAGTATCACTGCAGCCTCCACCAGTCGGGGCTTTATGGCAGAGCGGCCCGATGGAAGCCTCTCCTCAGTGCAGACATATGAAAGCCCGCATAGAGTTTGCCAAAAACACATGAAGGACTCCCAGACTGAGAGAAATAAGATTCTCTGGTCTGATGAGACCAAGATTGAACTTTTTGGAGTTCATTCTAAGCGGTATGTGTGGAGAAAACCAGGCACTGCTCATCACCTGCCCAATACCATCCCAACAGTGAAGCACGGTGGTGGCAGCATCATGGTATGGGGGTGTTTTTCAGCTGCAGGGACAGGACGACTGGTTGCAGTTGAAGGAAAGATGAATGCGGCCAAGTACAGAGATCCTGGAAGAAAAGCTCTTCCAGAGTTCAGGAGCTCAGACTGGACCGAAGGTTCACCTTCCAACAAGACAATGACCCTCACACACAGCTGAAATAACAAAGGAGTGGATCAGAACCACTCTGGACCATTCTGGACCGGCCCAGCCAGAACCCTGACTTAGACCCAACTGAGCATCTCTGAGAGACCTGAAAATGGCTGAACACCACCGTTCACCATCCAACCTGCCAGAACTGGAGAGGATTTGCAAGAAGAACCAGAAGATCCCAAATCCAGGTGTGGAACATTGTTGCATCATTCCCAAGAAGACTCATGGCTGTACCAGCTCAGAAGTACTTCTACTCAGTACTGAGCAAAGTACTCAATACTCATCACCATGTCATAGTTCAGTTCCCCAAGAAGACTCATGGCTGTACCAGCTCAGAAGTACTTCTACTCAGTACTGAGCAAAGTACTCAATACTCATCACCATGTCATAGTTCAGTTCCCCAAGAAGACTCATGGCTGTACCAGCTCAGAAGTACTTCTACTCAGTACTGAGCAAAGTACTCAATACTCATCACCATGTCATAGTTCAGTTCCCCAAGAAGACTCATGGCTGTACCAGCTCAGAAGTACTTCTACTCAGTACTGAGCAAAGTACTCAATACTCATCACCATGTCATAGTTCAGTTCCCCAAGAAGACTCATGGCTGTACCAGCTCAGAAGTACTTCTACTCAGTACTGAGAAAGTACTCAATACTTATCACCATGTCATACTTCAGTTTTTCTTTATAAATTTGCATAAATTTCTACATTTCTGTTTTTTCTGTCCAGATGGGCGCTGAGTGACATTAATGAGGAATAACATGAACTTTTATGACCCACTGCACACGTTTATAGTTGTGCTGTGAATAGATGTGACAGGGAGGTTGTACCGCAAAGCTCACAGGTACGTCAAGAAACAATAACCTTGTTTATCACTTGTCATATTTTATATTCAGATTTCTTTTCAAGAGACAACTGAATTTTGGTCTTCCCCAGCTGACAGTTTCGGCTGTCACTCCAGCCTTCTTCAGAGCTGTCAGGACTTACTGGTGACGCGTCTTTAAAGACGGCTGACCGGGAAATCCCAACGTGACGTGTGTGGGAACAGCTGACGCAAAGAAAATCGTCTGAATCTCATTAATCGCAGACAAACTGAACGTCATCAATGTAATATTGTTTTATATCGTCTTATATCCATCGGTAGATCCGGAATCGGATCGAAATCGGATCGTGACTGAATTTTAGATATCGGCAGACATCGAATCGTGTATCCATTGTATCGATATAACATATGGTGATGAGTCCGTTTGGTGTTCTGCGTCGTCGGCCGTCTGCAGCCGTCTCCAACACCGTCGGCGTTCTTTTCAGCCGATTGAACGTGTGTTATCGGCGTCGGCCAGTCGTTCAGTCAGTGATGGGCTGACCAATCAGATTGGAGGAGACTTGACCTTAGCTAGCAAAGGCAGCATGCAGCATCCCTAACTTCCGTAAACAGCGTTGCTACCAGATGCTGCATGCGTGCCGGCGTTGTTACCATCCGCGGTGCTTCCCTGTGATTGGCCTGTACTCCTGCAGCATATAGTCCCCCATCAAATGCCGTCTAGTCATCCTTTGATGTGAAATCGGCTCGAAACATAATTTGGAAAAATAATTCGTTCACTTTCACCAAGTGGTGCTAGTTGGAACCATCAGATTACAGCAACTATGCTAAGCTAAGCTAAAGTCAGTGCTGCCAGATTCAGAGAATGACTGGGTCGGCTAGAAAACGCTTCTGCCCAATCGTCCAACTCAGGGGACTG
The DNA here is from genome assembly GCA_023101725.1 of Atherinomorus stipes. Classification (NCBI taxonomy): domain Eukaryota; kingdom Metazoa; phylum Chordata; class Actinopteri; order Atheriniformes; family Atherinidae; genus Atherinomorus; species Atherinomorus stipes. Next base: position 9,680 of record JALJCO010003066.1, read on the forward strand.
CGGGGGGAGGCTCAGTTTCACCCGGGGGGGGACCTTTAATAGATCCGGCCCTTGCTGTGAGTTCAGAATTGCTCCTTATAGGGGATTATCACGCTTACCGGAAGTTCCCGGTATTTGGACACTTCCTCTTCCGGGCCATGTTAACGACAGCCGTTCCTGCTCTGTTATACTGTTTAAATCGGATAAACTCCAAACATACTTAAGTTTTCATTCCAGACTGAAGTGATACTGGATCAAAAGCTGGATCAAAGCGATCGATTTGCCGCGGTGAAGGGCCGAACTTTATAATAAAACACACGTTTGTTTGTCCCCGGTGGGGCACAACACCGGCACTTCACAGCATGCTAGCATTAGCCAGCTAGCGTTTACTGACGTGCTTAACATTGTGCGTCTTAAAACACACAAACATCTGAAAATTGGGTCTGTACCCCCCCGTTTCCAGTGGAACAACTGGGGACTGCCAAGAAAGGAGACGCTTTCAGATGATTGTGTGTTTTCAGCCGCACAAAGTTAGGCACGTCATCGAGCTGGCTAATGCTAACCTGCTAACAGTAGTCCGTCAGCTACTACTCTGTTAAACTTTGTAAATCGGATAAACGCCAATGCCAAGTTTTCATTCCAGACTGAAGTGATGCTGAGGAAGAAGTGGATTAAAACGACCGATTCGCCGCGGTGAAGGACCGAACTTTGTAATAAAACGACACACGTTTGTTTGTAGCCGGCAGTCTGCACAGTCGTGTTAGCAGGTTAGCATTAGCCAGCTCGATAACGTGCCTAACTTTGTGCGGCTGAAAACACACAAGCATCTGAAAGCGTCTCCTTTCTTGGCAGTCCCCAGTTGTTCCACTGGAAACGGGGGGGTACAGACCCTGTTTTCAGACGCTTGTATGTTTTCACAAGCGAAAAGTTGGTAACGTCAGCTAACGCGAGCTTGCTAACGCTAGCTGTAGTGTAGTCTGCATCATTGAAGTGCCGACTACAGACATACGTGCAACCTTGTTTTATTTTAAATTTCGGTCCTTCACTCCGACAAATCGCTTTCATCCACTTCTTCCTTCGTGTCTTTTCAGTCGGGAATCCATGAAAACTTCGGTACGGCTGGCGTTGTTTATTAGATGTACACAATGGAGCAGAGCAGCAACATGGAGCCATTCCTGGCCCGGAAGAGGAAGCTTCAGATGTTTCAACTTCCGGAAACCGGAACGCGGAAGCGTGATAATCCCCTATTGGGGAAGTATGGAGTCCTTTTTTCATGTTCTTTCCAACAATCTTTAACTTCTTTTGTTTTAATCAGGGACCTCAAGGGCCACAGGGAGTCCAAGGAGAAAGAGGACCTCTTGGAGAGGGTCTCCCTGGACCAAAGGTGAGTTCCTGGAACACACATGAATTTAAGTCTCCATCATTTGAGCCATTTCGTGTTCCCGTCTTCACCTCGTCCACCCACTCACCTGCACAAGTCTTGTCTGGGCTCCAGACTTTCTGGGATTGTTGCAGGAAATTGACAACATGTACATGAGATAAAACAAGAAGCTCCATGAAGTCCCGTCCAGCAATGCAGCGTAGCTCCCATGACATCACCAGCACCCCCGCCGGTGCACGGCAGGACAACAGCCAGCACACCTCAACACGGCGGTGATTTACGGAGAGGCAACGAGTCGTTCCTGCAGCTGCCTTTCCTCAGAGTCAAACATGCACGGAAAGTCTTCGTCTGTGGACTCGCTCACCGTCCGGCATCATTTCCGGCTTTCTGGCTCGCATTAAGGCAGAGACGGGAAATGTGGCGTGCAGAAGATGAATTACAGGCAGTATTTAGACCGTCGGCATGGAGGCACCTGTAAATCTGGAGTCGAGGTTTTAGGATTCCTGAACCTGCAAACGTCTGTAGACCCCGCAGGACCAGGCGGACCTCTGAAAGTGGTCTGGAACCACAGTTCTCCAGGTTTCTGACAGTCTTACTGCTTCTGAGTCCGGTTCTTGTATCTGCACTTCTTCGTAGAAATGCCATCTTTGTCTCTGACGGCTGTGCCAGCAACTGGATATCAACACACCGATTGTTTTAAATGCAAACCATCGCTGACTCGGCAAAGAAATGCACGAGGACAACGTGGGAGGAAGAGATCTCAGAGAAGAGACGGGACGAAGACGTGAAGACGATGCTGGATCAGCTGTTGTTGGAGGAGCCAAAGTGAAAACTGGACAAATATGTAAAAGGAATCCAACACCCCCAGAATGATGGTCCTTCATCTTCTCCTCATCCTCATGCTGGGCAAGACTCTGGAGCAAAAGCAGCCGTAGATCCGGGGGGGGGGGGGGGGGGGTCCTCCCCAGAACCTGGACCTCTACGGGTCTGATGGAGGGACGGATCCTCCCCAGAACCTGGACCTCTACAGGTCTGATGGAGGGACGGATCCTCCCCAGAACCTGGACCTCTACAGGTCTGATGGAGGGACGGATCCTCCCCAGAACCTGGTCCTCTGCAGGTCTGATGGAGGGACGGATCCTCCCCAGAACCTGGACCTCTACAGGTCTGATGGAGGGACGGATCCTCCCCAGAACCTGGACCTCTGCAGGTCTGATGGAGGGACGGATCCTCCCCAGAACCGGGACCTCTACGGGTCTGATGGAGGGACGGATCCTCCCCAGAACCTGGACATGATGGAAGCAGTGTGGGATCATCTGGACAGAGATGAAACAAAGAGCAGAACTCTGGAAGTTCCTTTTAGGATCCTGGAGAACTTTTCCTGACCACGGTTTCCGGACTGGTGGGAACTAGTTTAGATTTTAGCAATGAAATGATGTAAATATTCAGTAGAATGATGAATGAAAACTTTGATTGGAGGCACCACGAGCAGAAACTGGAAGCCATGACTGAACACCGGCAGCAGTCTGAAGGCTCGGTTAGTTTGTATGTCAGTCTGGGAAAGATCACCGTTTTCTAAAGAAGAGCTGTAACAGTCTGGAGAGCTATTCTGGAAGATAAATTCCCAATAATCAGGGTGACTCAGGACTTTTGCTCATGTTGTATTTCCCTGGAAACCATGAGAATAACCGACTGTAGGGGACATTTTGTTCGCAGTTAAACCAGTTCCCTCCAGTTGATCTTAAAATTTGAACAAATTATAATTAAAACTAAATGAAAACCATAACTGATCACATGTAACATCTGCCCTGAAGCCATTTTAGCTTCATAATGGAATAAGAATCGTCTCCTTGCAATTAGACAACTTGTCAATCATTCAGGTGTTTCTTTACAGCATTTTGCTTCACTTTAAATTGCAGGTTTGAAACGAGTCCGAGCCTCTTTGTCGTGATAAACAGACATTAAATCAGGCGTTCACAACAAAGAGGAGTTTCTTTGGGCCTTTATGTTGTTACTTTTGGTTTTATTCCAACAGAAAACAGACGGTGGAATCAGAATGAAGTTCTTTTTATCATTACTTTAAGCCAGTGGTTCTCAAACTGGGGGGCGGGCCCCCCAGGGGGGGCTCAGGGCTCTGTCAGGGGGGGCCCAGCCAGGCCTAGTTTTTGTACTTCTAACAAAAAATGGGCATATTCTTAAAAGTACTAATGAAAAAATGATGATGACTCTATAGGCTTTGCCCCCCCACCTCAAATGCAGTGCATTTTTTCATGTATTTCATGGTAAATGTTTGGGCACATGAGGTAGCGGTGGTGGGATGGGGGGGCTTGACATTATTATTTCCAATGAAAGGGGGGCCCTGCAAAAAAAGTTTGAGAATCACTGCTTTAAGCCAACATTTAATTCATCACTTTGCAAATTCATCACCGTTCGTTTCCACCGTAGAGGAGGCGTGCCCCCCCTCCTGCTGCAGATTGGCCTCAGGGCGGCTTTTTTCCCCAGAAAGCGACTGCTTCACATGGCGTGCCCGGACAGGCTCCTGATTCGCAGTACCTTTCTCCACATCATTAACACTTTGCATTTTCTGCCTGAACCATAAAGATTCGACAGTAAATCTAAACATCTGGAAGCGAACATGCAAATGTGGTTTTGCTGTGGAAGTGGATGCACATCTGTTTATGGCGGCGTTTCTGTTGTCCTTGGATGACCTTGGAAGATGAGTGGCATTTCCCTCGGGGGTCTGATTCCGCTGACTCGTGTGCAGTTGTGTCGGTATCATCACTGGCGTAATCCTTCCTTTCAAGGCTTGAGGACAGAGATTAGCCTTTGAAAAAACAAGGTTGGATCCTGTTTGAATTTGATGTTGCTTGCATGAACTTGACATCTTATGAGCGCTTCTTTACGGGAATCTCATCCCTTGTGAGCATTTGCTGTTGTCCGGGTGGTTTGGTCCACTTGAGTAGAGACGATCCTGGTGTGAACAAAAGGAGTCGCAGAAGGATGCAAAGCCCTTCGTCCATCTTCTGCATCATTTATGTGCGTGATTTTGTCCATTTTTGGAGCCCTTGTGGATGCGTGAAGAAGAAGAAGCTGAACAACCATCAGGGAAATATGGCTAAAGACGCACCGATCCGATACCCAGATCAGATATCGACTCCGATACTGACAAATTAGCTGGATCGGATGTCGGATGAATTTGGCCGATCCAGCCATTTTTGCTTTTATTTAAAAAAAAAAACAACACCCACAGAATGATGGTCCTTCATCTTCTCCTCATCCTCATGCTGAGCAAGACTCTGGAGCACTTTTTAATGTCCCAAATGCAGCCGGAGATCCAAGAGGTTTTCGTTTTCCCCCAACTTTCATATAACGGAGTTCAATTGTGCTCAAACCGAAAAGGTCCATAAAAGTCCACAAAAACGTGTCAATATTCCTCCAAACTGCTCGTCCAATGTAATCCAAGTGTCCTGAGTGGGTAGCGTCCAGAATTTACTGGAAACCATCATTTAGTAGATTTGTAGTACTACTACTACTTATAGTACTATATTTTGCTTCCAGGAAATGTGCCCATGCGAGTTCACAACACTACGGAAGTAGGGCAGACGGGATCACGCTTTTTTTTTTTTTTTTTTTTTTTTTTTTTTTTTTTTTTTTTTTTTTTTTTTTTTTTTTTTTCTTAAACAACAACCCCCCTCTCCCCCCCCTTTTTTGTCTGCAGCTCTGTCGCTCTTAGCAATGTAAACAGAGAATTTCTTCTTCTACGCTTGTATTATCGGCAGAGTAGGCTCTGAACGCCGAGGCTTCTGTAGTTTCGTGAATTTGCATGAGCACGTTTCCCAGAAGCAAGATGTAGTTCTGCTTAGGCTCTAAAAATCTACTAAATGACGTCGTTTCCAGTAAATTCTGGACGCTACCCACTCAGGACACTTGGATTACATTGGACGAGCAGTTTGGAGGAATATTGACACATTTTTGTGGACTTTTATGGACCCTTTTGGTTCGAGCACCAGTGAACTCCATTATTTGAAAGTCGGTGGATGATGAATCTTATGTTGTCATGGTTATTAATCAGCACATCCACCAGAGGGCGCTGCAGACTCCTGGACTAAACATTACAGAAAATGTATGAATGATATCCAGGAAGTATCTCAGTACTACGTGAGAATGATCACGGTATTATCCAGGTACAATCCATGGACTATTCAGGTGTTATCCCAGAACTGTTGAGCATGGAGGGAGAAATGTTGCCAATGTGAGCATGATCATGAAGCTATTTACTGAAATACATACTTCTTACTCCTTTTTTGGTTTGGTATCATTATTAGACTGATATCAGTATCATAGATACCAGCTCGGATTTTACTGAGGTGGTATCGCACATCGCTGGATATCAAGGAACTGAACTGATGGGTTTTTCTCCAATTCACAGCTTGAATGTATCTTTGATGATGTGAAATATAACCTTTCATGATTCATATCAATATCTGTCAGGAACGAAGCAGCAGTAGCTCCAAGCCTCCATCAGATCACAGAACAGTATGTGAACGTTATCTCTGCGTAGGCCAACTCTGATAAAGTGAAGCAGAACTAGAATAGAGACATTTTAGCACAGGCAGCTCAGAAGAGGCCCCCAGTTTGGCCCGATGAGAAAACACTTGGACAAATTCCTTTGGTTTCTTCGACCGCTGCTTCTTTCTTTGGAGTTACATGAACCTGAAAAAGTAGATTGAATGAAGGCAATGTTCTTGTTCTGCAACTAAATCATTTCAAACACGTTTTCTGCTCCAGTTAGGAAGATATCAGCTGTTAAACTGATATCTAACAGGAATGTTTGTATGAATCTGTACATGTTTTAGTCTGAATGTCCTAAGTTTAAATGATTTACAATGACTGAAATGTAATTTAATATCAGTTCTTTCTCTTGTGGCTGGAAATGAAAACTTAACTTGGCATTTAAACATCAATATAAACATCAAAATGGATCGTGTTTATTATTGTAAAACTCAATCTAAAAGCTTCTTTTTGCCGTCACTGGTCGTAAAGCATTTTTATCGCTATGATTTATGGCTATCAGATGGCATGAGCACTGAAACTACATTTTTATGTTACTCTGACGTGTACTTTTAGCATCTTTTATCAAAGCCACATATGGGCCCACTTTGCCATAACTGTCATACTTCTAATATTTCAAAAGTCAAAATGTAATAACGTCTCTGTCCGCCCTCACAGGGTGAACGGGGCTTGGAGGGGCCGCGGGGGCCCCGAGGCTTGCCGGGCGCTGGGCTCAAAGGAGACAAGGTACAGTACAGAGGCTATAAATGAGGCGCCATGCTGAAAAGCATTCTCACAAGCATGAAGAGAAAGCAGAGTCTTGTTGTGAGGAAGGCCAGAAGTTGCCAAAGCTACCGATTACTGCACTGAGGATGGTGTTGTGTAGAAGGTCAAGGTCTGCATGTGATGAATCACACTTAAAGCTTGTAGGCGTGCAGCTTTATGGCCGGGCTGACGAATGTGGGAAAGAAGCGCTGCACTGGTTTGGTTTCCATTTGACAGAATTTCTTTGCAGATTTCTGCAGCCATCTGGAAATCTGTGAAGTCACGGATGTAGACATGAGGAGGAAACTTAAATTAATTCTGCAACTTTAAATCAACCTCATGTTTCTATAACATCTATTTTCAAATAAAGAACTTGTACGTGCAATTAAACTCATTAATAATCATATTTTAGTGTAGTAATTACAGAATTTTCTACAAGTAGATACAACATTACATGAAGCATTCAAATAAAATCAAACCTGCTTAAGTTGTTTAAAAAATCTGTATTTTCGTTCTCCGCACAGCTGAGCTGCAGTAAATTGCACAAGCTCCCCTGCAGCTGGGTGCTTTCCATAAGTAATAAATCCTGAAATGTTCCAGCTGGCATTCGAGTGCGATGCACCGTCTGACGTTAACATTTATATACCATTATCATCGTTTACCTCCATTCTTATTTGAACCTATAGGGGGATTTTGGCCCTCCGGGTCTTCCTGGGCCAGTCGGCCTCCCGGGGGCAGGCATCCAAGGAGAGAAGGCAAGTACACGAGTCATGAACCTGACCCCCACTTTGGATTAACACCATTATATTCTGGTTTTTTCATGTTTCGTTTGTTTTCAGTCTCCAGGTTCTAATCTCTAGGGAACTTGTTTACCTTATTGTGACTTTTTTTTTCTCTTAAGCAACTTTTTTGTTGCTGATACATCATTGGTCCCTTGAATTAAATGACATCCACCTTCCAACATGTTGGAGCCAATAAAAACTGGTACGATTTATTCATCCACTAAGAATTTGAGAGGTGAAGTATGAATATAAATACAGTATGGTGCGAAAGTTTAAACATCCTCCCATTAAAGACGGAAAAAATCAACTGTCAGTGAAATAAGTTGAAATTGACAAAAGTAATAATAAATAAAAAATTTGATAAATTCATGACACTGATTCTGAATTTTGGTTCAACAAAGAAATAAAAAACAAACAAACTAAAAATATAACAAGTAAACAAGCATGATGGGCTCCTGAACTAGAATTTTATTGAGCAACACTTTGAGGCAATCACTGCAATCAGGTGTTTTCTGTAACGACCAATCAGACGTCTGCACCTGTTGGCAGGTATGTTGGTCCACTTATCCTCTTATCCATTTGGCACTTCTGCTGCTATGAATATGAAATACGGGGCGTTTACACAAATGTGCGTGTGATGGGAGGAGAAAATGTAAATATGTCAATTTAGCACTCGCAAAGTGATTCATCAACCGTGAGACGCCCTGCTGGTTTTTGGTGTATTTTAGTACGTCTGAAAATCAGGTGCAAAATCAGGGACGATCCTGGACACGCACAATTTTGGTTAAAAATAATTTTTAATTTATTTATTTCCCCTTTTTGCCAACATCACATTTTAACTTGGATTTTAGCGGCTGGACGTGATCACAGTCACCTGAAGCCGTTGGCATCGTGTCAAACGGCGCCTGGGCCCAGTTGTTAAAACTCTGTTATTTGTTAACCAACCGTTAAATACATTTAACCGACTGTTAACTTTAGCAGTCCGGTCATCTTGTTGTTCAAAACTAAGTTACCTTTTACCATGTGTTATCTTTCTTACTTTTTGCAGTAGCAGAAGCAAACAAAATGGGGAATTGTGGGATACATTGGCGCTAACCAGTGATGCTAACCACATGGTTAACTTTGACAGTGTCGTTAGCTAACGGCATGACTAACCATGCTTTGAATAACGCATATAGTCGGTTAGCTAACGGCAGGTTAAAGGCCTCCTTCCACTGAAAACCCGTTTAACTTGCTCCTTCTGAAATATGGAGGGTTTCCCCTTGTTTACTTACACATGCTGACTCGCTAGCGTTGCGTTCCCCCCAGTCGGCTGTGCTTCCTCATCACAGAAACAATACGAAGAAAAGAGCGAATCGGGAACATCCTTGCACTTCTACGTCACATTGCAAATAGCGTATCCCACGTGGGGTTTCTATCTGTCCATTGGAAGGCAGGTAACCCTCCACTACACACTAGAAGTAAAGACGGCACGACTGTAGCTTCGGAGTTGAGAAGCTAATTAGCTAACTGTTTGTTAGCATGGCGGAACAAACTTGTTTGTCAGCTCTATTTCCTGTCTGTAACAAAATAAGAGCGGAGGGCGGAGCTTCCTTCATACACTGATGGGAGGCAGCCAATCAGACGGAAACTCATGAGAAGGACCCGGAAAAGCTGCCGTTGGACCACAAGCCTCTCTTCTAGTATACAAATACAGCTGGATACAAAGATACCAGAAGGTTTTTTTAAACAGAAACGATGCAGAATGCATTCAATAATAATGGAGAACACAGAAATATTAATGAAATGACCACGGAAGTACAACTTTAAGGATTTAACCGACTGTTAGGGGTTAACCAGTGGTTAAAGTAACCAAGAATTGAACAACCGGGCCCAGGTGCATAATTGAGACCATGTTGGAGCTGCAGTCACTTTCATCTGTTCAGCAACTCCTGATCCATGTCCTCATAAACTGGACACTTCTGAGACTCTGCACGTATACCTGTTGTATTATTTACATTTTTATATTTATCATACTTATTTTAAGTTATATTTTCATCTCCATCTTCCTCTACTATCTCCCTCTGTGGGTTGTACTTCCTTTTGCGCTGTCCTCTTGCAGTTCTGCACGCTGCAAACCTCCAAACATGCAAAACCCTCATTTTATGGGGCGTTTCCAACACGATTGCGTCCGCTCAGCCCCTGGCGCAAAATTCTAGATTGCACGTGCAAATTACTACACAGAGTTTTTTATTTTGGTAGATCTGGCCCAAAGTACCCATTTTCTTTAGTGGATGTGGGCAGTAGTTGTCATCTTGCCCTTGCAGAGCAATGGGGACCATTTGGATGCCTAAATGACAAAAAAAAAAAGTCACTTCATCCCTGCAAAAAAGAGGGATAAGGAAATGTGATGGGGAGGAAGAGGTTGATGGCCAGAGTCAGATCACCTTCCCCTTAAAAAGAAAAGTAAATTTAGAAAAATGTATAACTCTTCAATTTACTGTTGCAGGGCACGGAGGGTCCGAGGGGACCACCTGGAAGCAGAGGCCCACAAGGAGAAGGAATGGCCGGACCCAAGGTTTGATTATCTGCAAACTAATGTCAACGTTTTACGCTGTAAAGTGATGTTCATCCGGGTGAATAAGCGAGTCCAGGCCGTGTTCTTAATGTCAACAATGGGAAAATAAAAACAGAAAGTTGAACAATGGTGTTCGAACAGGGAGACCAAGGGTTGCCGGGTGAGGTCGGTGCCCCAGGAGAAAGAGGTGCTGGCGAGCCCGGAGAAAAGGTGGGTCAAAGCTCTGGATTAACCCACATCATCATTCAGCCCATAGACTGACTCACATCCATGTCTGTCATCAGGGAGAACCAGGATCACCAGGAG
>JALJCO010003066.1:27500-44327 GCA_023101725.1 Atherinomorus stipes
ATTCATCCCCATCACACATCTTGCACATAACATGATCCGTGTCATGAATAAGGAAGCAAACACGGATCGATGAAGTCAGAGGTCTGGGTTGGTTAACAGACACATTTAGCATTTTCAGTCCTGCTTTAATCGTATGTTGCAGCAGTTCTGATGCAGCTTTTGTGTGTAAACTCGGATTTCCACGGTTCATGCTGTGAAATGTTCCAGGGTGATCCTGGTCCGAGCGGTCCTCCGGGTCCGGTGGGAGAGACTGGCTATGGACTTCCAGGTCCGAAGGTAAAACCAAATCCTTACTGCTGTAATAATAAATCTGCTTTCGGGACATGATGTCTGTGAAAACACATTTAACTTCTTGGATCCTGCAAACCTGAAGCCAGCACGCGTGATGTCACAGCTCAGTCTATGTTTAGAAAACCAATTATCAGCTGGATCTGATGAGAGGCAGACTGTGCTGCACATGTGCACTTTGAACGTGGTTTCTAAACATCTGAAAGCCACCGAGGACGCCAGAAACTGGTCTGTTCTGGTCCACGGAGACCTGATTGCCGTGTAGATCTGGGAGAACTTTCTGTCCTCAGAGTTCCAGCGAAGTCCTCCGTCATGTTTTCTACGTTTAGTCGTGACCTGTTCGAACTTGTGAAACTCCTCCAGATCTCCCGAGCACCATCCGTTCCTCAGGAGCCCTGGTGAGGAACTCTGATGGATATTTTACTGTTTAAAGGAACATTCCACCCACAGAATGATGTAACTTTATCTTCCACCCCCCCTCATGGTGAGAAAGACTCTGCAGCACTTTTTTAATATCTCAAATGCAGCCGGTGATCAGGAAGGCTTCTCGTTTTCCCCCAACTTTCATATAATGGAGTTCGTCCGGGTCCGAGCCAAAAACATTTTAAAATATCGATATTATATCAGCATATGAAAATATTGCGATATTTCAGTGTATCGATATTTTTTCCCAACCCTAGTAGTGATGGTGATATTTTTTAATATGCAGATTTCATATAGATATTTAAGAATGCGATATTGATCTATTTTACCAACGAAATCTCGCGATATTTCATAAGATAACGGTGAAATCTCGGAAGATTTCACAAAAACCCGCAAGATTTCTTGACTGAAGACAAAATCTTGTGAGATTTCATTAGTAAAATAGATCGATACCACATTTCTAAATATCGATATGATATCAGCATATGAAAATCTCGCAATATTTCAGTGTATCGATATTTTTTCCCAGCCTTAGTAGTGATGGTGATGTTGTTATGATGAAGATGGGGTAAATACTCTCACTGAAGTCTATTAGACGTCGCATCTAACCCCGTGCTCACAAATAAAAATATTCGCACGAATGAATTACATGTTAAGTCAATGTACAGACACGAATAGACGCGCATTTGCTTGGAGCGGCACGTTTGACGTGAATTTGCAGCACAACAAGAATATGTAAATAATATGAAGATATTAAAATGAGTTAAAAAAAAAATAGATAAAAAGATTGAATAAAAATCTAATTTATATCAACAATTAAAAGACAAAAATTCTTACATTTTTAGATAAAAAAAAAGAATAAATTTAAATAAAATTTAATATTTTTATTGGTAAAATACAGGTTAAGGCTCCAGCAACCCCCCGTGACCCTGAACTGGGTAAGCGGTACAGAAAAATGAATGAATGAATGAATGAAAATACAGGTTTATTTGAAAACATAAAATATAGATAAAAATAAAATAAAATCAGGTATTTTTCTCCAGAAATTGTGCATTGGCGTGTTGCAGGAGATGTGATGTAGTACTGATGTAGTACTGATGTAGTACTGTTTAGGCTCTAAAAATCTACTAAATGACGTCAGTTCCAGTAACATCTGGACGCTACCCACTCAGGACACTTGGATTACATTGGACGAGCAGTATGGAGGAATATTGACACGTTTTTGTGAACTTTTATGGACCTTTGGCTCGGACCCCGGTGAACTCCATGATATGAAAGTTGGGGGGAAACGAGAAGCTTCCTGATCACCGGCTGCATTTGAGATATTAAAAAAGTGCTGCAGAGTCTTTCTCACCATGAGGGGAAGTGGAAGATAAAAGTTACATCATTCTGTGGGTGGACTATTCCTTTAAGTCAGTGGTTCTCAACCATTTTTCAATATTGTACCCCTGTAGAATAATTTTTTAGCGAAGTACCCCCTAAACGTGTCGGTTTACATCGTAGTTTAGGAGTCACGTTCAGATGAATCTAGTCTCGAGTGGGTCAGACCAGAAAATAACAGCAAAATAACCTCGAAATAATGAAAACTCTACATTTTTCCCCAATATTTCAATGAAAATAAGTAAATTATCAAGATGTTTTTATTTAATGAACAACACGAAATTTCTAGAGAAAAATACCTGATTTTATTTTATTTTATCTTTATTTTATGTTTTCATATAAACCTGTATTTTACCAATAAAAACATGAAATATTCTTTAAATTTATTCATATTTTTTTAAATCTACAAATGTAAGAATATTTGTTTTATAATTGTTGATATAAATCATATTTTTAATCAATCTTTTTTTATTTATATTTTATTTAAACTCATTTTAATATTTTAATTTTTTTATTTTTACATATTCTTGTTGCGCTGCATATTCGCATCAAACGTGCCGCCCCAAGCAAACGCGCATCTAATCGTGTCTGTACATTGACTTAACATGTAATTCATTCGTGCGAATAATTTTATTGCGTCCGGTGTGAACACGGGGTTAGACGCAACGTCTAATAGACGTCAGTGAGATTATTTATCCCATCTTCATCATAACAACATCACCATCACTGCTAAGGCTGGGAAAAATATCGATACACTGTAATATTGAGAGATTTCATATGCTGATATCATATCGATATTTAAAAATGTGGTATCGATCTATTTTACGAATGAAATCTTACAAGATTTCATCCTATAGTCAAGAAATCTTGACTATATCTTACGATATTGTTATCTTACGAAATATCGTGAGATTTCGTTGGTAAAATAGATCAATATCGCATTTTTAAATTTCTATATGAAATCTGCATATGAAAATATTGCGATATTTCAGTGTATCGATATTTTTTCCCAGCCCTAATCACTCTATGTTGCTAAGAGACTTCTATTTAGACCTGGACATGATGTCCATCTTTCCACCAATCAGAGAGCTTAAATTGACGGTAACGTCCAATCAGGAGCAGCCAAAGATCAACAAGTGAGCAGAAACTTCTTTGTGAGTCTGAAAAGAAGAAAACAGTGATCCTGCATGTCTGGAATAAAGAAAGAAGGTCTTTTTTATGCAGAAAGCAGCAGAAAATCCTGGTTTCTGTTGATCTGCTGGTGTTTCTACAAAGTTCTGTTCATAATAAATTCTGGTTCTGGTTCTGGTTGGTCTTCATGCTGCTATATCTATAGATACATTCATTTACAGAATTTTAGCCTCATAATCTGATAAGGCTGAACTGGAACATGCTGACTGGGATTAAATGTCTCTGATGGGATTAAATGTATTTTTCTCTGATAGGGGGACCGAGGTGAACCAGGCCCTTCAGGTCCATTCGGTCCCAAAGGAGACGGCTATCCAGGCCCTGTGGTGAGGAACTGATTTAAACGGACATCTGTCCGCTCATATAACTCTTATTTGACTCTAATCCAGCTCGGCTTTCATCGCCCATCTTTTGTTTCCGTGTTCTGCTGAGCTCCAGCCATCTATCCACGAGTGACGTTTATCACGGTGGTTTAGAGGCTGGGACATTTACAGCGGCCGTGAGTGTTTTCTGTAGCTAAGACCAGCAGCAAACACCAAGGAAAGTATTTCCATTCAGGGTGGGGTCTCTGCTCGCTGAGGGAGGCATTCATGAGCAGCTTTACTTCACGAACAAGACAACTCAAAGTGTCTGATGTTAAACATTCAAAGCTTTGCAGCAGAAGAAGCATGGACAAGTATGTTATAAAGTTTAATAAAATAAACTGAGTAGAAACAGAACTCACTGAAATAAAATGAAAAAACAGAATACAGAAGAAAACTAGAGACCAAAACGCCACAACGAGACCGTCGGCCATTGCTTAGGGAGCGCTTCTGTACATGTGTAATGAGAGGGATGGGGGGGGGACGTTGCTCTTCCCAACATGGAGTGAAATGTGGAAGGACGTCACATTCCTGGTTGTTGGAACATCAGGGGAAAACTTGAACCCTCTGGGGCCGTTGGATGCACCGGTGCGTCCAGATCGCATGTCCGATTTAAGATGACGTATATATACACAGAGACGCCATTCCAACTTCTCTGGATAGTGAAAACTTCAAACTATAAACCAGTTTTCAAATCGCGTTAACGGACCAAATATAACCAGAGTTATGATATAAAATGTACAACCTAGTTTTCCAACTGATATTACATAAATGTTTAATCTGTGTTTGGTGAAGAAAAAAAACAGGAAAAACGGCGAATTTGATGGAAAGTGCTGGTAAGCAAGAAAAAAAAGTATCACAAAAACCTAACAAGCTCTTTACTGTTGGTAGAAAAATGCAACACATCAACCAATCAGAGAATTATGTGACAACATGATGCATTTGGTTGCTGAGGAAGAGGAGAGGCGGTGGAAGTAACCAAAAATTCACCATAATCAGTGTAAGTATTTTACTCCACGTGCAGTTTATGACGCCCTGACTTCCAGCCAGTTACCCTCCTCCCCCAAACTACACTGTCCAAGTCCCTCCCTCCCAGACCTACGACAATAAACCGACATCATGGCGTCACATTGCATCAAAACTGCTCTGTACCTGGTGTACAAAGGACAACAGCAATCTTTCTGTCCCCCCCACTGAAAAGCTTGTGGATGATTTCATTTCTGCAGGAATGTGCCGACCGAACTAGCAGAAAATCTCCCTGCAGCTCCGTCTCCTCCCTCAGGAGGTCATAACGGCTTCCAGCCCCCCCACCAAGAAACACGAAGTTTCTAATAAACGTTTCTCATCATGTTCGTGTCTTTCATCTCTGAGGGAAACTGATGTTTGTGATGTTTCCAGGTTACAATCGATGCTGTTTTCTTCTTAAACTGGATTCATACTCGCGCTGCATCTGCGTCTGTGTCAGGTTGGTGAATCCGTCACCGCCGTACGTCCTTTATAGATCCACAGAGACTCAATACGAACTTCTTCCAGCCTGACGTGCAGTCGTTCAGCAGAACATGAATGTATGCAGGTATCTCCGTATCACTCCGCCTCCAATAGCGCATGGTAACAAGCGTGCTAAAAAGGGAATTTCATACCACTGGAGCTTTAAAAAATACCAAAAGCCAAATATGAGACAAAATGGAAAAGTAACCACCTATGAAAGAGTTTAGTTTTTTAAACTTTGATAAGTTGTCATGAGATGTGCGTGTTATTCCAACGTTGTAAATCCAGATATTCACGCTGCTTTCCATGTTGGTAGATACGAGGTCATTGGGACTCGTTCCCACGGCAACGACGGCACCTGATTCTGATTCTAATTACACATGTACGGAAACGTTCCCCCGGTAATGCCGGACGGTCTAGTTGTGACGTTTGGCCGGATTAGTCTAGATGTAAATACGTCGCGTCCGCCTCCCGTCCAATCAGATGAAGGCAAACAAATCTCTATTCACAATTCTCATTTCCATGTAAACGTGAATTCTTTCATTCCTAATTACAAACCTGGTGTAACCGTGGTCCGTGTCTACTCACCTCTGGAATGTGTTTATGAGTGTGTCCTTTATTTTCAGGGCCCCCCCGGCCTCCCAGGACTTCCAGGAGAACCCGGGTCAGAAGGGGTGGGCGTCCCAGGCCCGAAGGTGAGAAAGAAAAATACCTCTTCCTGCTTTTAACTTGGTCACTTTTTTACACCTCAGTTTAAATCGAACTACGGTCAGTGTTGTATAAAGTACCCAAAAGCCATACTTGAGTAAAAGTAAAAGTACCTTACTGGAAAATGACTCAAGTAAAAGTGAAAGTTGCCTGCTAGAATATTACTTGAGTAAAAGTAAAAAAGTAGCTAGTATTTACTGTACTTAAGTATCAAAAGTAAAAAGTACTGTTAATAAAACGCAATCTGAAATTTGAGTTGAACATTTTCTTTATTTCTGTTTAATCTAGTTTTTAAGTTTTAATTTGCAAAGTATAAAGGAGCTTCAATACCTCCTTAGATAAACCCAACTATATAGAAAAATACTGTACACACAAACATCCTCACTACCAACATTCATACCCACGCGCATTCACTATAAAATCATTCCTAATAAACTCTTGGTGCTTGGAGGTAATGCAAACAAACAAAGAACTTGATTGGTTGAACTTTAAATGACTGCAGACTGAACCCAGAAAAACTTTTTGTTCACCATCAAAAGAAGTTGTTTCTCAAAATGGTGAGAACTCAGTCTCACTTTTCTTGGGCTGAAGACCAGACCAGCGATGCTAAACAGTCTTTTGCATGCTGCTGAGGCAGGTACAGGTGTGTTTAGCTTCAGAAACAGCTGCACAAGGCTGCTACTAGTGGCTACTAGTCCCACTACAACAACACAAAGATTGTCCACTGGCTGTTACGTTCCTTGTTATTTTGTAACGAGTAACTAAGATGTCATATGTAAATGTAATGGAGTAAAAGTATTGATTTTTCTCGGAAAATGTAGTAAAGTAAAAGTAAAAGTAATCAGAAATAGAAGTAGTAAAGTAAAGTAAAAATATAAAAAAATACTACTTAAGTAAAGTAACGAAGTATTTTTACTTAGTTACTATACAACACTGACTACGGTGCACTGCAAAAAAACTCAGATCTTACCAAGTATATTTTCTAATTTCTATCCAAAATATCTCATCACACTCAAAATAAGACAAAATTACCTAAAGAGAAACATTTCAGTGAGATAAAAGATCTTGTTTGAAGGCACAAACCTGCAGCCTTTACAGTCCAAAGGGCCATTTTTGCCTCAAACCAGCTAGATAAGTCATTTAGGGCCCAAAATATTTCATTCACCATTTTTTAATTTTATAATTATAATTTTTTTTGAGAAATACTTTATTAAATTTGTTTTAAAGAACCACAGTTTTCTTTTGACCTTTAGGTTTTGGAAAACAAAACAAAGCATAGAAATTAAACCTTCAAAAAGGATAGTTACATTTTTATTTATGGATTTTTCTCATTTCAGATCGTGTGTTGCAGAAGAAAGACATAATTTCTAAGCTAATGAGACGAGAAACAGATGTAGAAAAAAATACTGGTTTTTACTTTTACTTGTAAAAATTTATTGCAATTATTTAACAGAAAAACAGCTAAAACCTACATTTGTTATCATGTATATATTTTTTAAAACATTACTAGGCTCTATAATTTTACGGTGAAAAACTGGCAGTAAAAATGACAGTAAGGGTGTCAACTACAGGTGCCATTTTTTTAGTATTTATCTGTTGTTTTTGCAGCAAACTACCATGAATAAATAACAATTGTGTACTGCTAAAGTTACGATGACCAAAACAGCATATCATATTAATTTATACATTGCCACAGTAATTTATAGTGTGATAAAATGTCAGTTTTTCACTGTAAATTTTATGAATATTTTTTGTAAAAACTATATTGTTTGTACAGTTTTAATTGTAATTATTGCAAGAAAATACTGTAAATAACAGTTGTGTACTGCTAAATTTATGGTTGCAAAAATAGCATACGATAAATCTTCTATGTTCTCAATGTAAATTTTACGGAGAAAAAGTTACAACCTCAGCTGCCAGTTTTTCACCGTAAATTGTACAGATTCTTTTTTTCAGGTTGCAAACCCCTGTTTTAAGGCAACGCATCTAATTCAAGAAGTATTATTAAGAAATTTTGCTTTTACCATTGCCACTCTTAAATAAGTAGAAAAAAACAAAACGAGGGAGTTTTTTTTTGTTCGTTTTTTTTGCTCGTAATAAGCAAAAAAGAAATTTTCCAACGGCATAAGCAAAATTTTCTTGATAAGATTTCTTGAAATAAGATGCATTGCTTACAACAATATCTTATATCTCACTGAGCTCTTTAAGTAATTTTGTCTTATTTTAGTGTGATGAGATATTTTGACTAGAAATGAGGAAAATCTACTTGATATTTGAGTTTTTGCAGTGCAGCAGTTAAAACCTGTTTCAGAGCAAACGCAGCGGCGCGTCGACTCTTTGTTTCAAACAGGAATATTTATTTTGGATCAGATCGTGTTCTGAAAATTTGCTTGTTACCAATTAAATCGTGTAGTTATTTTATTTCTTCCTTTATCTTTCCATTCATATTTTTCATGTTTTTTTTATTTTTAATCATATAATATTCATAAATTTTTATTGGGGGGGGGGGGTTCATGGGTTTCCCTTCATCATCGAGCGGTTTCTGTTGGCTCGCCAAACTTTTATCATCACTCATGTCTGCAGACTTCCACCGCTTTGAAGGATCTCTTGCATGTGTTTTTTTAAATTCCCTCTCTATATATTTCCGGGGGGGGGATCTGGGCTCTGACTCGGTCACTGCGTAACCCTCCACCTCTTTGCAGATGGTTTCACATCTGCTTTTATGGATTTGATGGGGTGAAACTTCCTTTTTCCACCTGATTGTTCTTCTTTTATCTCAAACAATGAAAATGACTGAAAAGCGGCTGCACCTTTTAAATACAAGGATATTTTTTTATAACTTACACCAATCTTTAACGTGAGTGTTGAGGCGTTTAGTTCCAAGTCTGCAGATGTCTGTCTAAATTGTAAATGTTCATAAATACTTGCATGCATTCAGCTGTTTTCCACCATGGCTAGCACTAAGAGGAGATACGAGATCCTGGTGGCAAAATTATACAGAAACTACAAATATATGTGGCAGGAAGCTGGAATGCGAGCAAAGAAGAAATCCATCATGTTGGTGTGGATGAAAATCAGTTTAATTTAACATTAATAATAAAATGTTACTGAGACAAATCTGTTTATATGGAGCCAGCTGTGTGAAAAAGTGTTTCCTTCTTCCTGATTTCTTATTTTTTTGCATGTTTGTCACACTTAAATGTTTCAGATCATCAAACAAATTTAAATATCAGACAAAGATAACACAAGTAAACACAAAATGCAGTTTTTAAATAAAGGTTTTTATTAGTAAGGGGGAGAATCCAACCCTCCATGTCCCTGTGTGAAAAAGTGACCCCCCCTAAACCTAATAACTGGTTGTTCCACCTTAGCAGCAACAACTGCATCAAGCGTTTGTGATAACTGGCAGTGAGTCTTCTACAGCGCTGTGGAGGAATTTTGTTCTACTCATCTTTGCAGAATTGTTGTAATTCAGCCACATTGGAGGCTTTTCCAGCATGAACCGCCTTTTTAAGCTCATGCCACAGCATCTCAATGGGATTCAGGTGGGGGCTTTGACTAGGCCACTCCAAAGTCTTCATGTTGTTGTTCTTAAGCCATTCAGAGGTGGACTTGCTGGTGTGTTCTGGATCATTGTTCTGCTGCAGAACCCAAGTGCGCTTCAGCTTGAGGTCACCAACAGATGGCCGGACGTTCTCCTTCAGGATTTTTTGGTAGAAGCAGAATTCATGGTTCCATTTACCACAGCAAGTCTTCCAGGTCCTGAAGCAGCAACACAGCCCCAGACCATCACACTACCACCACCATGTTTTACTGTTGCTATGATGTTCCTTTTTCTGAAATGCCGTGTTACTTTTACGCCAGATGTAATGGGACCTCCACCTTCCAGAAAGTTCCACTTTTGTCTCGTCAGTCCACAGAGTATTTTCCCAAAAAGTCTTGGGGATCATCAAGATGCTTTCTGGCTAAACTGAGACGAGCCTTTATGTTCTTTTTGCTCAGCAGTGGTTTTGGTCTTGGAACTCTGCCATGCAGCCATTTTTGCCCCCCAGTCTCTTTCTGATGGGGGAGTCATGAACACTGACCTTCATTGAGGCAAGTGAGGCCTGCAGTTCTTGGATGTTGTTCTGGGGTCTTTTGTGACCTCTTGGATGAGTCGTCGCTGTGCTCTTGGGGTCATTTTGGTCGGCCGGCCCCTCCTGGGAAGGTTCACCACTGTTCCATGTTTTCACCATTTGTGGATAATGGTTCTCACTGTGGTTCTCTGGAGTCCCAAAGCTTTAGAAATGGCTTTGGAACCTTTTCCAGACTGATAGATCTCAATGACTTTGTTTCTCATTTGTTCCTGAATTTCTTTGGATGGCAGCATGATGTCTAGCTTTGGAGGATCTTTTGGTCTACTTCACTTTGTCAGGCAGGTCCTATTTAAGGGATTTCTGATGGAGAACAGGTGTGGCAGTAATCAGGCCTGGATGTGGATAGAGAAGCTGAACTCAGCTTTCCAAAGATGAGAAACCACAGTTCATTTATGTTTTAATGGGGGGCAATCACTTTTTCACACAGGACCATGGAGGTTTGGATTTTTCCCCCTTACTAATAAAAATCTTCATTTAAAAACTGCATTTTTTGTTAACTTGTGTTATCTTTGTCTCACATTTAAACTGGTTTGATGATCTGAAACATTTAAGTGTGACAAACATGAAATAAGTGGTTAGAAGCGCATAAACAGCTTCTGATGCAGCTGTGGTTTGCTGTATTTTTAGCAGCATCGTCATAATTTTACATATTCAAGTTCGTACCAGCTTAACGAACATAAACTTGGAAAGCGTAGGAAACAGAATCCTGAATGAAACATCCAAAACTGTACATAAGTATGTGGGGGAACCACAGGTCTGATGGGAGGGAGAGAGGGAACAAGGTCCGCTCCGACCGCCGCCAAGGTTTTGAAAAGTATCCGGGGAACATGATCCGGGTCAGATATGTTCTCTATCCTCATGTGATGGAGCATCTTCTAATTAAAAAAAAAGATGTAAACTCAAAGCCGCCGCTCATATTGAAGAGTATTTTCTGCCAGCATGGCGGCGTAAACACGGCAAGTCACGTGACGTTTGGTATCGGGAGCTGTCAGGGACGAGTATTTGACGAGTACGAGTACAGCAGAATAGGCCAGTATCAGAGCGAGTACCGATACTGGCATTGGTATCGGGACATCCCTACACTCTCAGAAACAGGTACGAGACAGGATCATTTCTGTACCTGTACGTAAATGTGTTACAAATGTTCTCTCAAAAGTACAATATTGGTCTTTATGAGGCCAGAAGTACCTATATACTATGAAAAAGGCTCCAAAGTAATATAAAGTACACATTTGTACCATTCCAACCCTAAGGGTACCTGCAGCATTGAAAAATGTGTGTAGCTTGTACAATAACTATAAATAGCAGTACTTCTAAACAGTAGTATAATTATAGTTATTATATTATGATTTTCATAATAATCATAGTAATAATTATATGTATAATTATATATGTGTTTGGCCTAATATTTCTATAATAATTATTCATTTATTATTAGCATCTTTGATTGTTGTCATAATCTCTATTTTATTGACTTTTATTCATCATCTTTAATTGGTTTAATTGTACTTTATTAACTCATACAGCTTGATAAGGTACAAAAATGGACCATGAAGGTACAGAAATGTCTTTCAGAAAGGAACCCCCCCCCCCCAGCAACAAGCTTTGGACCCTTTTAGGTGCAAACTGGTACCTCTGTTTCTGAGTGTGCAGCTGCAACCATTATGAGGCTGTTTTCTCCGTATAAATCTGTTTTTGTCGCTTGTTAAACTAATCAAACGCTGTTTCGGTGCTTATAATTGACATTTTCACTGTTTCCAACCTTTTAGGGGGACATTGGATTCAGAGGGTTGCCAGGTTTACCAGGACCTCCAGGGGAAGGACTCCAAGGACCACTGGTACTTTTATAACCTTTTCTTAAATGTTCGATCTCTTCCAAGCGAAGTCATTTTCATTTATACTTTAACGAACAGCTTTTCCTCTGATCCTGTCGATAAGTCGAGGCCAACACTGAGGCGTGGGTTTATGTAGGAAGTCTTCCTCAGTGCAGGAGGGTCGGAGGGTCCCGATCGAGTCAAATCCTAAGCCGAGGAAATATGTGCATGCATGTCCGTCACATATCCACACTGGCAGCTCTTTGTTCGGATTTTCCCCACATCTGTCCGACACGAGTGCAGAGTGTGAATCTCCACGGACGTTCGTGTCGGTCAAACAGGCCTTCGTGACACCTCCCTCTCTGCGGGCGATTTAATTACACTCATTTATGACATCTGACGTCAGGTTTTGGCCACGCTGGAAAAATGATGTCATGCTTTAATGGGTTTTATAAGAAAACCGAAAGCCTTGAAAATGTTGCTTTTTAACAAAAAAACGAAGAAAGCTTAATGAGGTCATGCATCTGGTTAAAGTCTAATATCTGCTCTGTTGCACATTTTGCATAATGACCATGCTCCCGCATCCCGAAGTCAGCGCACATGTGACATCTATTACAACGAAGCTTTATTAGACAGTTTTACAAACCGGGTCGTGACATCAGGCTCATTTTCTCGTTAGAGATCAAAGACGCTGCTGCAGTGTTGACGACCAAACTGTTTTCTCATTGTTATTATAGTGATTGTAGATATGTTTAATGTAGAGCACTGAAGTCGAGCTTTGTGTCAGAACAACTTCTGGTTTGTCTCGATGTGTAGGGGAACCCGGGGCGACCCGGTCCACCAGGACCAACAGGGCCACAAGGACAAGGAGTCCAAGGACCGAAGGTATGATTTAATGTTTTGCAGTTGGAATCGGTCATTCTACATCACGTGTGCAAAGCCCATCGGTAACTCTGAACTCCGGTGCTGCTTCAGGGTGAACAAGGGGCCCAGGGTGTGGCAGGGCCAAGAGGGCAACCTGGAGAGGGATTTCCCGGAGCTAAAGTAAGTCATGTTTTAAATTCACAAATGCAGATCTGTTGGCTTGAATGAATATAACTGGCTGATAAATTCTGTTTTGCTTTGCAATGTGCGACAGGGTGACCGGGGTTCTCCAGGGGAGAGGGGGCTCAAGGGGATCAAAGGGGAAACGGGCGACCCTGGAACCCCGGGACAAGCTGTAAGTGGCAGCCATGACGGTTTTATACGTCCACTCAGGCCTTTTAAAGCAGCGCGAGGTGTTCAGTCCCGTTTGAACCCCCTTTAAAATGCGACGAATAACCTTCACTGAATAAATAATTACACAACAAAAAAAGGGTGAATAATTAGGGCTGGGAAAAAATATCGATACACTGAAATATCGTGATATTTTCACACGCTGATATATCGATATTTTAAAATGCGGTATCTATTTTACGAACGAAATCTCGCTAGATTTTGTCGTTCAGTCTCCAAATCTTGCAATTTTCATGAAATCTCGCGAGATTTCATCGTTATCATATGAAATCTGGTAAGATTTTGTCGTCCAGTCACCAAATCTTGCGTGTTTTCATGAAATCTTGCAAGATTTTGCATGATTACGATGAAACAAGATTTTATCTGGTATCATATGAAATCTCGCAAGAATTTGTCATTCAGTCACCACATCTCATGGGTTTTCATGGAATCTTGCGAGATGTTGTACAAAAATGGTGAAATCTCGTGAGATTCCATTGTTATAATCGAAATCTCGCAAGATTTTGTTGTTCGGGCTCTAAATCTCGCAAGTGAAATGAAATCTTGTGAGATTTTGTATGATGATGAAATCTCGCAAGATTTCATCGTTCAGTCACCAAATCTTGCGGGTTTTCATGAAATCTTGAGAAATTTCATATAACGCTGAAATTTCACAAGATTTCATCGGTAAAATAAATCAATATCGCATTTTTAAATATCTATATGAAATCTGCATATGAAAATATCGCGATATTTCAGTGTATCGATATTTTTTCCCAGCCCTACTAATAACAGCCACTTTTTCACTGTAGGAAGCTTTTGGAGTTCCTAGAACCTTTTTGGGAACCAGGCCGTTTTTAGGCATGTTCGGACATATAGGACCTAGAACCATTTTAGCTGTGATCCACGGTCCTTTCTGAGTCCCATAGGAACTCAAGTACGTAGGTGTTTGGTAGAACTAGCATGCTACGGCCCTTTCCTGATCTCCGCTTCTTCTGGCCCCGTCAATGTTAAAGGGACTTGAGGCAAGATTAGGAAACAAAATTTGCGACTGCCGTGACTGGCGCTTCAGGTACCTGCAGCCCCCACCAAGCCGTCACGGAGCACAAACTGAAGCTATAATGTTGTTTCTACGCTTTTTCTTCGTAGTTCCACGTTTTCGTGTCTTTCAGTTGATCTGGATCGTTTGCTGACGGCAGAATAATCCATAACTATCGCTTACAGAGTTTGAATTTACCGCGACGTCTTCTTCCTGCATCAGAACTGCGGATGCAGCGTTAATGACGTCACGTCTGCAGCATCAATGACGTCACGTCTGCAGCGTTAATGACGTCACGTCCGCAGGGCAGCGCGGGAAATTCAGACACCGAATTGCAGCTTTATGCAGCACACAGCCTGTTCAAGGCAACGGAGAGAAACGTGGTGGAAACGTTATTTTTGGTATTTAGCGCTTCATCACCCATTAGTATGAAAAACACGGACATGCATGTTTGTTTTTTTTCAAATTCCTGCCTCTGGTCGCTTTAAAGGAACAGTTCACCCACAGAATGATGTAACTTTATCTTCCACTTCCCCTCATGGTGAGAAAGACTCTGCAGCACTTTTTCAATAACTCAAATGCAGCCGGTGATCGGACAGGTTCTCGTTTTCTGCTAACTTTCATATAATGGAGTTCACCAGCGACTGAACCAAAAAGGTCCATAAAAGTCCACAAAAACCTGTCAATATTCCTCCATACTGCTCGTCCAATGTAATCCACGTGTCCTGAGTGGGAAGCGTCCAGAATTTACTGGAAACCATCATTTAGTAGATTTTATGCTTTTTTATGCAAAAATATAAGAAACCAGGAAGGAGACAAACACTTTTTATACAACTGTACGCACATTGTTTGTTTTCTATTTTGCGTTTACCATCCTGAGCGAAGATTACCAACATAGCGTTTTTAGTAAATTAAAGATTAGTAAACTGTCAGACACTGACGATAATTCTGTCTTCACTTGATGTTTTTGTTATTTCAGGGTCGAGCAGGCGTGAAAGGTGAAGCAGGCCTCACGGTGAGTCTCAGCTTTTCTTTATAGTCCTCTTCATCACTCGTCTTCATCCCTGAACTCACGCTGTGTTGCTGTCGGTTTCAGAGAGAGGACATCATTCGAATGATCAAAGAGATCTGCGGTAAAGTGCCTCCTGATCGTTGCCATATTTACTTCACTTGTCAGGACTGAAATAACGACAGAAATGCTGTAACGGCAGATTTAGTGTGTGTCTTCTCTGTGGAGTCGGATCTGATTTCAGACTGAGCTGCTTCAAAGTGAAACTTCAGCCATGATCTCATCTGTGATGTGATTCCAGGATGTGGGATCAAGTGCAAGGAGAGGCCCATGGAGCTGGTGTTCGTCATCGACAGCTCTGAAAGCGTGGGCCCCGAGAACTTTGAGATCATCAAGGACTTCGTGACCGCACTGGTGGACCGGGTCACCGTGGGTCGCAACGCCACCAGGATCGGCCTGGTTCTGTACAGCCTGGAGGTGAAGCTGGTGTTCAACCTGGCCCGCTACGTCACCAAGGAGGACATCAAGCAGGCCATCAGGAACATCCCGTACATGGGGGAGGGCACGTACACCGGCACCGCCATCCGGAAAGCCACCCAGGAGGCCTTCTTCAGCTCCCGCCTGGGCGTCAGCAAGGTGGCCATCGTCATCACGGACGGGCAGACGGACAAGCGGGAGCCCGTGAAGCTGGATATGGCCGTACGGGAGGCGCACGCGGCCAACATCGAGATGTTCGCCCTGGGGATCGTAAACACGTCGGACCCGACGAGGGCCGAGTTCCTGAGAGAGCTGAACCTGATCGCCTCCGACCCGGACAGCGAGCACATGCTGCTCATCGATGACTTCAACACTCTGCCCGGTACGTTTCTGCTAACGGCCATGGCGGAGCAGCCGTGGATCACACGCTCACGTCGTCACGTCAACGTTCGGTTCACGTCGTCACGCCAACGTTCCGTTCACGTCGGTCACGCCAACGTTTCCTTCACATCGTTACGTCAACGTTCCGTTCACGTCGGTCACGCCAACGTTTCCTTCACATCGCTACGTCAACGCTCGGTTCACGCCGGTCACGCCCAACGTTTCCTTCACGTCGTCACGCCAACGTTTCCTTCACGTCGTCACGCCAACGTTTCCTTCACGTCGGTCACGCCAACGTTTCCTTCACGTCGGTCACGCCAACGTTTCCTTCACGTCGTCACGCCAACGCTTCCTTCACGTCGTCACGCCAACGTTTTCCTTCACGTCGGTCACGCCAACGCTTCCTTCACGTCGGTCACGCCAACGTTTCCCTGCGCCGCCACGCCAACGCTTCCTTCACGTCGCCACGCCAACGCTTCCTTCACGTCCGAGCCACGCCAACGTTTCCTTCACGCCGCCACGCCAACGCTTCCTTCCCGCCGCTACGCCAACGTTTCCTTCACGCCGCCACGCTAACGTTTCCTTCACGCCGCCACGCTAACGTTTCCTTCACGCCAGTCACGCCAACGTTTCCTTCACGCCGCCATGCCAACGCTTCCTTCACGCCGTCACGCTAACGTTTCCTTCACGCCGCCACGCCAACGCTTCCTTCACGTCAGTCACGCCAACGTTTCTTCACCGCCGCCACGCTAACGCTTCCTTCACGCCGCCACGCCAACGTTTCCTTCACGTCAGTCACGCCAACGTTTCCTTCACGTCGTCACGCCAACGTTTCCTTCACGTCGTCGCACCAACGTTTCCTTCACGTCGTCACGCCAAC
>JALJCO010003069.1:0-15000 GCA_023101725.1 Atherinomorus stipes
CATAAATGTGTCGTTAGATAACAAGTTTGTGTCACATGTGGCATTTTCATTTATTGGCAAAAGGTTCAGCTTTTTGTCTCATCTGGCCAGAGTACCTTCTGGAAATGGATTATTCCAGGTCTTTGTGAAGTTTAGGACAACTTAAACTTAGCATCTTTCATCATCTTGACAAGTTTGTTGTTGTGTCATATTTAGTGTTTCTATTCAGTGTTCAGTATTTACTTAACTAACTCCCTTGTAACTTTGTCTCTGGCCTGTTTGGTGAGGTCTTGCTTCTGGTGTTTAAGCAGGTGTTCATAAATGAATCATCTGAAACTAATGGCACATTTACAGCAGGATAAGGTTACACCAGGGTGATCAATTCGATTAGGTGAGAAATTCCTAAATTTTGCATTTTTGTTTGGTTTGCTTTGCTTTCACACTGCAGTTTACTGAAGTAAACTACCTGAGCAGCATCATGCAGTCACTACAACCGCTTACTGGGTATCATACTCCCTGAAATGACCACTGTCCAAGAAGAGAAGAAGAACAAAATCCAGTTCTTGGAAACAGCTTTTTTGCTCCAAATAAACAATGGAGTAACAATAAATTCATGTAGTCTTAGGTTTCTACTTTTTCTTTGGTGTTCAAACCTATGTGGTTTTCACAAGAAACTGTCCTGTATGAGTAGCAAGAGAGGCAGCGCGTTATCAGACATGTTGCGCTACAGTGTGTCCTATTTCACTTCCTCTGTTTGGTTCTCTATAATTGTTTGCTTTCATGCTGCAAGTGAACTGCATCAGGACTCACTTGCATGTAAACCAGGACCTCCAGTTATCAACCGAACAAGACTTTGCATCTTTAGGGCTGGGATATGCTTGCTGTGAACGCAAATGTTCACGCAAGACTGTGTTGTTTGTGAATATACAGGACTGTCTCAGAAAATTAGAATTCACGATATTCTAATATTTTGAGATACGATATTTGAGTTTTCTTAAGCTGTATGTCATAATCAGCAATATTAAAACAATAAAAGGCTTGCAATATTTCAGTTGATTTGTAATGAATCCAGAATCACATTTTCATGTTTTTTTAATTGCATTACAGAAAATAAAGAACTTTATCACAATATTCAAATTTTCTGAGACAGTCCTGTACTTGCTGTAGCACGTCATGGCCAACACGCTCGATACAAGAGGTCCCCACTAGGAGCAGTACACAGCCTTTGGACATTGAAGTTGTGACAAGGTCAATCTGATGGTCAGATTTTATTTCTGGGGCAGCATCATCACCCAAAACATTTCCAGTTGGTTGCAAGTTATCAAGGCACGCATGTTTATCACTGTGCAATGGGAGGAAAAAATTATTTAAATGACAGTAGTTGCGGACAAGGTCCAAGAGGTGTTCTTCAAAACAACTCGCCATCATGTTTACTTCTGACTTCGTGTTCACATATTTGCACTCATGAGCATCTCTAGCATTCAAGTCAATATTGCACCATACACATTGCCTTGTGTCAACGCAAGGTAACGTGCAACCTACCTGCCGTAGGAATGCGCTGATAATTGCAATCCGTTGAATGGGTGAAAAAATATGTAACTTCCCGGGGGGCCCGGGAAAAAAAAAAGGAGGGAGGGACCCTTTTTTTTTTTCCATGTGGGGTGGGGGGTTGGGTTAAAGGGCCCCCTCCCTCAAAAAACAAATTAATTTTCCTCCTTTTAAAAAAGGAGGGTTTCCCCTTGTTTACTTAAACAAGGTGAGTTGGCAGGTTTGCGTTCCCCCCGGGGGGGGGTGTTCCCCCTCAAAAAAAAAAAAAAAAAGAGAGGGGGGAGGGGGGAAGGCCTGGGCGCTTTTATAAAAAACCGAAAAAAGGGTGTCCCGGGGGGGGTTTATCTGTCTATGGAAGGGAGGTAACCCTCCCCTAAAGTAGATTTGGAGGGGAGAAGATAAATAGATAATGTGTTGAGGTGGGGGAAAAAAATGTGTGTGGGCTCTATTTTCTCTGTTGAGAAAAAGAGGGGGGGGGGGAGGAGTACAAAACATGAGGGGAGCCAGCAATAAGAGGGAAATTAGGAGAGGGACTGGAAAGCGGCGGTGGGACAAAGCTTCTAGAAAAAAAAAAGGGATAAAGCAACAGAAGTTTTTAAGGAAACGATGAGAATGCATTAATAATAATGGAGAACAAGAAAATAAAAGCCAGGGAGAATAAAGGGCCCACATAGCGACACTGTCCGGTTAATACTCTTTCTCCAGTGTAAGGGTACAGTTTGCTGTGGGGACGCAACATGAAATCAACATATCCGTAAGAAAACCCACCCGACCCAGACCCGAAAACGGAAACAGGGCTATACTGTACTCTTAAGTCACCTAGACCTTTTATCAAAAAGGTCATAGACAGTTGGTTAACGTTGCTGGGGAGAATGATATAGAAGAGCACACTTATTAAATTTCACTTGCATTTTATATTTCTCATGCATGTGTGGGAGGCTTGAATGTGGAATGCACTGATACTGTATATTGGATGAAGTTTTAAGGCTGCATATATGACATACATTGAACCATCACGTGCCACAACTTTTCAGTAGTTGTCATGAAGGGATTTTCGTTGTTTATCATGGCACTGTTTAGTTGTTTACATAACAGCATCTCATTTGTGTACTCAAAAGCACCGCACATGTATGTATGCATGATTTGTAGTAGAGTGTAATTTCATGTGCATGAACAAAGTTATTCTGAATGAAGTCCCTAATGGTGCCTCATACTGTGTAAAGTCTCCAGTGACCCCTCATCAGATTTACACTGATGCATTATTATGCATGAAAGCATCACTGGATCAGCTAATCCGGTGCATCTTTGGTGCATTAACACATGCACATTTCGCTCACAAGTTGAGATAAATATGGAAACCTCTGTATTTTTGGCACCATTCCTGCAAAGAACATCAAAGCACAGGGATGAAATTAACGCCATGGGAGGATGCCGTGTGAACAGCAGCTCCTCTGCTCAAAAACACTAAACCCTGATGGCACGCATGGGGGAATGCTTAGATTAATTGTTTTAACTTTTGAGAGGACAAAAATAAACATTCTTTAAAAAAATGGAAAATTACAGGGAAAAAAAACCTCTGGTGGTGGTTTTGTCCCCTCACAGCCAGAAAGGCCCGGTTTTTAATCTCTGGGATTTTGTTTTGGTTTGTTTTTTTCATGGAGTTTATACTTCATGTTCTTCCAGGTCAGTCCAGGTTCCTTCCACAGTTAAAAAAAACATGCAGGTTAGGTTAATTGAGTCTGAATTGATCATAGCTGCAAGGGTTAGCATGCCTGGTTGTGTGTCTTGTTTCTCTCTTTGTTGGCCCTGTGCTGAACTGGCAACTTGTCAAGAGTTTACTCCACCTCTTTCCCCATGACAGCTGGGATAGGATCCAGTCCCTCTGTGTCCCTGCACAGATTGAAGTGGGTACGGAAAATGGACAGATGGTTTCTTTAAAAAATGATAAGGTTTTACAAATATAAACTACAGTAACTCTTCTTTCATCTACACTTTTGTCACCATATGCATTATTGCATATCAACAATTCTACCATGTTGTTTTTAAGTGTACATAATAGAACTATTTCCCTTCATCAGAAAACATTGTGAAGCAGCAGCTCCTACCAGCACACGCATTTGCTCAAAGTGAATGTTCTGGAAGATTTACAGTTATATTAGTCTTTGATCCAAAGAATTTTTTAGTTCAAAACTAGTCGGGAAAAATGCCTGCAAGAACTCCAGAGAAAATGTTGTAGATTTTGGTGTTCTCACATGTCTTCCCTTCAGAACATCTCTGGAAAATGTAAGGGCCGCAATGCAAGTGTGAAAAATTACTTTAAAGTGATTTCGACTGAGAAAAAAATTGACAGTTTCAGCTTTTAAGCAAGACCAAAAGAAAAAAAGCAAGCAGTTCTAGATTTATTTTGATGATGCTCTGGACAGGCATTTATCATTTACCAGTGGGAATGCCATCCAGTAACACACCTCTGCTCCAGCATACTCAACAGAAGGTGAAACTGTCTGGATTCAGTGATTGCCCCCACAGATTGTCAGGTGATGAGTGCCTTCTTCCTCAAAGAATTTGTTTTCTCTGGTTGAATGCTGCCTTAGCAAAGGTTTAAAGTGACATCAGTCACAAAGTAGATGAATAGATAAACAAATCAAGCCAGCGGCAGATCAGCAATCACTGTGACCAAAGAGGTAAACGTGAACACAACATAATGGCCCCCCTCATAAACTGTTATGATGGTACAGTACTGAAGTTTGTAACCCAATGGGGGGGTCTTCAGCTATTGCATACACTTACACTCTCAAAATTAGAGGTACGAGACAGGAACATTTCTGTACCTGTAGGTACGTTTTTTACAGATGTTCTCTCAAAAGTACAACATTGGTCTTTATGAGGCCAGAATTGTACCTTTTAACTATGAAAAAGGGTCCAAAGTAATATAAAGAACAAATTTGTACCATTTCAACCTAAAGGGTACCTGGAGCATTGAAAAACGTGCGTAGCTTGTACAATAACTATAATTAGCAGTACTTCTAAACAGTAGTATAATTATAGTTACTATGTTGTGATTTTCACAATAATCATAGTAATCGTAGTAATAGTTATGTGTATAATTGTATCATGTGTTTGGCCTAATATTTATATGAAAATTATTCATTCATTATTAGCATCTTTGATTTTTGTCATAATCTCTATTTTATTGACTTTAATTCATCATTTTTTAATTGGTTTGATTGTACTTTAACTGGTACAGCTTGATAAAGTACAAAAATGCACCAGGACCAGGTACAAAAAGAAATGTCTTTCAAAAATGAACACCCCCAGCGACAAGCGTTTGTACCCTTTTAAGTACAAACTGGTACCTCTATTTTTGAGTGTGTAGCATTGTCCTGTTGGTATTTACTTTATTGGCTGTTTCCAGACATGATGCTTCGGTACTTAGATTGGTTCACAAATATCTGTAATCATCTGAACACTTAAAGAATCATTAGCAGGTGAATTCTTCATGCAGACTTCATATGGACTTCCATGTCAAAGTTTGAATATTTCAGCTATTTCAATTTGTAAAAGAATCAAAACAGACACTGTTTTGGTCTGTAATGACTATGACAACTGGAGGTAAAACACTACAGCAACTCCATACCCACTTCAAACATATGAGATATCCCTGTAAGAGATGAATATTTGGAGCTCACATTCTAATTTTCCATCAGATAACGTTGGTCATGTAGATACCTACTTTACACAATTTTGCAATGGCTATGAATGTGAGCTGAAAACTGGAACAGTTTCAGGGTAATCTTTCTTGTGGTCTCAAAACCTGAATTTATACGTGCAAAACTTGGTTGATACCACGGGGGGGATATGGGTGAGTCTGGATCCCCCCCCACCCCTTCCTGGGAAACACAGAGTCACATCCAATTACATTGAATTTCAATGTCTTTCAGATAGGAAATACCTACCTACCTAAAATAGTTTTTCATGCCAACATACACTATCTGCTTAAAAACCATATTTACAGACTTTCTACATATCCATTTGTCCCAAATTCTGACTGAAGTTTCTATCAATCAGTTTACAAAACAAAGGAAATAAACAAACTATTCAAAAATTAAGTTATAATGATGCATTTTAACATTTATTAAATCAATAAGAGAGCAAATTTCTGCTGTTTCTCCTTAAATGGTAAACCTGTTTGCACAAGTTGGAGACTATAATTATTGCAAACAATCAAACCTACGAACAAGTATAACTAACCAAAGGAAAAAAAAGAAAGCGTTTTCCTCTGTTGCCCACCAATAACCTCCTTATTCAGACCTATACTTCCCTTCCTGACCCTGGAATCCTTTATTCAAGAGAGAGGAACCCAGAGAAACTTAACAGGTCCATTTTTTTTAAAATTCCTTTTCCATTAATAATGAAATCGTCTGTCTTCCCCTCTGCCCTCTGAAAAGAACCGCCCTGTTGCCCTGCAGCTGCTGCTTAAAACATTCCCTTACATTTGCTGTAGCTTCTCAGCGCCTCTTCCCATTCTTCGAAAAAATGCAGGTTTTTGCAGGTAAAGAAGCTAAAAAATGGAAGTTTTAAATGAAAAACTGCCAATGAAGGACAGTCTTTCAAATTTAAATTTCATAATAATGCAGAAAATGTGAAAAAGGTCTAGTTTCTCTCACCTAAGGATGCTTTCAATTCCATGCACATCATTATGTCTTTTGCTGTGTTCTCTTTTATATGTATGTGAGGGAACGAGACTTTGACATGAATAGAAGAATCACTGTTTATGTGAGAAAAAAAAAGTTTAAACGACACAAAACTGGACATACGTATTGACATTCTAACTGTTGCATCCATGAAGTTTGAGGAAAACAAAAGATTCTTCCGCTGTACATGTGCATGTGTAAGTGTGCAGGAGTTTAGTTTAGGAAACGCAAATGCTGTTGTTTGGATGAAAAACATCTTCAGTCTGCATCAATGCTTGCATGTGCGTACGTGTACTGTATGCCTCACTCAATCACATGCATGTGCATATTTTTGACTCTTTAAGTATGTGGGAGTGAGAGAACATTCACATCGCCCACCTGGGCTCAGCTTGGAGCCAACTGAGTTCTATTACTGAAAAACTCCCTGTTGTTTCTTTGGCTCAGCCTAACTGGCAGATTTGACAGTATCACTTCCTTCTTTTTCTCCTCCTCCCTTCTTAACTCCTCTCCTCTGTATCACTCTTTTCTGTTCCTCTGTTCCCAAACTTCAGCATCTCCATCGTCTCTGCTGTCTTTTTTTCCTGTCTTCTCTATATTCAATCAGCAAATGAGTGTTAAATTAGTAATTATTTTATGGAAATATGCCAGCAGGAGAAGGGGTGTCCATTTATGACAAAGGAGCTGCCATTTATGAGTCTGAATCTTCAGACTTCCCTGCTGTTTCAGCACCGAGCAGAATTTGGAAAAAAAGCTTAGAGGTTAGAAGAGGTTGTGTTTTGCAAAATTAGGTTAACAGTTTTTCTGATAGTTTAGTAAGATTTGATGCATAATTACTCATTTCCTTTCCTTTCACGCATTTATTGTGCTCATTTCATGCCCTTCTTGCTGTTCTTCTCTCCATTTAGGCTTCATCAATGTCATCTGTGTTTCCTAAAATTATACCTGTCATGACCTTAAAATGGCTTGTTGACCATCCATCCATCCATTTTCAAACTTGCTTATCCCAGTTCAGGTTTACGTGGAGCTTAAGCCTATCCCGGCAGTTACTGGGCGAAGGGTCGGGTGCACTCTGGACAGGTCACCACTCACCAGTTTGTTTCAGTGGTTGGTTGTTCAGTGAATGGGAATCAAAGCTTATACTAATCTGGTGCCATCACATCTTTACCTGCTAATCTGTTCAGCCCTGGACATGTGAAGGCTGTTGAAGGCTAGTTCCCACCAGCATAACTGTTTCAATCAGAGGCTAGCAGTTACCAGTCAGTCAGACAGTGACCCAGTCAGTCAAAAGGACACGCACCTAACTATGTGTATTTTCAAGATTAAATAACATCTAAAAGAGATGTTAACAGTTGACATGAAGGTGAATTTGACCAATTAAACCTAAAATGATGTTTTGAGGCTGTAAACTAGATGTTTACCAGGTTGTAAACATGTTTATTTCTGCTGTGAAGTTGGCCTTTTTAACATGGGAGTGTTTTGGGATTTGCTCTGTTTCGCAGCCAGCCCCTAGTGGATGAGGGGTGAACTACAGTTTTGACCTTACCTTGGTTTGACCATACCTTTGTGGGTCTGAGTCTGGTGTTATACAGATTCAAAGCAGAAATTCACAGCCATAGCAATAATGGATGATTTTTGCTCACGTCTTGCAACACACAAAAGAATTTTAGGATTTATGTTAACAAGATTATATATTAGGCAGCTAAGCAGAGGGAAACTTCAGGATATATTGTATATACTGTAGTAAATCTCCAATTTCAAAGGAAGCAACGAGATGACTGAACGAAATTATAAGAATGAAAAATACTTCATCAATCCCAGAGGAAAACTGTAACATTTTTAGTTGTAGATGTGTTTGAAAATGCAGTTTTTTCTGACTGCTCTGTAGAATAATAAAAAAAAAAAAAGCTTCATAACGTCAATTAATGATAAATTATTTACTGCTTTGAGGCATCCAGATAAAAAAATTGTCATTTTCACTTTTTTATCTATATGATGATGAGTTTTTTGGGAACAGTGGAAAAGTGACAGTTATTATTATTTTTGAAATGCTATCACGTCTGTCTCAGTCCACCCAAAGTTGATTAAATCTACAAATAAGTGCTTCTAATGAAGAGTCTATATTCAGTTTGAGTTGTAAAACTAAAAGCTTCCTGAAATGTCTATACACAATTAAAATATAGGGGTAGGAGATAGGAACATTTCTGTACCTGTACGTTTATTTTTACAAATGTTCTCTCAAAAGTACAATATTGGTCTTTATGAGGCCAGTGTACCTATATACTATGAAAATGGGTCCAAAGTTTTATAAAGTACAAATTTGTACTATTTCAACCCTAAGGGTACCTGCAGCATTGAAAAAATATGCATAGCTTGGACAATAACTATAAACAGTATTATAATTATACTTATTATATTATGGTTTTCATAATAATCATTGTAATAATTACATGTATAATTATATATGTGTTTGGCCTAATATTTATATAATAATTATTCATTTATTATTAGCATCTTTGATTGTTGTCATAGTCTCTATTTTATTGACTTTTATTCACCATTTTTAATTTGTTTAATTGTACTTCAACTGGTACAGCTTGATAAGGTAAAAGGACCAAGACCGAAGGGTACAGTAATGTCTTTAAAAAAGGAACACCCCCAGCGACAAGCGTTGTACCCTTTTAAGTACAAATTGGTACCTCTATTTTTGAGTGTGTAGTTGCCTGGCAACCATGAAACAATGAAGCTACCAGTGAAAGGCTGATGAACTGTGGATTTTGTGTCTTTGAGTTTGTAATTATTCTGAAGTTGTCTGAATTTATTTTTTCTCTTCTGGTTCTGACTCTCTCTACCTCCTGTTTTATTCATCGTTCAAGCTTGCTTTGTTCACTCCAATTAGTTTTACTTCCTGTTCTTAAGTCAGACCTGGTATTCAGTCACTGGTTGCCACACCTCCTGTCGGTAGGTTTTCTTTTGTCCTATGCCATTATCCCCTTTAGTCAATCAATCATCCAGCAGCACTTAAATCTGAGGTTTGATTGTTAGTTTAGATTGTTGTTAAGTTTAATCTTGGCAGCACCTTTTGTTTGGTTTATGATAAAGTTTTTTTTTTTCTTCACCTACTCACCTCCCCACCTGTTCATCCTTTGTAAGGAACCTCCACCTCTTTACTGTGGATTGAAAGAGGTTTTCCTGAGGATGTTTGTTCAGATTCGTTCTGGGCTTCGGTTTTCATTTGGATGCTTCTATATTTCAGCTGTCAGATAACCAAGTGGCAAAAGGAATTTGATTGCAAGTTTGCCAGCAAACCATTTTCCCCGAGTTGCTTCAGAAACACAGTGATTTAAAAAACAAAAACACATTTTTTTTAATCATTCAAAGGAGGCATTGATTTCCAGATTCATCACATCTGAAAGTTACTGAAGAATATTACTATTAAATGTGGCAAATGGTGCTTCTTAATTATGCTGTTTCTTATGTTGACCATATACTGTATATTTTTTTCTGTCTCTGGTTTTGAAGTGCAGGTTGCTGTGAGTGATAGTGCTTTACAAAGCCATCCCCTAAATCTTGTGAAACAAAGAAGACTGTTTAAATGTGTGTGGGTGTGTGTGTGTATACTTTTTAGTGTATCGGAACATCAGAGCGGTAGCATTTCCTCACCGAGTGCCTCCACGACTTGTTTTCTCGCGCTACTATTTGTGTCTGTATTTGCATTTGCATATGCTGTGAGGTATCTTTCATATGCACACGCCTTTCAAGCTGGCTCTCACTCACACACATTCACACACAGTCCAGTGATGTGCAGCAATTATGGGAAACCCACTCGCCGTCTCTGTGCCTCAGCGATGGCTGGAAAAGAAGACAGAAGTTGTGCAGGGATGCAAGTGAAAGCAGTCTGCCCAGTTCAGAATATGACAGCTTATATGCTTGTTTTTTTTCTTTCTTTTTTCTTATTCATTAGATAAGTGAAAAGCAAAAACTCAGTGATAGCACGCCGGCACCAGCTATGATTTATGTTCACCTCTGGAAAGAGAAAAGTAGAATTTATGGCTTTCTCATCTGGCCTAATCTTCACTGTATGCTGCAAAGCCCGAGCAATGCAGCAAGCTTAGAGGGAGAGG
Source organism: Atherinomorus stipes (assembly GCA_023101725.1). Taxonomy (NCBI): domain Eukaryota; kingdom Metazoa; phylum Chordata; class Actinopteri; order Atheriniformes; family Atherinidae; genus Atherinomorus; species Atherinomorus stipes. The sequence goes on from JALJCO010003069.1 coordinate 10,340, forward strand.
CAAAGTGAGGCTGAAAATTGTCCTCTACACTTTCTCTAGTTAGTTTTTTTCCCCTCTTTTTTCTCTCCCTTTCTCTCACTTAGTAACCAACTCTATCACATTTTGTCCTTGTCGGTTTCTCCCCCCTCCTGGAAGCTAACATACACCCATATATACACATACACAAGGCGCGCAGGTACGCTACGCACACAAACACGCGCTCACACATAAAGTGAGATCTGCTCAGCCCCTCAGCGACACCTTCGCTTCTCTCGCACCAATTTTCTCGCACTTTTCATTCCCCATGTCTTCTCCTTTCCTTCGCTCGCTGCTTCACTCTGCACCTCCGCCCTCAGCCACCTCCACATATGGATCTTTTCTTTTTATAGTCAAAGTTATAGTCCCTATGGCAACATCAGAGTTGTTGATTGCCAAGGTGCAGCATATCAAATCACGCAAACTATCACAAGAGCCCCGGTTGCATGTCACACTGTTTTCTATTACCAATACCTCTTTCTGTGATGAATCAAGCTTGAGTGAGATAATCAGCCTGTGGTCGGGCCTTACAAAAGAATCTCAAAGTCGGGTGAGTGTCATAAAGCAACAAATTAAACATTTATAGACACTTAAAATGGAATATCTGACAAGAATCATTTATCAGCTCTCCTGTATGTATCTCATTTGCATGTGTCTTTAGTGCGTGGGATGTCGTGTGTACAAGTACATGTCACAGGCAAGTGTGAAGCTATAACAGCTTCTGACAGGGCAAAATCATTTGGGGGTGCAGATGATGTGCTTTTTCTATCCAGTTACACAGTGACAACAGAATTCTAAACTGTCAATTCCTATTAAAGTGTTAGCAGGGAACCCTGTCTACTCTCATTCCACATCGATTCTTATCCAGGTAGAGTGCTGAAAAGATGGAGGAAATGAGGGGGAAACACTGTTTTCTGCATTAACTTAAGGTGGAAGGAAAAAAATGTTTTTGCACTCGCACTCATTTACTCAATTCAACAGTAAATTCATGCCGCAGAAGAGAAGGAAGAAGACGGAGGGGGGGGGGGGGGGTAATAAGATGTGAAACGAGAATAGAAAGGAAAACTGAAAGAGCTGCACATTTTCATTTGAACCTCTCATTCAAAAACCTCTCCAAAGCCGTCCCACTGTAATGCCAGCATTCAGGCTGCTCGCCAGTGAGAGAAGGCGAAAACAGGAGGAGATAAAGAAGAGGTGGGCTGGTGTGAAATGGATCAAACAATGGATGTGAGAAAAGCATTGCTGTTCCCAACCAACTGCAGGCAAATAAGAAAAGGCGTGGAGGAGGAGCGGGGGTGTGTGATAACATGCGGCTTTCAAAATGTGTTTTGTAACTAGCTTTTTGGACAACAGGTCTTCAGAAAGTTAAAGAAAGTATTTTCAAAGGTAGTTAAAGCACAAGGGGAATTATTTTCAATCAGAGAGGAAATTCAGGAGGAATCTGTGGATGAAAGCTCATCTGCAGACAAGAATAATGACCGGGCCTTAAAGCTGGGATTATTTTGACTCACACCAGGCCAAGAATGTTGCTCCATGCTGATATCCGATTTGGATGTGTGTGTGCGTGCCTGTCTATCGTTCTGTACACAGGCTGCCGTGATGAAGGAATCAGGGACGATCAGAGAGCCGGACAGAGGCTTGCCTCCTTTTGTGATCTCCGTGTGTTTCCCTTTCATCTGTCTTTGTGGAGATGCAGTGATCCTGGTAGACGCTGCGGGGACAGCTGCATCACAAAGCAAGCAGCAGCAAATGCTGAAAAAACAAGCCCACAAAGATGCCTTTGTCATCCCCTTTGAGGCTTTTAAAGAGATTTTAAGGTTAAAAAACAGATGACAACTCATTGATATAATTAAACATGTAAATTCATCTATTCAAATATATCAGCCAGTTATTAAATAACAACTTTTTAACATCTAAACTATGTTTTATAGAAACTAAAGCATATCAAGACTGTGTGAATGTTGGGTCTGCTGCAGTGCTGCATCATCTCACAGCATTTCAAACGTAAAAATGTAAATAGATGAGAGTAAATGTGTCAGAAAAAAGAAAAGAGATTAAAAAAAAAGTAAATGTGTCATTTGCAATGATGCTCACTGCAACCATGTTGTTGTTGCTACTAGCCACCCAAGTGCTGCGGTGTAACAGCCAAAGAAAGCACAGTCTGTGCCGATTCATAATTCATCTGGATGCCTTTTTTCTTTCAGTACTTCTTTTGCTTCTGTCCACTCACGCTGACTGCAGCATGCCACTCAATCCCAGCACAAACAACAGGGCCAGGCCGCCGTGTTGTCAGAAAATACTCCCCTCACCCTTGATCTGACGGGAAACAGATTGCCCATCTCCGTTTGTCTGTAGAGATGAGAGGGGATAAAGAAGAAGAAATACAACAAAAGGAAAGCGATTGGGATGTTTCACTTTATAGCCCCTCTTTACCCTCACACACAGACGCTGATCTCTGTGCAATATGTTTCACTCCAAAAGAAAGGTTTAATGTTTGGCCATATGTCAGGATGAAGAACTACACAGGGAGGAAAGGTGGAAAAATGCTCACTGCGATGTGCAGACATTAAAGGAGATTAAACTTGAGGGGAATCCATGTGGGATTTAGCCATTTATCAATTTGTAGACTTACCTGAAAGTTCTTGTCAAACAGGACTTGGGACAACATCAAATCACGCTGCACTCTGGGTATTTCAGGGGCTTGGAGCGCACCAGAGCGGCTATTGTGTGCTTGCAGCAGAATAGTGTCAGATGACAAATGTCCAGTCAGATATAAGCAAGCAGTGAACGGCATGGAGGCAGAGAACAGGTCAGTAATAGAAAAGCTGAACTTAAAATATGACTGACACATGTCAACTTTAAGAAAGCATTTCTGATGAAGGACATCAAGTGATTAGTAATTTAGGGTGAAATCTTTTGGTCATATCACCAAGGTCGCTAGTTTCTCTTTCTTGATGGAAAAAAATTTAAATGACCATTTCCTTTTTCTATTTTTTTTTTTTTTTTAGCATTTTTTCCAAAGACTTTAATACACTGCCTGGCCAAACAAAAGTTGACACCTGGATTTAACTAAGCAAATAGGTACAAGCTTCCTATTGGATAATTACTGCATGGGCGATTATCTTCCAGCTGGCAACAAGTTATTTAACCCCAACTGGCGCAATGAGTTGCTTCTCATTTCCTAAACAACAATGTTGAAAGACACATCCGTGATCATGGAAAAGATGTTAGTCTGTTTGAGAAGGGTCAAATCATTGGCATGCATCAAGCAGAGAGAACATTCTGAAAAGACTTAAACTGGGTTAAGAAGTGTCCAACGCAATATTAAAAACTGGAAGGATGGTGGGGAACCATCTTCTTCCTGGAAAAATGTGGTCAGAAAAACCATCTTGAATGATTATGATCCGTTATCACTTAGAGGCGCTATAGAAGATGTTTTTGGCATTTCAGAAAGCAGACTGTTGGCGAGGTTTTTGAATAATGCGCATGCGCAAGACCAACCTGTTAGATTCACAGCTCCCTCCCCCAACCACAGAACATTCACTAGTCACTCCAGTGTTAAGCAGACAACAGGTACAGATTCTCCATCATGTCACAAACGCAAGTAAAACAGATATCATTGTATGAACGTCGCTATCTGCTAGCAGAATGATGTTAGCTACCTGCTGCAAACATCAGACGAGAGCACGGAGCTTCCGGGACGCAGTATTACTCTCGCCAAACAATCACTCTCATTGATCAGTCTCGCCTATTACCCATTGAATTGACCGTCAATCACTGTTACTACGGTAGAAAGAGTAATTGACGAGCCAATAGACAAATGAAACATGTAAGGAATGCAGAGATGATTGGCAGAGGTTTTTTTAGTCCCATTACTTTCACAGCTGATGTTCAATAATATTTATATATTTAAAGCTTTCAATAATTGCGTATGGGGTGATGAACCCAGTTTTAATCGAATATTGTAAAAATTGTTGAAAGAACAACAAAGTCTATAATGTCTTTAAATATTTGGTGAGATCAAATGGAAGGAAAACAACAGTAGAACTTAGGGCTATGTTTAATAGTGAAAGTAAAGCATTTCCACGTGCACAATGCAAAGGGATCTCAAGGGATTGGGACTGAACAGCTGTGTAGCCTTAAAGAAAACCACTAATCAGTGAGGCTAACTGGAAAAAAAGGCTTCATTATGCTAGGGAGCATAAATATTGGACTCTGGAGCAATGGAAGAAGGTCATGTGGTCTGATGAGTCCAGATTTACCTTGTTCCAGAGTGATGGGCGCATCAGGGTAAGGAGAGGCAGATGAAGTGATGCAGCAGCAGTCAGACTCTACCATACAAATAATGCAAATAAATCTTGTGACATTACAGGATCTTATTGAAACAATGCCACAGTGAATGTGCGCCGTAATCAAAGCTAATGGCAGTCCAATGAAATATTAGAGTGTATGACCTTTTTTGGGGGGCAAGGTTTTGGCTTGACAGTTATATGAGGATGCAATCACTTTTAAGTGACTTGTAATCTCATCCTGATCAAAATATTTAGCTTTATGACAAAAAAAAACAAACCCTCAGCTTCTCATCTGGTTCCATTGCTAGTAGTCACCTTACTGCAGTAATAATGTTAATGGACAAGTGTGAGCTG
>JALJCO010003069.1:20000-214239 GCA_023101725.1 Atherinomorus stipes
GCTCTGAAGGAAAATGTGGAGCATCCTCTGTCAAAACATCGACAAAAACTTATCAGCAGCAAAGCCAGTCCTATTTCACTCGCACTAATCAAATAAACTGGAGATTATTAAATAGCAGATGTGCGTGAAAAAAGTGGATGTCTAGTCTGGTATTTTCTGTGCACTGGGCTTTATCGACAGCCAAGACCGCTTAGAGCAAATTTTCTGCGTCTAGACATGTAGTGACCCACTCTTGACATCAATCAATGGACTGCACAAGACAAGATTGAAGAAGTTTGACCATTTTCGGACAGTCTTTCAAACTTTCTAGTTGTTAATATAATTGGCACCAGAGTGATTCTGTAGCTACAAGAAGGAGGGGAAGAGAGGAGGGAAAAAATAGAACGTGCAAGTAGCTAACAGTTGATAAGCAGTAGAGGCAAAAGGAGAGAGAGAGTGTTAGCCTGTAAAGAAAATAACCTTTAAAGAAAGGAGGAGAGGCTGCCTGACATCCTCTTCCATTTAGTCTGCTGGTTTTTGGAGGGTGATTGATGGAGCAGGAGGTAAGAGAGGCAAGCACTGAGCGAGAGGAAGCACAGCACGAGCAATCCGAGTTGTGCATACCCGTTTCAATTGGAGGTCTATTTTTTTCTGTATGTCCTGAGCTTACTTCTCTACCTCTCATCTGTTCTCCACACTTCTGCTTTTCAAAGCTTTGCGCTGTAATGCCAGGACGTTACACCTCTGATAGCAGTCATGCATGTATAAAAAAGTCTTTTATTTTGATAAAAGGACAAATAAAAATGCTTAAAAAAAATCAATCCTACTCAGGTGTAAGTACATGCAAAGTACACTTAAAGTATCAAAAGTAGGCATTCTGTAGTAGAACATACTGTCGTCCTCAAAATTACTCAAACCCTCCAATTAAAGAAAATGCTAAATTCACAATAGTAATTCAAATAACAAACTTAAAAAAGTAATAATTAAAAATGAAAAGAAATATTGCTTTTGAATTGTAGTTTAAAAATATATATATAATATATTTATATATGTATATATTGTATAATATATATGTATATATTATATTTTGTGTGTTTGTTGTTAATATTTCTGTTGAAATACAATTCAAAATCAATCAAATCAATCAGAAATTTTTATTAATTATGACTTTTGTCAATTTCAACTTATTTAAGTGACAGCTGAATTTTTTCCTTATTTAATGGGAGGGTCTGAATAATTTTGAGAACTGTATATTATTGCATAACATTTGAATAGGATGTTGCACTTGGTGTAAGTAGCAATTAGCTGCTGCAGCTGGTCAAGATGAGGGCTTGACGTTAATATTTCATATACTGTCACATAACATAATACTCAAGTTCTTAACCTGCAGAATCAACCAGTGAGATTGATATTGATAGGGACCTTTTGCAAACTGTTCTTCTCACCAGTAACTTTGTCTTTCTGGTAAAATTTTTATTTTGGAGAGAAATCTCATCTCTGAAATGAGCTTTAAGGTGTGAAAAGTATGTTGGGAAATTCTCAATTCTTTCAGGACTGGGATACTTTAACTTGACTAAATGAGAATTATGCTTTGCAGTATTGTTAACCTGATCATTAACTGAGGAGGAGGCGTTTTTACTGATGGAGCCCTGATGAAAACTGTTATCAGTGATGAAATCAGATGCTCACACAGCTGATAATGTATAACTTTGATCCAGCTGACAGTGGAGAGACATCAGGGATGCATTGCAATGTAGAATGTGTTTATGGAAGCTTTCCATAATGTTGAGATTTTGGTGTATGATGATTTGCTTTCTGAGTATAACTGCATGTGCATGCATGTTCAGTCCTTTCTGAAACAGAATATTCATAGTTGGCTTCTCTTGGTGAGGTGTGTGCTACTAATGTGCATGTGTCCAAGAGGATGTGAGGGGGGCAAGCATTTGAAGATTTGTGTGTGTATGTTTCTGCGTATACGTGTGCGTCCTCCAACACTGATGTGTGCTACAATCTTGTAAACACTCGCCATAGCAACCCACCCCCCGGTGCAAGGCCAGAGCGCAGATTAGTCTTGTTGACTCGGCAAGGACACCCTGTTAAGCCCAGGCAGCGAGGAACGGACCCTCGGCACACATGCACGCACACACAAACACACTCCCACGTATGCACTCACAGATACTCACTTCTGTGCGCACATTAATTTGCAGAGCGCATTCAGAGGCAATTGCTCTGAGGCTCATTAATTTCCAAACATATACATCCATTTCCACAAAGCTCAGATTTTTATGTAATGTAAGAACAGAAAACAGCCGTGCGTGTCCACGCAGCTGCTGCTGCTGGGAACTAACACACTTTCAACGTTTGCTCCGCAGCTCCCCTCAAACCCTGATTCAGTCACTTGTCTGTCACATGCTGACATTAATGAATCTTTGCTGGACTTCAGTCTGCCTATATTTCATTAACACTCATGTGTGACGGATCTGCATCTGATTATATTATCTCCCAATTCTTTTTTTTTTCTTTATTTCTTTTTTTTTTTTTTTTTGACAGCATATAAATTTGTCTGCCGAAAAATTGGGGGGATAATAAATTTGGGATTCATGACGGCTGACATGAGTTCCACAGAAAATGGTACCCTTCTCTCCATCCTTACAATAATGCAGCTGTCAGCTGGTCTCATCCTGGTGATTTGACTTTATTACTGATGCACATTAAATAGCAATACGCTGTTTTGTATAAAGGCAGTTCAAACAAAGAGACTGTAGACCTAAACATAGGTTCTGGTTAAATCATGAGTCATGGTCTTACCTGAGGACCGGAAACACCAACGCATCTGTCTCGTCTCCTGCCTGACACCTGTGACAGGCCAAATTCCTCATCTATAATAAGAGGGTTCCTCTGCTTCTTTGAAAAAAATAACTGTCAGATTAGTGTGACAAGCAAGACCCATGGATTGTCACACACGTCTTTTTCAGTTTCTATCTATGTCCGACAAAACATCTATTGAATCAGTTGCATGGATATTGCATGAATGATATCATCTCTACCTCATAATACCGGCTCATTTTTACTTGCTGGTCACTCAGAGATGTTCCTGTCGCATGAACACTTTCTAACCTTCCACGGAGAATTATTTTTATTCTTCACTCATTTTTGGGGCGGGTTTATTTTCACTGTAATCGTATTGTACGTTGTGAAATCAGCAGGAGGCCTCCACAATGAAAGGACAGAGATTTTATACTTACAACAATAAAGCCCAGCCAGAATTGGATAGAAGGATGCTTTGCGTAGCCCGTTTCTGTCATGGCATTATTACAGGCAAGCAGTCCAGATGGTACAAAGCAAAATGCTGCAGATGAAGTCCGGAAATAATTGAATAACTGCAGCGTTTACTCACTGTACTTTGAAGGAGTGTAGACTATCATATTAGCCTCTTAAGTGTAGAGCTGCTATACAACCGTAAGCCAAAAACAGCTTGGCAGCTCAAGCTGAATGTAAGAGAAACAATAACTAGTAACAAAATCTTTTCTTTTTAATCATGAAGGGATTAGACACATGGTTAAAAACAAATATTTACCAAAGAAACAGTATGCCGAACAAGCAGAATATGAACTTTGCCATGTGTGCAGTCTTTCTAGACTTAATCACAATCCACAGCTGATTTGTAATTGACAGGTGTTTGGGGAGCATGAAGATGCATCAGGAGAAACATGTTTGATTTAAAAAAGAATCTTTACAGGGTTCCCACGCATCCTGGAAAACCTGGAAAATGATTTAACATTTTTCCAGTCATGGAAAACCCATGAAAAATGAGAAAAAGAGTCAAATGTCCTGGAAAAGCTTGACTTGTCCTGGAAAATTATTTTTCTTCACTTTGCTTCTCTCTGTGTTGTTACTGAATGCAAACAGATTAAACATTTAACATATGTTTGTTTTCAGCTGCCTTTAAATGGCAACATTGAGCTTCTCTGCTTCGTCGCTGCTTTGTTGCTGTGTCATCGCTGCTCTGCTTAATCGCTGCTTCTTCTCTGCTTTGTCACTGCATCATCACTGCTCTGCTTCATCTCTGCTTCGTCTCTGCTTCGTCGCAGCTTCGTCGCAGCTTCATCTCTACTTCGTCTCTGCTTCGTCTCTGCTTCGTCGCTGCTTCGTCGCAGCTTCGTCGCAGCTTCATCTCTACTTCGTCTCTGCTTCGTCTCTGCTTCGTCTCTGCTTCGTCGCTGCTTCATTGCTGCTTCGTTGCAGCTTTGTCACAGCTTCATCTCTGCTTCGTCTCTGCCTCATCACAGCTTTGTCTCTGCTTCATCACAGCTTTCTCGCTGCTTCATCTCTGCTTCGTCGCTGCTTCATCTCTGCTTCGTCACAGCTTCGTCGCTGCTTCATCTCTGCTTCGTCGCTGCTTTGTTGCAGCTTCATCTCTACTTGGTCTCCGCTTGGTCTCCACTTCGTCTCTGCTTCGTCTCTACTTCATTGTTGCTTCGTCTTTTCATTGTCGCTGCTTCATCGCTGCTTCATCTCTGCTTCATCTCTGCTTCATGGCTGCTTCATGGCTGCTTCATGGCTGCTTCGTTGCAGCTTCATCTCCGCTTTGTCTCCGCTTGGTCTCCACTTCGTCTCTGCTTTGTCTCTGGTTCCCCTCTGCCTCATGTCTCCTTTGTTGCTGCTTCATGACTTTAAAAAATATAAGCTACAATTGTAGAACACTTCTTCAAAAGTTTGGGGTGGAATTTTTTAGTCTATGTTGTGATAATTTGAAGCGTACTGTAGCAGCTGGAAATGTCCTGAAAGTGTCCTAGAAAAGTCTTGGAAAATAACTTCAACAAAAGAGTGGGAAACCTGCTTTATTACAAATGTAGTGCACTATTGCACAGCGGTACATGATTGAATGAGAAGAGGCCAAGGACTGCATCATCAATAGCAATGAAATTCTGTGTATTGAAGCTGTATTTAGTTCATTCATAAGCATCTCTCAGTGTTTTATAAACTTACTGTGTGGCTCATTTTTATAACGGGGCAAAGCATCTACGAGAGTAAACACAAAATGGGGTTTTAACCATTTAAAGTTGTTTTTAACATCAGCAAACTGACTCCTTGTGTGTTTGATCCTGTTTTATTAAATAACCTCTCTTTGATAATTTCTTGTATTCACATCTAAGGCTGAACAAATATTCTTCCATCTGAAGACACCTCTGATCCTCTGATCATGACCTTCCCTTTTAGAAGACAGAAAGCTCTTTGTGGGCATGCTCAACAAGCAACAGTCTGAAGATGATGTGCGGCGCCTTTTTGAGTCCTTCGGCAGCATCGAAGAATGCACCATCCTCAGAGGTCCCGACGGAAACAGCAAAGGTGAGTTTATAGCTGTTTATGACTTTGAGCCAGCCGAGTCTTTCACAGGCTACTGCACAGAAATGATTTGGCCTTTCAAAGTTGGTGACTTTGTAAAGTTCCTCTTAAACTCACATGTAAAGTGACGTCAAAGCAGCCTCGTTCACAATTATCAGAGGAGTCGTTACATAAGAATATTGTTGATTCTGTGAAATCTAACAGAAAATACCAATGGGAAACTTTGCCAAAAGCTACGAGTGATAAAAACTGCCAACACTTTACACTTTACAGATAGACCCCATTAACCTCGTGAGTCAACTTTTACATGGCACTGATAGAAGAAAAAAAAAACTGAATAAATCTCCTTATTAACCACTGGACCTAACGTCAGGCCAGAAAAATGTCTTTTCAAAAAATGTTGTCAGAGTGCTACACAAGTTCACTGCCTGAAGTTCATCAGTGGGCTTAGCAGCCAATCAATGAGGCCCGATGATAACTAAGCCTGATGATTACAGTGTGCTTGATCACTCAGATTCCTCCGTGAAGCTCCATTAACAAGGCTTCATCAGCCAGCTTACTCAGCGAAGAGAGCTCAATAATTACCAAGAATTTGATCATTCAAATTCATCAGTGGCACTTGTCAATAGTAAGTGACACCAGAACGCTGTGACATTTTCAGCCCCATCAGAGAAGCCCAGAGTTGTTAATGCTGTCTGTGCCATGTTCAGTCTGCTTACTGAGCGTCCCATCCAAGTTTCCACAGCCGACAAGCCTGTCAGAAAATTATTGTTGTAATCTTGATGGAAGCTTATCTCAGTTTTAAAAAAAAAAAAAGTTCCCTTTTTTGTGTGGTTTTACTGGAATTTGTACTTGTTCTCTCATTATCCCCTGACTCACTGTCTCCTCTTTCCCTCTTTCTCTGCAGGCTGTGCATTTGTAAAATACTCGTCTCACGCTGAAGCTCAGGCAGCCATCAGTGCACTACACGGCAGCCAGACGATGCCTGTGAGTATGCCATAACGGCCTAAGAAAAAGCATGTGTGAGAGGGGTGAGTCACACAGAGAGATGAGTCAAATGGCGTTTAATTAACTTCTTAAAGTTAAGTTATACTTTATTAATCCCAGTGAGGAAATTTGTCCTTTAGATATGACCCATCCTAAATTTCTCAGAGCAGTGAGCACCAACTGTAGCTCTTAGGCCGCTGCCTTGGCAGGAATATTGAGAGGATGTGTGTGTGTGCATGTGTGCACAAGTACAGATACAAGCTTATGTCACGTGTCTATTGAACTGCAGTTATATGTACTGCCTGGCGCCTGTGTGTGTGTGTGTGTGTGTGTGGTGTACAGGGTGCCTCATCCAGTCTGGTGGTGAAGTTCGCTGACACGGATAAGGAGCGCACCATCCGCCGCATGCAGCAGATGGCTGGTCAGATGGGCATCTTCAACCCTATGGCCCTGCAGTTTGGAGCCTACGGAGCCTACGCTCAGGCAAGACCCACAAACCCTTTTTTTTCCATCCACAGTTATTTATGCAATGAGCCGTGGAGATTGAAAAGTGTCCTGAAGCCCAGCTCACATAAAATCTGAAGTTGCAACAGAAGTTAAGGTCATGTCAGCTTCTCTACTTTCTAAAATAAATAGATAAATAGAAAAAGGTGGGAGTCAGGTACAGGGGAGTTAATACCTGGTTTCTGCCTATTAGCCTCTGCTTCCTGCCTCTACGCTGCACCTCATTTCACTTTATAGCCCTACTCCTTCCTTTTATCTGTCTTTTTTAACTCAGTAACCTCACACTCTGTCTTAGCGTTTCTTTTATTGCTCTCTGTCTTTCTTATAATCGCTCTCCCATCATCCAACTGCAGGTGCAGCAGCAGGCAGCATTGATGGCATCTGTAGGCCAGGGAGGCTACCTCAGTCCTATGGCAGCCTTTGCTGCTGCCCAAATGCAGCACATGGCCACCATCAATGGCCTCCCAGGAGCACCGCTGACCCCAACGTCAGGTAATGTCGATTCAAAATTAAAGGACCATCAAGGACACTTCCAAATTTCCACAAACAATGAAGCTCTGATCCAGCAGAAGCATATGCCTGTTTGATGATAAACTCGCAACATCACGTATTCACTTTTCCTACTTTTAGAGGGATATACGGTCATCCTCAAAATGATTCATAAACTCCAATTAAAGAAAAGGCTAAATTTACAATAGTAATTCAAATAACAAGAAAGTAAAGAAACTAATAATAAATAAAAATGTACAAAATTATATTTTTGTGAAATAAAATATTGCTTTTGAATTGTTGCTGGAAATAATATTTTTTTTAAAAACAGAACAAACAAAACTGTCCCATATTACAGTAGAACATCTTTCCCATGAGCAGTGGACCAACATACCTGTCAACAGGTGCAGAAGTCTTTTTGAACATTATAGAAAACACCTGATTGCAGTGATTGTCTCAAAGTGTTGCTGCTTGTTTGTCATGCTTGTTTACTTGTTTTATTGTGCGTTTGTCTTTAATATTTCTTTCAACCCGATAATTCAAAATCAATGCCATGATTTTGAATTATCGGTTTGTCAATTTCAGCTTATTTCACTGGCAGCTGATTTTTTCCTTCTTTAATTGGAGGGTATAAATAATTTTGAAGACGACTGTAAGTGACTTCAGCAAGATGCTGTGCAGTGCTACGCTAGGGTGGTTTTAGGCATTTGAAACTTTTTTTCTTTCAGCAGCTGCAATGGAGGGAAAAGGATGCACAAGCAAGCAATTTAACCAGCAGCATCCTGAGTTAATAATGAGTTGATGAAAAGCAAATCCAAAAAGGGAAATAAATGTTTGTCTAACAAACATTTGGTCATTGATTGTAGTTTAAATAATGGCAATTATAGAAGTTTAATAGACAAACTTTAAAAGTTTAAGAAAGAAATGGTCTTTTTAAAGAAAAATACTTGTAAAAAACTTGGGGTTGTCATTCTAAATCTTGTCTAATCTCTTAATGTCTTTCTGATTCTGTGTTATTGAATGAGAAACATTAGCTATAACTTCTCTGATTGCGCTGACATGATGGTGTGTTCAGCACGGCTGCTTCTCACCGTTTCAGAGTATTCCCAGCTGGCATTCGACCAAAGTTAAACATTTAAATGGGGTTGACATAACATCAGTTCAATGTCATAACAACGTTGAACACCCAATGGTCGAAATGGTGACCAGTGTTTTCCAACCCTGATCCTCAAGGCACACTATCCTTAATAAGACTTAAGACTTTCCATTTTGCCGTGCTAGGACACAGCTTATTCAAATTAAATGGATCTCTGACGATCCTGCACCAGCTCTGCACCAGTCCGCTACTGACCCAGTAATGTGAGTCAACGTGGAAAGTCTTCAGGATAGTGTGCCTTGAGGACCAGGGTTGGGAATCACTGGTCTAATCAACATATTTTTCAACGTTGCTACTTCAAAGTTGATTTATTTTTGCAAAATCCAAACAAAATCGAACATTTTTTCATTGCTGGGATTGATTCAATCACAGTTTTGTCAACGTTGCTTCATCGTTGACACATCGTGAAAATGCCAGCTGGGTTACAGATGACAGCAAAAGCTTAGCGGTGAGGCAACAGCAACGCATTTTACAACTGCCGCTAACAGATGACTGCAAAACAGGCTTGCAATCAGATTTCTAAACAAATATATTTAACATTTTTGAAATATTGTTGGAAAGTAATAAAATGCACATTAAAGCATGTGGACATTCATATGTAGATCAGACAGTGCTGCTGAAGAAAGTGTAGAGACGTCTTTTCTAAAAATCTCTACATATATTACTGTAACCAGAAAGACTAAATATTGTAGCTTTGACCGAAGTGCTGTGGGCTTTAATTGTCTGATTTTTAATCTCATTAATCTGAGCTATACTTGTCTCAGCGCAGTTTTCCTTATTCTTTGAAACAATGTGTGAAAATCTGATCTAATGGCTGCTGTGTAACCCCAAGGCCATTACTGGTACGAGAAATCAGCCCTGACATTTAGCGTCTTCGTCCGCCCACTGGACCGGCCCCTCTGACATTTGCGAGAGTGACTAGGTGGCCAGTCAAAGTAAAACTTTCCCATGAGGAAAAATACAATCAGATGCTTATCTGTTTTCATGACTGCAGGTGGCAGCACTCCCCCAGGCATCAGCGCCCCCACAGTGACCAGCATCCCCTCTCCCATCAGCGTAAATGGTTTTACTGGCATGCCACCTCCCCAGGCGAACGGGCAGCCACCTGCAGAAGCTGTCTTCACCAACGGGATACATCACTACCCCGGTAGGTCTGATCATCTCAGGCGCATGTATGCACACGTAAGAAAGCAGTCTCAGACACTAGCGCATACGCATTTCTATATTTTAGAAATACAGTTATAAATACAGTGTTAAGCTGTGACTTCATCACAGTGAAGCTCTAGACAGTATAACTGGAACGTGTGCATGTTGCCAGCTTACATGCGTGAGTAGCCTTGAAGCATGTTCAGGGGGCCGAGGCCAAACAAATGCAGCGCACAGACAGTGAGCATGTGAGGGAGATGAGTGTCTGGCAAAGGTGTTTATAGGGCTTCTGGAGCTTGAGTATGTGCTTGTGTCATGAGCCATAGCTAGTGCCTCATTGGCTCTGTTTGTGAAGAGGTGGAAGAAAAATATGTCTGCTTTTTTACACTCTTGTCTCCCCAGTGTTGCAGGAGGTGGTTTTTAGGGAGGACTCAGAGAAAAACGGCTTGGGCGTGGCTCCGAGGAGTTGTTTTGGGGTTCAGGGTGGCTGCTTCCTGTCCTCTCTCTCTGAAGGTAGCGCTCTCCCCCCACCCATCCTCACCTCATTCCTCACTGGGCTCGAAATGGTCAGGAAAATTTCAAGTCATTTGAGACAATGTGAAGCGATCATCTCAAAATCATTTTCAAACAGCTACAACAAGCTGAAGAATAAACTGAATGAATTAAAACAATCTGTATTTTAAAATGACAAATAATATATTTCTATATACAAGGGCATAAACTTAAAATACCTGCAGACACAACTTGGGACAGAAAAGCCAGTTATTACATTGTATTTCATTAATTAGTGATTTTTATCCAGAGGATTATGTTTCTAAAAAGATGCTAAAAAGGCAAGTAGTCAGTCTTTTGTTAGTTAAATTACTTTATCACCAATGTATATATATGTATATATATATATATATATATATATATATATATATATATATACACACACACACATACATACAGGTACAACCCAAAAAATTAGAATATCTGGAAAAAGTTCTTGTGTTTCTGTGATTCAACTTAAAAGGTGGAATATACATATTTTATAGATAAATAATATGAAATAATATATTTCAAGCTTTTATTTGTGTGGATGTTGCTGATTAGGACTTGCAGCTTAAGAAAACCTCAAATTCAAAGACTCAAAAAATTTGAATATTGCATGAAATCAATTATAAAAGGATTTTAAAAACAAAAAAGTCAGGCCCTCTAAAATAAAATCTTCCATCTGTACTTAAGACTTGGTTTGGGCCCTTTTGCATGAATGACTGCCTTAACCTGGTGTGGCATGGATGCTACCAGCTTCTGGCATATCTCAGCTGTTATGGAAGACGAACATGCTTCCATCACATCCTTGAGCTCTTCTTTATTGTTTGGTCTCTTCCTGTTCAGCTTTCTCTTGACAATGCCCCACAGATTTTCAATGGGGTTCAGGTCAGGTGAGTTCGCGGGCCAATCAAGCATGGTGATCCCATGGTTGTTGAACCAGGATTTTGTTGTTTTGGCAGTGTGGGCAGGTGCCAAGTCCTGCTGGAAGATGAAGATGCATCCCCATACAGCTGGTCTGCTGAAGCAAGCAAAAATGCCAAAAATGTCCTGGTAGATGGCTGCATTTATGCTGGACTTAAT
This sequence comes from Atherinomorus stipes, assembly GCA_023101725.1. Taxonomy (NCBI): domain Eukaryota; kingdom Metazoa; phylum Chordata; class Actinopteri; order Atheriniformes; family Atherinidae; genus Atherinomorus; species Atherinomorus stipes. Next base: position 31,225 of record JALJCO010003069.1, read on the forward strand.
GAAGCACAGAGGCCCAACACCAGCAGCTGACATGGATCCACAGGTCATCAAAGACTGGGGAACTTAACACTGACCATCCTCTCCAGGCTGTTGTCAGCCCTCTGGCTCAGCCCTCATTTTCTTCCATATTTCTTCCTTCCACTTAACTGTCCATTAATGTTCTCTGAGACAGCACTCTGAGAACATCCAGCTTCTTTTGCTATCACTTTTTGTGTCTTTCCCACCGTGTGCAGGGAGTCGATGATGGTTTTCTGCACAACCGTCAAATCAGCAGTCTTCTCCATGATTGTGAATTCTTCTTAAAGGAATAGTTCACCCACAGAATGATTTAACTTTATGTTCTACTTACCCTCATGGTGAGCAAGACTCTGGACCACTTTTTTAATATGTCAAATGCAGCCGGCGTTTAGGATGACTTCTCGATTCCACCCAAGTTTAATGGAGTTCGCTGGGACCTGAGCCAACAAGGTCCTTAAAAGTGTACAAAAACTTGTCAATATTCCTCCATACTGCTCGTCCAATGTAATCCAAGTGTCCTGAGTGGGTAGCGTCCAGAATTTACTCGAAACTACGCCATTTAATATATTTTTAGAGCCTAAATGGAAGTACATCGCATCTCTTGCTAGCACGCCAGCCAATGCGAGTTCATGAAAATACGGAAGGCGCGGCAGACGAAATTGCGTGTTCTTTTTTTCTTTCTTTGTTTGTTTTAAATTGATATCCAACCCCTCTTGTGTTTGTCCCGGTTTGTCTGCAACTCTGTTGCTCTTAGCACTATGTAAACAGAATCTCTTCTTCTACGCTTGTATTATCGGCAGAATAGGCTCTGAACGCCAAGGCTTCCGTAGTTTTGTGACCGCACGTGTGTACGTTTCGCGGAAGTAAGAAATACTCCTTTTTAGGCTCTAAAAATATAGTAAATGATGTCGTTTCGAGTAAATTCTAGACGCTACCCAGTCAGGACACTTGGATTACATTGGACAAGCAGTATGGAGGAATATTGACAAGTTTTTGTGCACTTTTTTGGATCCTTTTGGCTCAGGTCCCAGCGAACTCCATTATATGAAAGTTGGGTGGAAACGAGAAGTCGTCCTGATCGCCGGCTGCATTTGACATATTAAAAAAAGTGGTCCACAGTCTTGATCACCATGAGGGTAAGTGGAAAATAAAGTTAAATCATTCTGTGGGTGAACTCTTCCTTTAACCAAGACAGGGACGTTTTTAAAGGCTCATGGCATTTATGCAGGTGTTTTGGATTACTTACCTGATTAGAATGTGACGGTCTGAGCCTACAATATTGGAGCTTTTCACAGTATTCTATTTTTTTTTTTAGTTTTTGAATTTGAGATTTGCTGCAAGTCCTAATCAGCAACATCCAAACAAATAAAAGCTTGAAATATATTGATTTGCATATTATTTATCTATACAATATGTAAATTGCAACTTTAAGATTAATTACAGAAATACAAGAACTTTTTCCAGATATTGTAATTTTTTGGGTAGTACACACACATATATGCATATATATATATACGTATATATACATACATAAGGGGTTCAACAATACAAAAAAATCCATGGTTCGGTTTGGTTCGATACTTAAGTGTCATGGTTCGATATTTTTTCACTACAAACAAAAAAAATGTATGCGTTTTTTTGCCCAATGTGCTTTTGTCCACAACAGTTTACAATCAGGCTCATACTTAACATGCAAATCAAAATAGTTCCAAACACCAGATCTGAGTGCAATCAAATGCAGATCCACTGAGTTTTTCAGCACAGAGCTCATCATCGGAGCCCAAGCTGATAAAATCAATTAAAAATTCTATATTGTTCAATATTGAAACATGGTGGTCATGGTTCAATACACACCCGCATTGAACTGTTCAATAGGAATACATGTATTGTTGCACCCCTAAAATATACATATATATACTGTGTATGTTATATATATATATATATATATATATATACATATATACACACACCACTAATAAAAAGTAAGGGATATTCAACATTCAGTTATAATTTAAGGAAAATGTTAAATGTTTACATTGATATTACATCATGGATTTGGACATTTAACTGGAATTATGACATGGCAATTCCTCCATCTCCAACAATTTATTGAAAGAACAGCTAACAAGCTAACAAAAATAGTGGGTATACCACTTCATAAAAGAGAAAGTCTCATTCAGTTCACCTGGAAAGGTTGTAGTGGATTTTAGGTTCATTCTAATGTCATACAGTACAAGAAGCCAAATATCCCTAACTTTTTGTGAGTAGTGTATATTTATATAAACTGCAACAATACAAAAAATTCACGGTTCAGTTTGGTTTGATACTCAAAGATTGATATTCTTTTGATGGGACTATATTTGATAAATTTGTAATATATATATATATATATATATATATATATATATATATATATATATATATATATACACACACACACACAACACACACACACAGACACCACTTGAGGCAAAGCCACACGACATGCAAGCAAAGGATATGAATACAACAAAACAAGTTCATATGATTTCCTAAAAATTCTAATTATTTTTAAGATTTATAGTTTATTTTTAATTTACCTACAGAAAATTTTCAAAGAAAAGATTTTAAGTTATCTGTTAACATCACTGCAGAAAATGTTGACTGGCTGCCTTGTGTGCAGTCACATTTTGTAACACCAATGTTCTTCGTTTGAGAAAAAGAGGAAAAAAATACTTACAGTACAGTAAATAGGTGCTGAATATATGTGGTGCATAAATATACTTTATAGCAAATCCACCCTCATGAAAACTTGTTTACACTTGTTTTGGATGGTGAAAGTTTCCTCAAAATTTGAGTAGTTAGCACAGCTTAGCTTAGCTAGCTTAAAATGCTCTGAAGATGCAAATACAGACACTAATTAAAGTACCCAATAAAACTCAACTTTAGAAAACAAATAAATAAACAACTACCTTAAGGAGCTAGAGATAAAGTATGTGTTGGTTCAGTGAGGTTGCTCAAAAAGCAAGTCCCCTATCGCAAACTGACCCCGCTCCGGGCAAACTTGAAGCGTATGATTCAGCATGCTGTACGTTCTACCGGGACTCTTTCAGCCCTCACCTCTCCTTCTGTCTGGCTATCTGTGACTGTTTTTCACTGTTGCTGTTAGTGCAGAGTGTGTTCAGTATTTCTTCGGTTTTTAGTGATATTGGGCTTTTCGATGTGTCCGTGGTTTGTGGTGTGTGTATGTGTTTTTTCTCAGTGGTTTCCTTCATTTGCATGTATTATATGTACACAGGGGACGCTAGAAAGTGTGGCTCAGCATTCATCGTAAATACAAGTGTTTTAGAGCTCAGGCAGATTTTAGATCTGAGACTTGATACCAATGTGTGTGTTAAGTTGTGTGTGTGTTGTACTTGTTCTGTTAAACATGTAAAGATTAAATATAACTCCGGATCTGTGTGATATGCTGCCTTTATGTGGTAAAGGAAGGATCCTTTCCACTTGTTAAGTCGAAATACCTTTTGGGTTGTGTTCAAGTTATTTGTTGTAATTAAGTTAAACACTGGAGGTTATTTTCGACTGACTGACTAGCTAGCTAGCTGCTAACTAGCATCTGCTCTGAGGAGGTAAGCCAAACAATAACCATATTTTTACAAACAAAACTAAGTTTAAGTGATGTTTCCGTTGCTCTCGGCCATGTTGAAAGGTTCACCTCATCTCTGCAACTCGGGTATCATAAGCTTTCCAGTGGAAATTACGACATAAGTGGGTGTTCAAGTGCAATTTTGACGTTGGACTTTGGTATTTACCATAAATATGATACCACATAAAGGCAGCAAAAGACACAAAAACATTATTTTCCTCTTGTAAAGCTGTTTTTTGTTTGTTTGTTTCTACTGTGCCCCTTCAAAGTTTTACTTTTCTACTTTTCTAGAAAAAAAAAAAAAAACTCCTTTTTGAAATGCTTTGGGAGGAACATTAAGTTAAAAGGCCTGCACACACAGAAAGCAAAGTGAGTTGCCTCCACACTGTTCAGCTCTCTAACCTTTCTGCTTTTCTTCTCCTGTCTGTTCTTCTCTCCATCGCTCTCCTCCCTTTCACCCTTGTTATATATTGCTCTCGCTTTCTTCCATGCCCTCTCCTCCATCTACATTCTCCCTCCGTCTCTCTGCCTCACCTCTTTCCCCCTGCACACACACATATTCACGCGCACCTCCATCCATCTGTGCTCCCCTCCACCACCTCCTTCCTCCTCATCTCCACTCTGTGTCTGTGTTGAAGCAGCTCAAAGTCCCACTGCAGCTGATCCTCTCCAGCAGGCTTACACAGGAGTCCAGCAGTATGCAGGTCTGTCTGTCACTCTCACTGCAGAACTGATTTGAGTGTCTGCTCGTATGCGTGGATGTGCATTTGCGCCTCTGACGGAGGAAGGGGTGGGAAGTGAGAGGATAAAGATAAGCATTCCTCTGTTCACATTAGAATTTTGATCATGTAACAGTCAGTGTTTCCGTCTCACTGCATCAGTTTATTCTCTGCGCTGTGTTCAGTGTGTTTGTGCAACATGTAGCCTCTATTGTCTGTTATCTGATCGATTGCCTGCTGTGCACCTGCATATCACATTGTTTGTAAGTATCGGAGTGTGTGCTGAAGTCATGACAGTTATCTGATCCGCCGTGTGTGTGTGTCTGTGTGTGTCTCAGCAGCCTACCCCGCTGCATACGGTCAGATCAGCCAAGCTTTCCCCCACCCTCCACCCATCATTCCACAGCAGCAACGAGAAGGTAACCAACACCGGGCACACACTGCCGCAAACATTCCCTCACACACTGTTTGCTTCTGCTGTTAACTTGCAATATCCTGACATTTAGAAGAGTTAAGAACAAAACGGATGAAATTAAATTGCTCATTCGCTTTTTGATTATTTTGGCGAGCAGTATCCAAATATGGAAAGTGTCTGAGATAAAACAATAAATTAAATAAAGGAATATGAATGAGCACTTCATACCCAGCTGTAAACCCTCACATGAACGTGATGACCCCTCAGGACACTCATGCCTGGGACATTACTGCCCTCTTGTGGAAAATATACAAAATAATGCAAAATCATTGACCAGTTCGGAGTGATCGGCTTTATTTAGTAGGCTTATCAAATAACTTCTTAAGGCCCTATATAATCCGTTAAAGGTCATTTGATAATAAATAAAATGTTTCTCTCCATTTTACACTTGAATATTGTAAATGTCAACTAATAACTGCATTTTGGGATTAATTATGGTACATGAGTGATGTTCATAACTAATGAAACAGTAGGACAATATGCAATATGAAGAAAGCACTTTTACAAACAATTGTTTTTCTTCCCCTATTTTTGAAGAACAAATGCTTTTTGTTCTTTTACTGTAAATCATAAGGTACCTTTATATGTTTATGCATGGATTAGTTTAGTTTAGTTATAAAAATAGATACAGATTAAAGTTTAAAGGAAAGAATGGGCCTGAAGTTGAAACTGGAGGGTTATAAATTTAATTTGAAAATAAACATTTGTGCTGCATTAGGAGATTATAGACAGAATATTAAATATAAAGACCGGTAATGTAGAATACAAATGAGGTTTATTCTCAACCTTTCAATAAAATTTATAAACCCAAAGAACAAAGGCAGGACCTCACTGGGCCCTGTGTGACAAACAAAACACTCACAACTAAACCAAGAACCAAAAGATGAAGGAAGGAATAAGTCTCCTTAGAAGAAAATCAGTCTCAGATAAAGGAAATAACCAAAAGAAAACCATAAAAGACCAATCAAAAGTACCAGTGGCAGGTTTAACAATACAATTAAGAAAACCACCTAATGACTTGAGTCATCAAACAAGCAAACGGTACCAAAGAACTAAACAAAAGACTAAATTCTGCTACCTTGCAACCAGCAAAGGTGTCTGTGAACTGAAACACATAAACACACAAGCTGTACAGACAGAAACTCAATCACCAGCAGTGACTGAGTGGTGAGCAATGACACCGAAAATCACCAAAAGACCCAGCTGCCCCGAGTGATGGGTGATGGCAGATTTTAATAGAGGAGCCAGGAGGAGGTGGCAGACATCCAGCCATTCATGAGCAGGCAGCAGAGCCGGCGACCAATCCTAGAGCACATCCAGGGCGGTGCCAGCCAATCACACACACAGTCATTAGCATACGGCACCCGGGCCTCTGAGCCAGGGCTGTAACAAATGCAAATATATGCTTTTTGTGTGGGGAAAAAACTTAATTTGTGCTTATTTAGGTGAACACTTCTGCCTAAGAGGTCACCTGACAGATGTCTGCTCAAATTTTTGTTGTATGTTAATACATTGACAATAAAGCTTTTACTCACTTACATAATGTTAGGGCTTTCACAATATCAGATTTCACAGCATACAGTTAAATTTGCAAAAATGTTAGTATTTTAAATTCTACTGAAAGAAAAAAGTCTTATAAAAAATAGTTTTCTGTGTCGAGTATGTAACCAAAGCTGTACAGCAGCAGGGAAAAGAGCAATTAGACCTAATAAGGCAGAGAAAAGGCAACCAGAAGAAAAGCTAACCAAAGGTCCACAGGACCCAACATCTTCAGTCAGTACAATCACTTTTTTCCTTTTTTTTCCACTAAAAAAGTGCTTTTTTTCCTCAACACTTTAAGCATATCCTGTTCTAACTGAATTTTCTCTTGTTGGGGTCTCCCTTTCTACCCCTCAACCCCCTTTCTCTCTTACCTTTTCCCTCCCATCTCGCTCCCTTACCCTGTTTTTCTCTCTTTATCTGTTCCCATGCAGGACCAGAGGGTTGCAACCTGTTCATCTACCACCTCCCTCAAGAGTTTGGGGATGGAGAGCTGATGCAGATGTTCCTGCCTTTCGGTAATGTCATCTCCTCCAAAGTGTTTGTGGATCGGGCGACAAACCAAAGTAAATGCTTTGGTGGGTAAAAATGAACAAAACCAAAAGACTATTGGTTATTTTTTTATTCATTTATTTGAACTGATCGCTTTTTGTGCCACAGTCAATAACCCCCATCCTACCCCTTTAACTGCTTAATGTGTTTTATTTTTCTTCTCCAAAATGGAAACAATAGATTTGAGTTTTTCTGGAGTTTTACAAAAACTGGCTTATATTGATAAGAAATTATGTTAAATGACTGTTTTGAATTTATCCTTTAAGCTGTTTTTTTGTTGTTGTTGTTGTTGTTGTTTAAAGCTCCAACTTCATAAAGTATTTCATATCTGTGTTTATATACAGGTGCTGTTCTATTTTTACATTCCCATTAAGGATAGACCGATACATCGGCCGGCCGATATTTGTGTTTTTTGCTTGTATCGACATAATTTAAAGACTTTATACATATATCTATATATATATATATATATATATATATACAGTCGTCCTCAAAATTACTCATACCCTCCGATTAAAAATGGGAAAAAAATCAGCTGTCAGTGAAATAAGTTGAAACTAACAAAAGTTATAATAAATAATAATTCCATGAAAATCATGACACAAATTTTGAATTGTGGTCTGAAAGAAATATTAAAAACAAATACGCAAAAAATAAAACAAGTAAACAAGCATAATGGGGCTCCAAAGCTAAAATTTTGTTGAGCAATCAAGTGTTTTCTGTAACGTCCAATCAGACTTCTGCACCTGTTGACAGGTATTTTGGTCCACTGTTAATGGAAAAAAAGTACTTTGTTTGTTTGTTTGGTTTTTTTAAATTATTACTACCAACCACAATTCAAAAGCAATATCTTATTTCACTAAATTGTCATTTTGTTAATTTTTTATTTATTATTAGTTTCTTTTGTTTCTTGTTATTTGTATTGTGAATTTAGTGCTAATAATTTTGAGGATTGTATAGATAGATGATTGATTTAATGTTTCTATTTAATATTTGTTTACAAGTGCACTGTTTCTTTTTTATATATTTATTTGAAGCGCTTTGTTCTTTTTTTTATATTAAAAGAGTTGTAAAATTATTTTTTGTGGTATCTTTCATTATATTAAATTTGGAGTCAAATCCAGTATCTGCCCCAAATATCGGCAGGTTGTATCAGCTATCAGCTGAGGCTGATTAGAAAATATCGGTATCACGCCTAAAAAAAAAAAGTCTGTATCAGTCTATCTGTAATTCACATGAATTGCTCCGGTTTCAACCATGTCCACAGCCTTGAATCCATCTTAACAATATAACAGTTGCTCCTAGATGCAAAGCTACTGCCGCACATTATTACCAGTGACGGTGCTGTCAATCATATAATTAACTAGTGAATCCTAAATGGATGGCAGAGAATGTCTGACTCCATCTGGTGCAATGCATTTGCCAATTAGCCACCGCTCATTAATACAACTCCACATGAACGTGTTTAGATGTGCTGATTGGAAGCTTAAACTCAAACATAACACAAACGGATGTTTTTGTTATAAAGCCCATCCTCGAGTTGTTGTAATTAGGCAGCATGATATTTTCCGTTGCAGCTGTGGTCGTACTGGTCTTATGAGCGCTGCACAATATATTGATAATTTATCATCATTGCAATTTTAACATGTATCATATGTTTAATGTTGGAAAAGACAGCTCGTATGGCAATAAAACATAGGCTTTAGGCTTTTTTCATAGGCATTGTGGCTTGAAATAGAAAGAAAAGCATGTGTGTGTTAATGAGAGCTGCATCAGATGCAGCCCTTCTTCATACATCTGAGCTAAATGTCAAATCACTGGTCTAATATTCAGCAATGATGTCATATGTATGTTTTTCTAATATTGTGCAGCACTAAATGTTGGTTTACTCTGACTTATAACTGTATTATATTAATTGTATTGGTGATTAAAACCTGTTTTAATGTTTTTTCATGCCTCGGTGTACTGTGGATGTTAGTTGTTATGTGCAAATTAAATATTTTTATTCATCTTTTACACATAAAGGATTACTTCCTAAATGTATCCTCATCTCCAGCTCCATATAACCCCAAACTGTCCTTGCCTTGTCGTCTAACAACATCCTTCACTGTGTCTCTCGTTTGGCCTTTCCCCCAGGGTTTGTGAGCTTCGATAACCCAGGTAGTGCCCAAGCTGCCATCCAATCCATGAATGGCTTTCAGATCGGCATGAAAAGACTCAAGGTTCAGCTCAAGAGGCCAAAGGACGCCAACCGCCCCTACTAGCCCCCGCCCCTGCCAGCCGCCGCCATCCTGGTGGCCGGGGCACCCATCCTGCACAGGGAGAGACAGGTCAGACTTCCAGCTCGACTCATCCAGACACATTAGATGTCACTTTAAAGTTTGATGGGTGATTAACTGAACCAAAGCGTTGGTGACAAACGCTCCGACAGCAAGCCCATTTATGACTCTGCCTGTTGTGTTTTCCATAAGCTTTTATACGTATCATAAAACTTTTGCAGGTGTCTAATAACAACCTGATCATCTGTTAAAAGCTTGTAATGATTAGTGAAGTTTTATTCCTCCTCTGACTATATTTTCATGAATATTAAGTGGACATGGCTTGTTTTGTTCAAGATGTACTGTGGACTCCTGCAGGTTCAGAGTGAAACAGTTTGGAGATTTCTGTTTAAATGGCTTGCAAAAAAAAAAAAAAAAAAGTTATAGAAGCATTTACTTACAAGCAGCCCCCTCTATTTGCACAATATATTTACAGTAAGTGACCCCGCATGTTACCCTGTAGGTAAAATATAATTGGTAAGTGGTCGAGTGTGTTGCACAGGAAAGGAAGTGCTTCCAATAGGGAGGCATTTATTACCCCTCAGGCGGGTAATTGTGCCGTTCCTCTTTGTCTCCTCCCTTCATCTGTGTGATGGAGAGTTGAGGCTGCGTCGTTCATTCACCACTGATGACTTCATTCAAGGGCAACTTATCACCCACTCACAAACTAACTGAACCATACCACACAGTGTCCCAAGGCAAATCACCGCAGGCAGAATACTGCAATCTCGTATGAATTTGTCAAAAAGTATGCGCACCGCTCCTTTTGATATATTGAAACACTTTGGGCAGAATGCTGGAGAAGATTGTTATATTTCCTTTTCTTTGCTGAAGATTGTATACCATTTTTGCAGGTATGGTTTTTGCACTTTACTGGAAATAAATATGCAGACAGCAGGCTGGGGTGCTGCTTTACCTCTATACTAGAGGAGTTTCTGTGTCTAGATTAAAACCCCCTCACCGTGCAAGGGAAACTGAATTAAGCTGTTTGATATAAATAGAGAACAAACTGTTTTGTTGCATAGAATATCAACAGCGTCTCTGCAAGGAAGCCAGATTAATTACTGCTGATTCATTTTCAAAATGATCTTTTTTTATCCATGCCCAGACTCAGAGTCTTAGTGTTGGCTAAGAAGCTTTAGAGGGACAGGTGTCCCATCATGCATCAGCAAGAGACCCTCGTACTAAATAGTTAGAGATGTTCTTTTTAGGGAAACAAAATGTTCGCAGAGCTTTCCTCAAAATTTGTTTTTTTCCTGATGACTTCAACGAGGGTGTTGCAGCTCAGTCCAACGGTCACCTACAAAGTCTGCTTCATTTCTGATGTACTACGAGGGATTGACTGAGTTGTTCTCTCCTAGTTTTCAGACTACATGTTGACAACTTTAACTGCTTTTACATCAGTTTACTTCTTATAGCCTTTGCTGCTTTATGGGCATCAGTTTTAGAGTCAGAGCCAGACATGGGGAAGCTGCAATTAGTTTCTATACTCCACATGTCTGGAACAAACTCCCAGTAAGCCTCAGATCAGCTTAAACACTCATTTTATTACATCCAGGTTAAAGACCCACCTGTTTTCAGCTGCATTTATATCGATTTTAATCTAAGAGTCCAAATCTGCATGTCCTCTTTTTAAGACTCTTTTTAATTTTCTCTCTTTTTTAATTTGAAATCCTGCCTTTATTCTTTCACTTTTTAATACTATCTTTTCATCTAAGCTAAAGCACTTTGAATTGTGTACGTGAAATGTGCTATTCAAATAAACTTGCCTTGTCTTAGAGGAGCCCGTTGCTGCTGAAAGTTGGAACACTATTTAAGGAGTGCGGATATCCTTCAGGTTTTGAAATCTGAATCACCTGGATTGTTCCAAAAGAACTGTTCAATTTAATGAAAAGACCTGGGTAAAGGGTTTCTGAGAGTTTAATTCTCTAAATACTCAAATTTCTGTACCTGCTCTATAATTACACTACAGTCATCATCAAAATTATGCATACCCTACAATTAAAGAAAGTGCTTAATTCACTATAGTAATTCAAATAACAAGAAACTAAAAAAAGGTAATAATACCAAAAAATTTGCAAAATTATTATTTAGTGAAATAAAATATTGATTTTGAACTTAGTTGAAAAAATAATTAAAAGAAAACAAAAAAACAAAATTGTCCCATACAAATTAGAGCACCTTGCTCATTAGCAGTGGACAAAATACCTGTCAACATGTGTAGAAGACTTATAGAATATTTCAAAAAACACATGATTGCAGTGATTGTCTCGTTTTGCACAACAAAATTTTAGTTCAGAAACCCCATCATCCTTGTTTACTTGCTTTATTTTTTGTTTGTTGTTAATATAGAAAAATCAACAAGAGGTCCCGGATTTAAATCCCGGACGAGCCCCCACTTTGTTATGTCCCAGCTCTGCCAGGGGTGTAGAAACATAACAAAAAGACTGCTTTCAGGATGGTTAAGATATAAAAAGTGTTTAATTTATTCCGGAGGCAAATTGAAGCATAAACACTGGAACAGAAACTGGAATGGGAGATGGGGTCTGAGATGCTGCTCAAATGAGTGAAATCAAAACACAGACAAAGCCTAAACTAATGAGAAGCCAAAAGGGGAAAACCAACACAAACCTAGTCTACAAATTCTATGAACCAAAAAGGAAAGGGGCAGCACCATTAAGCTAAAAAAAAAAAAAAAACAACTAATGTGCACAAATTACAAAACGAGGTCTAATGCAACAAAGGATTGGAACAGGAAGGTTTGCATGTGGAATGACAGACAGATGAGGTTAATAAATAAGCGGCCGTAACAATAATACAAAATTAACATCGTGATTTTCATAAAGTTTGTATGAATTATTGCTTTTTTCAACTTATTTCACTGACAGCTGATTTTTTTTCTTATTTAATGGAAGGGTATGAATCATTTTGAGGACGACTGTAAGTAATTTTACCCTAAATATTTTATCTTCATGTCTTTTGGACAGTTCATCTACTCTGTTTTTGCGCACCACTAAATCTCACAGCAGTTCTTCCAGTGGATGTTGGAGCAGGGCTGGGCGATGATCCGTAAATTTACAGATACTGAAATTTACAGCGATAACTATCGTCATTTTGCCCACCTCGGTATATTCACTGTTTTGATAGAATGAAAAGAAAAGTTGTTTTCGTATGTTTTTGATGTTTTTTGGTTCGTCTGTAGTCACGTGACTCCACCCCGTCCAGTTTTTGCCCATTTTTTTTTTGTTTCCAAGGCGAACTGCTCAATATATCGTGATATTGATTTTAGGCCATATCGCCCAGCCCTACTGTTGAGATATTTCAGTCTGGAAGTGTTGATGTCTGTAAAATATTCATATCAAACTCCCAATTTCTGTCTTTTCAGGTTTTGTTGAGCTGAATCATATGTTGACCACTTGCTACCCACCACCGAGTGCAAACTCAACATCTGGACCACTGAGGCTGCTTCAGAAAAAGGAAGGGGAGAGAGAGAGAGAGAGAGCGATGACCGAGTCACGGATGCCTCCTTTTGGATGTACTAAAACTTTGGAACTCAAAGAGCATTTGTACCAGCCTGGTTAGCGCCTGGTTAGCGCCTGGACTTCTTTTCTCCTGCACACTTATAAACACCTCCTCCTTCCCCACAAAAAAAAAAAAAAAAAAACCTGCTTGAATGACAGCTACCTTTTTCTGGACCACGAAAACTTTTACTTGAAAACTGAGGGCGGGAGGGGAGGGGGAGTAAAAAGTACTATATCAAACCTACTTACAATGACCAACCCACCTGAACTCTAAGGGAATACGGATGTCAAAAGTCCAACAAGAACAAAACAAAACTTTTTAAAAACTGAACAGCGGATTGCCGTAGGAGATCTTTCTGTGAGATGGGAAGTTTTTGGACATTTGACTTTTGAAGACCAATTTATAAGACTTGAAACAAGGAGGGACAAATTCTTGGAAAGGACACTTAAGTAGGGAATGTGATATTTTCAGGACACAAATTGGCTTAGATTTGGGATGGCCATCTTTAGCTCGGAGTGCCTGTCCGTTTCCAGGGGATACCGTTGCCGAGGAGAGCCATAGCAACGGTCTCCAGGGAGTCTTATCTGTCATTCCTTAGTTGTTTTAGGGACCAAAAGACCAAACATTTTTATTGCTGAGGACTTGTAGCTCTAATATACTCGGACCACTGCATCTTTTCCAGTCAGAGTTAACTGGTTGGGGAGTTGCACTTAAAAGAAGTGTACATTTCGAATATATACAACACTTGTATATATATACATATATATTGCTGATATGCTTTTTGAATACAGGCAAAACTATTTCAGATGACCAAATGGGGTCTCTCACTTCGCTAGTTTACAATTACTCAAAATGTTTATTTTTTTTTCCCTTTTCATTTTATCTCGGGAGGGATGGCGAGTGCATGGGAGGGGCTGCTCCGTATCACAGCCTTATCTTTTTTAACTTGACATCCTAACCTCATAGATAGAATAACATCAAAAACGTTTGAGATATATGAACTTGTTTATATTTGCAGTACATATATATGTATAACAAGCATTCAAGCAAATGTATTCATATATACAGTATATATGGATAAAAGATATTAATCACAAATATATGTATTTATATGCACATATTTTATATATGTGTGTGTGTATATAGAACGGCTACTGACTACGTTGAGCTGTAATTCTTTTGTAGATTTTAGCTGGAGTTTGAAGCATTGCTCTGCTTGGGAAGAATCGCAAATCTGGCAGCTCCCAAAACTGCAGGCATTCCTATCTCTGATTACCTATATGCTGACACACAATATGTTGCTAAAAGATACATGTGTGAGTACACACATATGGTGTAAATATTATCTCAAAATGCAAAAAGCCACATCTCAGTAGCAGGCTTTAAGAGAATCAGGCTAAATGATCTTAGAGGAAAAGGACAATTATCTTCGACTCTATTCCAAACATATCATTTGAGCTTATACACACACAAACGCACGGATACACCTCAAACACACAAACACTACCACACAAACTTCTCTTTGAAACTTGAACCAAAACGAATATGTCTCACATCCCTTGCTCTCTTTTGCATTCAGTAAAGTGCATGTAGCGTATGGGCTGTCACCATGTCAAGGTGTGCCTTGTCACCTGCAGAATCTGCCATCCAGCACTGTGCTCTCCAAAACAAAGAAAGCAACAACAAAAAGAAAAAAAAAAATGAACACACACTACTGCAAGCAGCCACTGCGCTATTATGATGTCAAAACTACAGCCAGATCCGTATCATTTCTCAGTCACATAGAGAGCTTCAGTGCATGTCAATTACAACAAACCGTCTAACCGCCGTTTGTTCATCGTTGTCTTTCAAAAACAAGAAAAAAAAAACAGAGAAAAAGAAAAAAAAATATGCATTTAGTGCTAAAGTAGATACATGTGATTACACTTCAAACAAAAGTGGGCATTAGGTAACCTGTTAGCACAGGTGCTATCTATTGAAGCTGTGTGCAGGGCACCTGTGACTATGATCCGCTGGTTGGAGTAAAGGAAAAAAGGGTCTAGTTCAGGGTAGCGACATGGCTTGACAACGGACATGACTGAGCTTACCGAACTGAGCAATATAACTAGAGTGGATGATTATGTTGCAAGAGCTAGCTTCCCACTGATCAGGAAAAGGCTTTTTTTTTTCTTTCTTACCATCCAGCAGCTTATGTGTGAACCTCTGCAGGTGAAGCTTGACATGAAGCATACTTTAAAAGATGTTATATTGCCTTATTAGACCATCCTCATGCAATTGAGTATAAACATAATTAAAACGATACTGTAAAATGAAGCAATAAGTGTGAAAATAGCCATTTACCCATTACAACTGCTACAACTGTGGCCGGCTTCACGTTGCTTTCGCAGTTTTTCAGAACAGTTAACAAAAATGGTATGAATACCTACTGTACGCCTCCTAAAGGTCAACACACTTGGATTTATTGAACTCTGCATTCAACATCTATTGAGCTAGTGGAGATTAATGAATATTTATACATATGAATATTTATAAGGCTATATGACACTTTGGAAGACAATGCTTCCTGTTGGGTGCTGTAACAAGTTTCCTATAAACCGCTCATTATGCCATTTCCCCAGCGTCTGTGTCTAACCTTTTTAGCTGTTTGAATAATTTAACATTTACCTTCCAAATCAAGCAAGACTTAAAGACCACACTACACATCCCAGGATGCCTCTGTTTGTGTGTCACAGTATCCTGAGCCTTTTATATAGTGCAAACCAGATGATCATCACCTTCAATCTCACTCTGAGATCTGCGGTGGATTACAACAAAACCTCTTGCATGTCCATCTGAACTTTCCTCACCTAATGGCAACATCAACCTTAATATGTCATGTTAAAGGGATTCCTGGTCACTAATGTGCCCTCTTCGACTGGCCTCGCCCTCTACCACTCTGAGACAAGTTTTTAAAAAGTCTAGACACAGCTTGATTTGCTTGACTCATGTCTTTTACCCATGTTTTCACATCAAGGAAGAAATAAAGGGAAGCAGAATGACCGTGGGAACTAGATTGCTAGACAGCTCATCTTCATTTGCTCCGACTTAAAGCTGCAAGTTTACATGAGGAGAGTAAAGTGAAGTCAAGTGGTTCAAAAACAACAAGAGACAGAGCAGAAGTTTGCATATAAATATAAATATATATATAAATATATACATAAACTGATGAATATACTGTAAATTGTTTCTTTTTTTGCTCCGTTTTCCTCTGTAAATAGGTTTGCATATTTTATAGGACTTTTACTTCTATCTACAAGGACTGGATAAAGTACTTTAAATACTTAAAAAAATATATATATATGAATGAAAACGTGATGATGCTAATTAAAACCAGGTACAAAAAGAAAAAAAAAATAGTTGCTAGGATACGGTACAAACTGTAGGACCTGACCAAGGCATTTATCCAGAATACAGTCAGGGAGAGCATTGACCTCAGTTACAGCTTAGACACACATTATTTTATAAAAAACAAAAGAAAAAAAAATCAAATACTTTAGTGGGTTTTATTCATTTATTTGTTTAGATATTTATTTAGAAGTCATGTCAAGATGATATGCATGCTTTCATGGCATTATTTTTCTATGAGTTGGTACGTGACCAAATAGTTTTTATATGACATGCACGGGCTACTGTTGTGGTCCACAGATGATCATTGTTCCTGTCTGCAGGACCATGCCTTCAGCACTTCTTTGATGATGGAGAAAAAAAAAAGGAAAAAAAAAACTCCTATTGACCAAGTGATGTCAGAGACAGATTTTAATCGTTTATTTATATATTTATTAATTTATTTGTGTTTTATTATGTGTATTTATTTTTGCTGTTTGATTCAAGATCTGAGCTCTATTATTGCCACTGATCTGTTTGCTTGTAAGTGCGACTTTGTACCACTGCATCACATCTTAACAACTGTAATTATTGCAGAACTTGGAAATTAACTTCTTTAAAGACTGATTTATTTCTCCTGTCGCTGGTAAACTATACAAAACAATGCAGTACAACACTAAAGCCTTATGTACATTGTAATTATTGATTCATACTTGTTCTGTTCTTTAAAACAAAAAACCTTAAGCTTTGTTAAGATTGTTGAGAAAAAAAAAAGACAAATTGGTCCCTCTTCAATTTTAATTACCATCTGCTTCCATTCTGAAACCTTCCACTCTAAAAGAAAAAATTAAAATCATCATTAACTGTTCAGATGTGTTAAAAACAGATGATATGCCTTTGCACATCATCACAATAAGTTGCTGCTACCGTGCAATTAGAAAAAGACTGAGTTCTTGTTAATTGCTGGTTATTGGTGGTATAAAACAGTTGCTTTTGCATTTAAAACCTTTTTCCCATCTTGATTTAAACTGTTTGACAGAGCTCTGATCTTGTTCAACTGTTTTCTGCCAAGAACAAAATTCAATGAAAACTGCACTATTTCATCAAAAAAAGAAGAAAAAAAAGTTCCTATCATTTTCTTCAGTGCTGTTGTCAGTGTGATTTTATTTCTAAAGCTCAGTAGTGTTGCTAGAATCCCATTTTACTTCACGTGGTTCTCAAAGTATTCTGGAAATCTACTGTATTTCCCAATTTCAGCACAGATGGAGAGTGGGAAAATGAATGTTGCATATTAAGCTTTGCCAGGTTCCTGATGAGCTGAGCTTCTGATTGGGCAGTGCGCTTCAGGCTCCCGCCCCTGTCTCTCCAGACTGCACCATTCTCTGGTCCCCTGGACTCCTCTTTTGTAATTTTAAATGAATGATGCGTCTCAGCTTAGCCCAATAATAAAGCACAGTCTAGAATAAAGTATCCTGTGTGGTGTCATAATTATTTTAACTTATCTGTGCAAGATTGTCGATGTTTAATGCGATGTAAATACCCCAGTTTTGGTAATAATGTCTGTCATCCTACCTGCATCTCACACAGGCACAGAGCTCCTCAGAATGCAGTGGATAGGTAGGTGTTGGATGTAACAAGGAACAACTGGCTTTATATTTCCTGGGACTTACCAAGGTTGTATGATTTATGCATAAAACATCTGAGTCAGATTCAGAATAGACAATTGTGAGTCATGAGATTCAGTTTGCATTGAGGTTGCCAAGGTATTCAGAGGCAATAAGCACAGCTGGTGTTCAAGTTTTCCTGGGGCAACACAAGCTGTCAATTACAAAGAGGACCAACTCTGAATAAATAAACATTTATTTGTGTAAAGGGGGAAAAAAATCACAATACAAGATCATTTATTCAGATTTTAGAAGGCAGATAAAATTTTAAATAAAACAATTGAAAAAGGTAATATCAAGCTGGTGAATATCAAGTAACTTTCTAGTCTCGCTTCACATTTCCCCTCTACGTCAGCAAATGAAGAAAATATCTTCCAGTATTTGGCTTTCTTCCAGGTCCTGCCGAGTACTCTGAAGATAAGGCCCACTGGGAGTAAGCAGGCTTCGGCCCGCTGATTTGGGAGCAGCGAGGGTCGACCTGTGTCGTGATGTTTCTGGTCTTTGAGCACCTGGCCTGCCCCGCTCGCGGGCGCTGACAGGACTGAAGATATCCAATAACTCAACCACAGAAAAGTCTGTCCTGAAATAAAATAGATAAATAAATAAGACTTGTATTTTTGTTGTTTTGATTTCAGAATCCAGTGGAGTCCTGTGGTGAGGCTTCAAATGAGCATCTGTAGAGAAACTCAGTTACACAACAAGCCCTCAAAGTTAAGTAGAGACGTGTAAGCCCAGGGATTATCAGCCGACGCAAACAAGGCCAAGTCCACTTGGAACTGAGCACTTGTATGAAAATATTGGTCAGTCACCTTTTACTTGTTAACACAGACAATATGAAAGCAAAACTCTTCCAAGTGTTGACAAAAATCTCTCTTGCTGAAGTGTGTACTGAACCCTAACAAGCAGCGTTAACAAGTCAAAACCATTGGGGCGTCCCCACAGAAAAACACTTTCTGCAGGTGTGTGAGAACAAGCGGGAGAGAACCTGGTGCTTTCTCCCCTGGAATAGAAATGAGGGAGTGTGCAGTGAAATAAATAAACCAAAACGGGGGAGATTAAGCTAATATAGATTCAATCCCTCAGTCTGGCTGGCTTGATAAATTATTCAGTGTATACACAGTCGAACGACGGCCATCCCAGATACAAAACATGAATTCTTTAAAGCACGCTCGACTGATGTGCCTAACATAATTCTCTGCTCGTTTAAAGCTGCATCGATTTGCATCGCGCGGCTCTGCACACAGCTCTCCCAGGTAAAGGCGATCTTCAGGATGCACTTGTTGAAATGCGTGTGGGTGGTCATCGGACAGACGCGCCGGTGAAGCTTCCAATCACCGAGTATTTGTGTTCCTCCACACGTACCTACGGACCTCCGTATGTCATGTTTTTAAACTAACTCGAGAGCGCACATAAGCAGTCGAAAAGCTGTATTTTGATTTAGCAACCTGAGATAATGTATGCACGTTTGAGCAAGAGGGAGGGCAAGTAAATGAGGGTTAAGTCAACTGAGGGATGATAAATGATGGGGGGGACAAAAACAACAAAAATAGCTGAGGCTCAAATAAGTAAATCTGTTTTCCTCATTTGATCTGCTACCCGTCAACACCAAAGGCAGCAAGAAAAAGACTGGGAGGAAGAGAGTGATCAGTGTGTCTGCCTCTACGAGAGAGACTGGAAATAAGTGCTGCTTTGTGGATAGAGAGGGAGGCGTGGAGGGAATGTGAGGGAGGGACTTTGGCCGGGTTGCTTCACTCCAAATGTGAGAATTTGCATTTTTATTTGTTGATTTATTTAACGGACAGGGCTCTCAAACAGCCATCCATCAACAGACGACATGTCGGTAATGAATAATGCATCACTTACCGGCGGTCACAATCTATAACAAGGGTGGGGTGGGGGTACAGTTTGGGCAGGAATGTGGAGGGAACGGTAGCGGGTGGGGTGGGAGAGAGAGGAGTGGTGGCACAGAGACTGCAGGAGGACCAAAGAGAATAACAAATAGATTTCAGAGTATACACTGCAACAAAGAAGTTCATTTTTGGGTCCAGTTTGAATAAAAGCGAGATGCTGCTCAACATTATTATTCCCCAGAGTTCCAGCAAATCTATTTCATTTCTGCACGCATGCAGAGACACTGAATGCAAGTGTCTTTGAAAACGGCTTTGGACCTGGACCAGTGGGTCATTCTGGAAACACTGCACTGAAGTACTTTCATTTTATGTGCCAGTCAATACAGCAATAAAACCAAAAGGAAACGTAACAGAAACAGAACTTCTGCAACATTTATCTTTATGTAAAAAAATCTGAAAAAGGTATCATAGGAAATGAAACAGAAGATAAGTGCTGCTCTGTTTTAAAATGTCTTTTTACTTTATATAGGCGTCCTCAAAATTATTCATACCCTCAAATCAAAGAAGGAAATAAATCAGCAGCTGTCAGTGAAATAAGTTGAAACTGACAAAAGAGATAATAAATAAAAAGTCTATAAAAATCATGATATTGATTTTGAATTGTGGTTCGAAAGAAATATTAAAAACAAACACACAAAACATAAAATAATTAAACAAGCATTATGGGGCTTCAAAGCTAAAACTTTGTTGAGCAACACTTTGAGGCAATCGCTGCAATCAGGTGTTTTCTCTAATGTTCACAAAGACTTCTACACCTGTCGGCAGGTATTTTGCTCCACCGTTCATGTGAAAGGTGCTGTTACGTGTCTGGAACAGTTTTGTTTGTTTGAATTTTTTTTATTATTATTTTTCACCATAATAGACACACAAATAGACACATAACAAAAGCAATACTTCGTTTCACTAAATCATTATTTTGTAATTTTTTATTTATTATTAGTTTCTGTAGTTTCCTTTTATTTGAATTACAACTGTGACTTTAGCCTTTTTTTAAGTTGGAGGATATGTATAATTTTGAGGACGACTGTATATATATATATATATATGTATATGTATGTATATAAAAAACCTAAATCCTCTGAGTACAATGAAAACTGCATCCAATCCTCCGTGTCTCTTTCAGCTCTTCAAGGCCACGCATACATGATCCAACACATTCTTCTCGCTCATAACTTTCGCCGCTTATTTGGCTTCTCTCTTTCATTAAAGATAGTCGTCTCGTCCCAGTGCCCCTTTTCATTTGCAGTCCAAACAGTAAGATAAAAAACCTATAATGGCTACTGCATATATCCTGCATGACAATTTCCGAACCAATCAATAGCAGGCGGGCAATAGCAGGATAGATGGAGATGAGATGGGGAGGGTGTGCTGGAACTGTCTCATTACTAACTAGCGCAGGATTCATGAAAGGATTAAGAAGGTCACTTAATGTTAACCCCGGCTTTGGTTTTGCAATTTGCACATCAAGATTGAATTGGTTAAGATTAGATGACCACAAGGGGCACGTTGTTGCTAAGTAAAACAGAACATAATGCAAAATTGTACAGTAAGATAGATTTTTTCCTTACCGAAAAGTTTAACACATTTGATTTTGTTTTAACAGTTTATAAAGTGTTATTTCGGGGTCTATGTTTAAAACATTGCATAATATTGTATTTACCACACTGGGCATGTTTCTTTTTAAAGAAAAATGTACGTGTCATTATGCATGGGCTAAGAAAAATGGCAAGTTTAGTCAAATCTGTGGTTTACTAAATGATTGCAACTAAAAAAAACAAGGCATCTGAGAGCCATATTTCCTCATTACAGTTTGTAAAATAAATAAATAAATAAAACACTGTTTGAAGCCAACAGTCCAACAACTTTAATAGACTTTGGAGGTGAAAATGGATGGTAATAAGATCTGATACCCACGGTCCCCTGTTAAGACTTAATGGGCATCTGCCAGAGCTCCGTTAAACTTGAGTCATGCACTGGCTTGATTAAGAGTTAATTAATGCAAGTAATAAATTTTGAGCTGTTTTGGAAAACTTTCAGTTAAAACAAGGAGTTTTAACTAGACGAGTTATTGTACGACTTACGAACTACCACATTTACTAAAGGTAGATTAAATCTGACAGAAAAGAAAATCTATGATCTATGGTAGACATGTTTCTTTTAAAATGAATGTCTTCATAAGTGTAAACTGTTTTTTCCATCGTGATAGGCCAGTGCAGACGTATACACAGTGAGACAATGCTCACTGATGTTAATTACTACTCAGGGACTCGGAGTAAAGCCTGACCCTCTCCACCTCTGATGTCTACCCCACCATTTTCATCACTATCCATCTGGACTTTAACTTTCCTCACTTCCCATTTTTCATTTTATCCAATTCTCTCACCCTCAAATGCACTTTTAACATCTCTGCCTCACTCTTGCTTTCTCTGTCTCATTACTGTGGCAGAGAGAGAAGGGAGGGCAGTGTGTGCATCCAAGTCTGTTCAATTACACCTGCTGCAGGATCCCTGCTAGGCCGACTAATGGAACGCAGCATGTCTCCTGACAGGCTGGCCACAGCACCAGCTAGCCCTGTAAAAAGCTTCATTTAGCTCTTCACAGCTCAAAAAGTTAGCCACACTAAAAAATAAAAAAAAGTAATCATTCAGTCAGTAACACTGCAGCAATTCTGAGAAAAGTTTCAAATTCATTTTTGAATTCTTTACATTTTATTAGAGTTAGTGTCTTTTATTTGGATAAACCCCAGAGGGAGGATCTTGTTTTCAAGGGGGGCTCAAATTTAACCCACTTTCCCACTGAAATTAGCAGTTCTGTAAGGGTTTTTCAAACCCAGGTTGACCCTCTTTGCAATCAGCATTAGGCTCCTTTCCCACTGGCAAAAAAAGGTCAGGTCTGATCTCCTACCAGCAAGCTGCGTGGCCTCTTAATGGTGCGTTATTGTTGTCTCAGGAATCCGAGCAGACGCGAGTTGGTGACGTCATTACCAGGTATTTTGCGTTCCAGTTGCACCAACTTGGGAAAGAACAGACATCTCCAAAACAACCTATTTGTGAGCTAGAACAGCTAGAAAATAACACGTTTCTATCTAGAAAAATAGCACAGACACTGTAACAATGCCACCATGTTAACAACAGCCAATTTCAGTCTGTGTTTCATTAACAACACATTTTCACGCTGTTTTAAAAAAAAAAAAAGCCTGCAGTAAAATTCCAGAACAACTTGGTGCCGTTTACATTTGAAATTTATAAACAGAAAATATTTTATATAGAAGTTTAATAAACACAGCAATGTTACTGGATGCAGCCATCTTTACATCGACTGACTGGCTGACCGACTGACCGACAGACCGACTGACCGACTAACCGAATGAATGAATGAATGAATGAATGAGAAAGTTTGTCCGGTTTAAAAGAAAGAACTGATTTCTCAGTTGACCTATGTAACCGAAAGGGTGTAGGTTGAAGCAAAAGCTTATAATATACATCTCAGGGTCCTCTGCAAATTCCGAGCTCCTATCTCTGAAAAACTAGTTCATGAAGCCACTTCCTCGGAAAATTACCTCGGAAAAACGATTTCTGAGACAACTGGAATGCACTATCTGTCCCTACCGTTGTGTGTCTCATGACGCCATCATGCTGGGTTCGCACTGATGATGTCATCCAGAACCAGGAAAGTAAACAATGGAGAGAGAGAGTCATGGTGCGTTCCAGTTATCTCAGGATTCCGAGCGGACGTGAGTTGGTGATGTCATTACCAGGTATTTTCTGTTCCAGCTGCACCAACTCGAGGGGGGGGGGGGTGGCAGACATCTCAAAAACAGCCTATATTTATAGGCATCCACAACTACAGTACAAGCTAGAAAAATAACACAGATGTAACAATGTCACCGTGACAACGGCAGCTAATTTTAGTGTGTGTTTAATAAACAACACATATACACGCAGCGTTTTAAAGAAAAAAAGGCCGCCATGAGAATATAAAATTCAATAACAACAACCATTAGTCCAGAGCTTCAAACTGGCACAGATGCAGACGTGTGCCTTTTTTCTGCATCATTAAGGTGCTCAAATGTGCTGTTTTTCATTGCTGTTCAATGAGGAACTCTTTTTCCAGAACTTAAGTTACACTGATTTCACCACAGCTTGTTCTTGTGAGAAGTGATGCTTTAAGATTATCCACTAGATTTGCTGCAGCCCTCCTGTTTATCCAACACTTAAAAGTGTAGAGCACTTCTACAACTCCATAAAACTTCAACAAAATTAGGAGCTATCAAAGTAAACAATAAACGTGTACTAAATTATTCATTGGTGTTCAGTGGAGATTTGCTTACCTGGCCTCTGGGCTTTCTTGGATTACAGAAACTGAGGTGTGCTTACTCGGGCCTGCAGGGGACATTTCGGGAGATGTGGCCATGTCCCGTCTGGTCCGTTTCAAGTGATCTGCTGTTAATAAAGAATTAGAGCAAAACCAGAAGCAACAGCAGAAAAAACAAGGAAAATGAAAATAAAGTGGCTTCAAGATGTGGCTTAACGGTTTCTTTTAGCGCATATAACCAGATAAAATCAGGAATAAAAATCAGAAGCTTACCATTTTTATTGACCAAAGGAGCGGGAACAGTTTGAGAAGGTTTTTCATGCAAGCTTTGTCCTTCAGGATGTGCTTCCACATCTTCGCACACACTGTAAACCACATGGATATTTGAAGCTGGTCTTTGTCTGTGTGACTAGAATATTCTTTTAGTGCGAGAGTCTGTTTATTTGATGTGTAAGGTGTTTGTGTCTGACTAAAGCTGAAACCTGGTTTACCTGGAGGGCAGATTTTTGTGGGGAGGACCCTCTGGCTCAGGCTCTCCATTCCTAACATTTGAACTGCTGAGCTCAGCTTGGGCATGTTGTTGAATTCTAACAAAAGAAAAGGGAAAAAAAACAAGTTGTAAAAGTCTGCAACAACAAAAAGACAAGTGCAAAGAAGGACAACTACTGACCAGGAACAGGTTATCATTTTTATTCAAGAACTGTGGGCTTATAGAACCCCAGATCTTACCTAACATCACAGATATGGGTATTCTCTCTTTGGATTTTGTTTCTACCTGCTGTAATCAAGACGTGATTGTCGTAGCTGCTCAGTCTGTCTGTTGAACCTCTCCTCTTGCTCGACCAGCCGTGCCTGCAGCCTCTCTCTCTCCATCTCCAACTGCATCTTCTGCAGCAGCAGCTGGTGCCTCTTCTCCTCCCATCCTTCGTGACCCAGCACAGGCCCGGTCAGGGCTTCTTTAGCCTCTGAGTCCACATTATTCCCACTGTGTAACCTGTGTGTAATTACATGAATAATATCCCTGCTCAACTTTTTTTATTTCTGGTTTACAGCTTGATTATTTTGATTTAAAAATAAAAAATCCAATAAAGTGATGTTGTCATGTGGAATGAGACACAAGCAGTACTGTACCTGTCACACCTCTTCTGGCTAAATGTGTCATGATGACAATTTACTTGACAGTCACTTCTTTCTTGCTGTGTTCCATAGCCAGCGTCATGACAACCACCTCGGCTGTGCTCACATCTGTGGCATGCGTGTGGCTCCCTGCACTCCCTTCTCTGACTCACATGCTGTTTGACTGGCCCATCAGTTGGACTAAACTCGCTCTCACAGGAAACAGAGGCAGGGTTTCTAAACGTTTGCGCCGTTTCTCTTCGTGCATCGCCACTTCTGTGCACTTGAGCCTGTTGTGCTCCAGCAGCAGCGAGGCTGAGGTATGAGCCATCAAAGAGTGAGCCATTAGCTCTGCTTGTAGATGTCCAGCTGGGGACTTCCTCGCTACTGAGCACCTGGAGAGAGAACAAAGAGCGGAATGAATGCTTTTTAGCCAATTTAGGAAGCCACTGAAAACCTGATGGAGTTTTTCAGCCAAAAACATTACACTGCTCCATAAACCTTTAATTTACAGCTCAGCAACAAAACTGAAATTCACCAATACTAAATTAGGACTCACTTACCAACATAATTTGCTAATGCTGTTATGTGCCGTAAAAGCTCCCCATTTGTTTGCAGGAGCTGTTTAGTTTCCGAGAGCTGCCAAAGCACAGGTTATGTAAACAGCAGTGCCTGGACACGCATGGTGCGTACACCGGCACAGAACACAAACTGCTTCCACTACAGAGCTCGTATGTGAAGTCTGGGTTTTAAAGAGGCACAAATCATCTCTCAAAACTGTAAACTGGACAGTTGCCATGGGATTAAGAGTAGAGTCTTAGCTGAGCGTAAGTGGCAGGTAAACCAAGGTCAAGAGCGTTATGAGATAAACATATGGAGGAAAGCCCATCTTACAGCTGACTGGAGACGAGACTGTGACTAATTTGCTGAGGGTCAGAGAGCAGGCAAACACACATTATTCAGAGCTACTGTGGGACAATGAGGTTAGCCAAGTCATCTATTCTCACAGAGGCTAAAGTCAGGGTTGCGTCTTCATTTCTGAAGTGTCACCTTGAGAGTTTTTCCACTATGTTGCTGTAATAAGGAACTGAAGAGGACCGTAGTGACTTGTTATGAATTATCATGACATGGGTTAATGCACTGTTGCATGGCTTTCCACATGATGTTTTTGTGCCCAAGTGTGTGACTGATGTGTAAAACAGGGATTGCTCTCTGAATGCAGGGCAACCTTCACTTTAACTGAATGTGCACTCGCTACAACATTAACTGCGCTCACAAGCAACCTCACAACTGTGGGATACTGCAGCTTACCTGGGGAGGGGCTGGGGGCTGGCTGAGCTGGGCAATGGATTGGCTGAGCTTTGCCTGTTGCTGAGAAAGGTATTGTTGGTAGAGTCCGAGCAGCTCCTGGCATTCTCTGTACTGTTGCTGCAGGCCTGGTGGTCCAAGAGTTAAGTAAATAACAGAATATGATGGGATCTTAAATGGAACAAATCAAGCTCTAACCATATAAACAGACACTTTCCAAGATTTAGACATAAAATTTAGACTGTTGGTCTGATGAAATTGTGTGATTAGCATCACACTGTGTGCACAATTATTCGGCCATGCTGTCATTTCAAAGTAAATTTTCCAACTCTAGTCTGTATAAACTTGACTGCCTACAACCTGATGTGCATTTGTGTATTAAGGGAGGGAGTAGCCTTAAGACACCAACATCCGATATCAGGTGTGCACAATTAGGCAGCTGCAGAAAAGAAACACAACAGACTTTGACAAGTCTATAATGATAAAAAATCTTTTCAGAAAGATGCAGCACTCTTGAAATTGCAAAGATAAGAGGACGTGACTGCACCGCCAAACATTTTGTTGCAAATCCCCAAAAGGGTCACAAAACAAAGGGAAATGGCAAATTACAGACAGGGGGAGAGGGAGTTGCAAACAAACTCACCCCTAGATGAGAGTAGAGGCCCAGAGGTGCGGATTGAGATGGATTTCACTTGCACAAGTCTAACGTTTATTTTCAGGGGGAAACTCCGGACTCTACCTTTAAGGAAGTGAAAGTGAGGATTTGCCTTCCGTATGAGAATATCTATGAGTGTGCAATTATTAGGCAATTATTGATGTGCAAAATTATGATGCAACTCAATGAAAAAACTTTTTTTTTTTTCATTGTACTCATTTATTTTCATTTATAAATGTGAGAATACTTAAGAAATGACTCAAACTTTACAGATAAACATTTTTAACATTAAAATAAATAAATAAATAAATAAACCAGCTACCAATATAGTCACCCTTCTTCTCAATGAAACTCAAAGGTCTTCCATCCACGGAGTCTGTCAGTTTCTTGATTTCTTGACCAGCAACTTTTTGTGCAACAGCAACTGCAGCCTCCAAGACTCTGTTTAGATAAGTGGGCTGTTTTTTGTTTTTTTTTTCACTGTAAATCTCATGTTTAGGAACAGCCCATAAGCTCTCAATAGGGCTTAGGTCAGGTGAGGAAGGAAGGAGGCCATGTCATTATCTTTTCATTTTTAAGGCCTTTAATGGTGAGACTACTACAGTGCATCAGATGGAGCATTGTCCTGCATAGAAATCATGGTCTTCTTGAAAAATGCAGCCTTTTCCTGCACCACTCTGTAAAGAATGTGTCTTCTAGAAATTGACGGTAGGGTTTGGAGCTCAGGTTGACTCCATCTTTTACCCGACAAGGTCCAACAAGCTAAATTTTACTAGTTCCAGGCAGCTCATACCAGAACCCCACCAGCACCTTGGAGCTATATGCCCATTAATGATGCATCCATGGGCCGACGCATCTGGTCCAAGAGATGTTGTAGATGTTTCATGGCCCAATCTTGGCATCTTCTTCAGTGACGGTCAGGTTCTAGCTTTTCTTACCTTGGCCCCGTCACTGAACACCTTGTACAGGACAACACTGAAAGATAATGGCTTCCTGTTCCTGTGTCTTTGTCTCTCAACACCTTTCTTGGTGCATTCGGGACATTTCTGGGTGGAGTTTTTTGTATATATATCGCCAGCCAATGACAGAGCTGAGGGCATGACGCTGTGTGGGAATAAGCTCATGATTGGAGCAAACACCAGCCACGCGAACTCTCGAAGAAAAAAAAAAAAGGAGAAAAATGGCAGATGCAGTGAAGAAAATGAAGCACTCTGCAGTGAAAAGAGCTTTAGATAGCGCACATTGGAAAACCAGGGCTAATATTGGTTTGGCTTTTACTAGCGTCCGAGCTTTGATGGAGATGCTTGAAACTGAATAGGCTGAAGAGCGATGCGGCCATTAGCCCGACGGGAGGGGCGTTCAGTTTGAATAGTGTTTACAAACAGAAACGGTGGGGGGACTCCGAACTCTACCTTTAAATATTCAGGCTTGAAGTCTAGATAAGCATTTTGGTTGAACAAAGAACACTGTTGCTGTTAAATAAAAGATCTAATCCTCAAAAATGCAACTTGCCTAATAATTGTGCACAAAGTGTATTAGAAAACACCTACTTAGATTAGGAACTCTGACTTTACTGTGTTGTTCTACAGAGAAGTTTAAAAACCTCTGAAGAGCAGCCATTTTGGAATGAGAAGGGTTCTCTTACCCAACCCTAAATAGGAGACAAAACTAAAGCTGGCTTGGACAGACAACCTGAATTAAAACTTTGTTTCACCAATCTATTATACACTGGAAATGGAGAGACAACAGCAACTCTGAAAATACAGGGAGAAGAGTCCAGCTAAATCAAAGTTGTTGCGGCATAGAGCTTTCACCATCTGGGTCGAGCCAAGCTGCGTTGAGCTGAGCTGGGCTGTGCCATGCCAGGCTATCTGCCAGACAGAGAGCTGGCAGCCACAGGAAAACTAATCTGGAGCGGGACAACTGCTGCGCCTCAGGAGCCCACTAATGACAGTGGCAGCACCACGCCACACCAACACATACAAAGATAATGAGCATGAGAATGGAGAGACTGCACACAGACACACTCACACACAGTCTAACTTCCAAGTGTACACACACACACACACACACACAAAAGAAAAAAAAAACAGCAAGACATGAGTGCAAATTCCCCACCTGCGCTGTAAACAGCCCACACACAAACAAAACAATAAAGCAAGTAGTGCACAAAGTAAGTTGCGCACACACTCCCACCCAAGCTGACCATAAAGCGTGTTCCTCCAGGCCATATCTTTTTATGATGGTGGCACTGCTCCCCCAGCTGATGAGTTTCTCACCATCCATTTGGAAAAAAAACTCCCATTTAAAAGAGAAAATCAAAGTTCAAAGTAGAGTCTTATTGAAGAAATAGTTGGCGGAACACTTCATAAGGAAACACTTTGGTTGTTAGAAGACTTCAATCAGGCTGTGGAAATGAAACAGAGGAAAAGAGAAGAGAGCGAGAACAGCTTTGAATTGAGGACCAGACACCAGACAAATGCAATGCAGCAGCTTCCATAAACACAGGGAGAATGGGAGAAAACGCTTTGATTAAACCCTCCGTCTAACTCCAGCTTCTCTTGGGCTATACTGATCTCCATGGAGGCAGTTCTATATGGAAAACTTAAGGACATCACAAGGACATCACATCATATAAATCTGCACTTGGAGATCTGTTTATGCAGCATGGAGGTCCTTAAAGAGGAGGAACTGAATACACTCCTACAGCAACATGTCACCTCAATCCAAGATAGAAAGTGGGGTGTCCAGTATGAAGAATTTGAAAATTAAATATACAGGCTGCTACTATCTCACCAAATTCACATAAAACATTGTTTCTGTTAGAGATGCACCGATTCAGTTCTTCTGATCCAATCCAATACTGATACCTAGACTGCGCAGATTGGCCGATACCAATCCAATACTACTGTTGAATTAATTAAATGAACCATATATCTTGCCGTTTGAAAGAAGGCATCAGGCTTGACATAAACATTTAGCCTTGTTTAAAAAAAGGTAACAAATGAACTCGGATAGAAATGTACTTAATATTATATATAAACAAAGTCTACCGGTGTTGCAAACATAGAATTGAAGTGACTAGATCGCTGTAATCGTATTGCTGTGTATGATATTAACAGTGTCTGGAAAAAAAAAAAAAAACAGTCGCCACATGGATTTAACTTAAAAAATAGGTACATGCTTCCTATTAGATAATTAGGGCTGGGTATTGTTTAGAGCCTCACAATTCAATTCCATTTTGATTCTTAGGGATGCAATTCGATTCAATATCAATTCAATTCAATATTGATTTAAATGCTTCGATACTAATTCAGTAAGACCTGGAAACTCTGATGTAGATTTTTGAATACATATTATCATGCCCATGTGAACATATGTAGTATGCAGTATGTCACCTTATATTTTTGGGTAATAAAACATCTGAAAATAAAAAATGGTTGCCATTTTGGTGTTGTATGATCTAACGTGGCCTTCGTCCATACAACATAAATAACACGCACAGCTCACATCAGGAGGTGAATCGATTCAGAGGATTTCTCGATTCAATATTGAATTGCACAGGGAAGTATTGAGATGCATAGATTAATCAATATTTTTACCCACCCCAATAAATAATTATGGCATGGGTGATGATCTTTCAGCTGGCAACATATTATTTAACCCCAACTGGTGCAATGAATTGCTTCTCATTTCCAGAAAAGATGTTAGTCTGTCTGAGAAGGGTCAAATCATTGGCATGAATCAGGCAGATAAAACATCTCAGGAGATGCAGAAACTACTAAAATTGGGTTAAGAATTGTTTAACACATTATTAAAAACTGGAAGGATAGGAGACCCATCGTCTTTGAGGAAAAAATGTGGCCGGAAAAAAATCCTAAATGATTGTGACCAGCGATCACGTCACTTAGACGTTTAGTGAGATCAAATCGAAGAAAAACAACAGCAGAACTCAGGGCTATGTTTAATAGTGAAAGAGCAATTCCACACACAATCCAAAGGGAACTCAAGGAATTGGGATTGAATAGCTGTGTAGCTTTGAAAACCACTAATTAGTGAGTCTAACGGAAAAAAAAATTGCTTCAGTTTGCTGGGGAGCATAAAGATTGGACTCTGGAGCAATGGAAGAAGGTCATGTGGTCTGATGAGTCCAGATTTAACCTGTTCCAGAGTGATGGGCGCATCAGGGTAAGGAGAGGCAGATGAAGTGATGCAGCAGCGTTCAGACTCCACCATCATCAATGCAAGGTCTTGGTGAAAACGTCATGCAACACTGGATGGAAATAAATCTGGTGACATTGTAAAAGTTTATCGAGACAATGCTACAGCGAATGCTGTCGTAATCAAAGCTAAAGGCGGTCCAACAAAATATTAGAATGTATGACCTTTATTTTGGTGGTGATTTTTTTTTTTTTTTTGGGCCAGTCAGTGTAAAAAAATAAATAAATGACTGGATCTGAATGCTGGATCGGCCTCATTCATATCCAATCCGGCTAATTAGTCAATATTGGAGCCGATATCCGATCCGGATATACAGTACCTGGTAGGGAACCTCAACACAAACGGCTTGATAACTTCATTGTGTAAGAGACCACACACAATCAAAAATACTTCCAACATCCATCTGTGCTGTAGTCCCAACCATCCTGCTGCCTTACAGCATCTCAAAGCACATATAAAGGTAATGTGTTGCTGTGGTGACAGGGTAACACTTCCTGGACAGCTAGTGCTAGGTAATCCAAACTGAGTGGAGCAACACTGATAAGATTCCACCTCTCAGCCTGTCACTACACTGAACATGCTTCCTCCACAGTGTTGGACATCAGCCAATGGGGGCCAAGCACTCTTACAAACCTCTAGTTTACATCAGAGCTGCAAAGTGCCAACAATGACTTACTCCTCCCCCATGCTCCAAAAATACTCCAAATCAAGGGCTTGGAGTGAAGAAGCTTCAGATGGGGCCTGTCAAAATGATTCACTTCCCTGTCAGGCCGAGGCTCAAATGAAATAATGAAATCCACTTCAAGGTGGAACAAATTTGCACAGGAGGGGGGAATATTTTAAAGCCTGCTTTAGCACGCTGTGCCAAACAGATTGAGCCCGCGCAGGGATGCAAAGGGAACGGGGGCGGAGACTGATCTGTGTGCCGAGTGTATGAAAGTGT
Organism: Atherinomorus stipes; assembly: GCA_023101725.1. Taxonomy (NCBI): domain Eukaryota; kingdom Metazoa; phylum Chordata; class Actinopteri; order Atheriniformes; family Atherinidae; genus Atherinomorus; species Atherinomorus stipes. Next base: position 63,487 of record JALJCO010003069.1, read on the forward strand.
GTGAGGAAGAAATGTTTGGGAATTCAAAGAGATACATAGTTTACAAAACTGCCACAATACTCCTGAATGATGAGAATGAAGTTTAATAGAAACGTAAGGGCCATTGAAACACTAAACCTAAAACTAACACCATACAATTATGAAAATGGAAAAAAAAAAAAAAATAGAAGCCAAATTTAATCAAAACCGTCACCATCCACCTTTCATCCATTAGTCTCACCGACTCAGCAGTCATTTGTTAAAAACCTGGTGTCTTTATTATTAGCGATATAATAATTACACTATATGCAATAATTACTCAGTGTATCATGAATTACATATATATTAAGTCCTTGTTGCTTTAGTTCATTAATTCAACATTAGCTAAAATTAAACAGTCAGGATGGACAACAGCTCAGAGTGTAAATATCACAGACTACGGGGCATATTGTCTATATTTACTCTAAAATGATCACGTCTAAAGATTTTACATTTAGCACTCCAAGAACTGCATGCAACATTCTCCTGTTCAGATGTAAAACTTCTGTCTTTATTAATCTGTAAATTAGGGCAGCATAATATTTGAAAAAACTAAACTTTTTCTAAACCTGTGATATATATATATATATATATATATATATATATATATATATATATATATATATATATATATATATATATATATGTTTACGGCAGATGACTTGAATAGCACTTTAAGTTCTGCTGCACTCCTGCCATCTTATTGACGATTAACCTGCAGTGATCTTTTACTGTTTACTTTTATGGTGCCAGCAAGACATGAGTACATGTTTCATTTTATTATGTACAAATGTGAATTGGGTTTTACCACAAAGTTTTAGTTCTATCCCAAACCGATTAAAAACAATGGTGATTAGTGGATCGCTGTGTGCAGAGCGTGTCAGGTACCCTTGAAATTGAGAACACATTAAGTTAACATTAAAAGTTAACATTAACATTAATATTATTATTATTAGTTAACATTATGTTCCTCTTACACTACAGGACCTGCAATGTGACTTTTGCACACAAGAACATTGAAATGACAACGCTTAAACAATATATTGCGCAGCCCTACTGTAAATATTATGTCAATAAAATGATCTGGGCAAAGATCAGACTCAAACAAAGAGGATACGATGTGACTAAGAAAAGAAAATGTTCAATCCGTGTGATTATCACAAAAATCAAAGTTTACGTAACTAACATTTCCATCCTGTTAATGTCACACCACCAAAACCTGGAAAGATTTTGTCCAACATTGTTGTCATGACGTGAATATTTGGCTCTCCTGCTGCTTTCTACCAGACCTTATAATTCCCCCACTGGTTTAACTCACTTATTGGCTTTAACACTAATACAACACCTCATTTTTAGATAACTGTATATTTTGTTGGTAACCCTAAACTCACTTGCCAATATGCCTTCGAGTACAAATACACATTCTTCCCATCTCAAACACAAATTCAGTCCTATATGCCAGTCAGCTGCAAATGTCAGCGGAAAATCCAAATATCAAGGGTACTTTTCTCTCTTATCCTAGGTGGCTTGGGCCTGAGGTGTAGTCCAACATTCTTTATACCTCAGACAACCCTGAATATTGGTTAGATAAGATAAGCCGAGGCGTAATGGAATTAGACTTGACAAGGCTCTCACTCAGTGTGTTTGCCTTTGGTGTCTCCTTAACCTTTCGAAGATGTGCCAGAACCTTCTGCCTAGGAAAAGCCTTCATGACTCTTGCTCACACTTTAAAAGACTATGTTATCCCCCCCTAAGGTGGTTGGATCCAAACACTTTTTCCTCTCAAATACCTTTTTAATGGAGTTTAGAAGTTTAGTGTAAATGCCAAGTCTCCAAGCCAAAGTGCCTTTAATTGAGTTGAGCTTTCCCAATTTTCCCCTCCACCGCTGCCAATTTTGCAAATTACCAGACTGGTCAATTACTCTTCATATTTTGCCGTATTTTTAACCTGCTGGTCATGCTCTGATGTGACCTAAGCAGAAACGTTATGGCGACAGCAGGCTGGTTTTAGTGTTACACTTGCATTTATCTCATGTTAGACAATAACTGAATGAGCTGGTGACCCATCTGATCTCATTTCTAAGCAGAGTAAAAGAGATATTCTATAATCTCTACATTCAGCAGTCAGGGAGGGTTAGCAAAACACATGGTAAAAGCAAGCAATACGGACCTCTCAGTTAATATCAGACTTCATCTTTAGATGATAAGATGATTCAGATGGTCTGGGCCAGGGCTGCAACCATGAAATTGATTCTGAACACTACAGTGCATAAGCTACAAGCACTTGTAAAGGACAACGGCAGCAAGAATATAAAAAAAAAAATTTAAATGCATCTTTTTCTCTGCTTTTTGTACCAGATTGACAGCTCTTGCCTACAGGCAGAAAATGGCCTTACATGAGACAACACTGCCCCCCGTAGACCTCCATTTAGAACATCACACAGGCCAACAGAACCAAGCAGCCTTTGCAGAAGCTCATGCATGAGCTTCAACCACATTAAACAAAGACTAGACCTTCTTTTTCTTCAAGGTATTTCTTTAAAGACTATCATGAAAAGCCACATTTTTTTACGTCTTTTCATGCACTTCTAGCATACAGCATCAAAACATCCTTGTTACTCCTTTCCAGCCATCAAACCTTGGAATCACACAGATTTCTGGTTTCTACACATTTCATTTTGTAGTAACCTTAAGATACAGTTGTGCTTAAAAGTTTACATACCCTCCCATTAAAGAAAACGCTAAATTCACAATTCAAATAACATGAAACTGAAAAAAGTAATAATTAGGGGTGTGCGATAATTATCAGGCAGATAACTGGAAATTATTCTGATAAGTTGGATATCATGACGACTAGCCACAATAACATATATATTCAGGGGTGTAGATGGGATTTTTAAACTGGGGGGACATAATTTGGGCTTTAATGCCAAAAGACAGCTGCTGCTTCACAGGGGAGACCCCCAAGCTGCTTCCAAACCACTTTCCCTTCTTATTTTAGACACTAGCTACCCCATACAGTTAGAATTTATAAGATTAGACGAGAAGATGAACATCCCAGTTTTAAGCTTGAGTAGTCTTTTTGGTTTTGTTAATAGTTTTGATGTCATGATTAGGTACATTTGGCCTCAACATCATTCATACCCTCCAATTAAAGAAGGGGGAAAAGAGCTGTCAGCAAAATCAGTTGAAATTGACAAAAATAATAATAATCAAAAATTCTATAAAAATCATTACATTGATTTTGAATTGTGGTCTGAAAGAAATATTAAAAAACAAACACACAAAAATGAAACAAGTAAACAAGCATTATGGGGCTCAAAATCAAAAATTTTATTGAGCAACACTTTGAGGCAATCACTGCAATCAGGTGTTTTCTGTAACGACCAATTAGACTTCTACACCTGTTGGCAGGTATTTTGGTCCAATGTTTATGGCAAAGGTGCTCTAATGTGTCTGGGACAATTTTATTTGTTTGTTTTTTAAATATTATTTCCATACACAATTAAAAAGCAACATCTTATTTCACTACATGATAATTTTGTATATCTTAATGTATTATTAGTTCCTTTAGTATCTTGTTACATGAATTAATATTGTGAATTTTGTCTTTTCTTTAATTGGAGGGTATGAATAATTGAGGATGACTATATGTGTGTTATTGGTTATAAGTTAGCTGAAAGGAGCTGAAATATATTGATTATTAGTATCAGGGTTTTTTGTTTGTTTGTTTGTTTGTTTTAAAGGTTATCGTGCGTCCCTAATAAATTACTAAATTGTAATTTAGTAAAATAGAATATTGATTTTGAATTTTTTATCACAAAATAAATAAAAAAAACAAAAACAAAACTCTCCCAGACAAATTAAAGTACCTTACTCTTGAACATAGCGTTAAAATACCCGCCAAAAGGTGCAGAAGTCTTATTAAACATTACAGAAAACACCAGATTCCAGTGATTGCCTCAAACAGTTGCTCAACAAAATTTTAACTCAGAAGCCCCCCCATGCTTGTTTACTTGTTTTCTTTTATGTTTGTTTTTAATATTTCAGTTGAGTGACAATACAAAATCAATGTCATAATGTTCATAAAATTTTAATGTATTATTACTTTTGGCAATTTAAACTCATTATGGAGACAACTGATTTTTTTTTTTCGTTAATGGAATGTTAACTTTCAAGCACAACTGTATAACAGAGCTCCAAAGAGCTAGTGATAATCAGCAAATTACATTTTTGTCCTGGTAAACCAAACACAGTGCAACGACTAACATCCCCATATTATCATTTATGGATGGTACCTTGGACTAATCCTTTCAAACTACTTACTGCAAAAGGCAGAATGTAACTCACGAGTAGTCTCTTAAAGGATACTTTCTCTCTCCTGCGCTATAATCAGGTTCTGTTGCTCCAATTGTTGGATCTTCCGTTCAAAATTCCCCTGCTCATCTTTCAGGCGCTGCACTGACTCTTCTTTCTCTTCACTTACTCTGTAAAACAGAAAGCGGCAGCATTAAATCAGAGGTTGTCTATCCCAGAGGACGACAACAAACAGAGTTGCAATATTTAATTACGAGTGAGACTCAAGTTTATTTTGAGTAAAACTATCACAGAGCTCAGCGTCATATGCTGCTGGCTACCTTGCTAATTCTTCGATGAGGTTTGCAATTCGCCTTTTATCTTCAGGACAGAGGTCCTTCAAAGAGACCTCGCTCTTAGCTTTGTTGGTCTCAGACATCACCTGTGTGAAGAAAAGTTAACAGGCATACAGGTTTATTACAGAGAATAGTGGTGAAATATTGTCAGTCTCGCCAAACACCAAATTCTCTCTCCTACACAAATAATGAACCATGTCATCCACAGAGGGAAGAGAAAAACAGCTTATAAGAATCCCTGGCTTACCTGTGGCAGAGGGCGAAAAGTGTCAGGGGGCTGAAAGAGAGTTTGCTCCACAGGCGCAGCAGCACTTAGATTAACTGATGCATTTTCCTTCATATAAGCTCCAAAACAATCACTCTGGTTTTTGCTTGCTGTCTTTTGCGTGGTATGATTCTTGCCGACAGAAGAGTGCTTTATTCTCATCTTGTTGCCTCTTTTACTGAATGTACGAGTGCCGTCTGCACCCAGCTTGAAAGGAGTCTTCACTCCTCCGTCCACTCCTGAAAGCAAAACAAAAACTGATAATGCGTTTCTGATATGGATGTTTGGGCGTCTGCACGCTGCATCCAGACATGACATGAGACTCACCAGGAACAAACACCAGAGGCTGCTCTTCATCCGACACTAACAAAGCAAAAAGAAGCTGTCACTTTAGCTCAAGTTCAGTCAAATGTATGCAGAGCAGCTAAAATGTGAATTTATGTGCAATATCATTAGGAAAGAAAACATAGTAGTTATTCATATGAACATTTTTTACTGATATTTAAGCCTGAAAAGCTTAAATACTTATTGGACTTAAGTCTTTTCATCTGATGAATGCAGTACTAATGAAAAGAAGAAAAAATGCATTTGACTTAAAAAAAAAAACAAACTTAACTTTAAAGGTGTAACTTTTGGCCACTATGGGTAAACCTGTAACTTCCCAGAACTCACAAAATTACACAGTTTCTATCTGTAGTTTGGAATTATGTGTGCAGACCACTTTGACCAGATGATTTGAAGCTAGCGAGCCATAAAGCAAAGCACAACGCATGATCCAATGAGAGGCAGATCCACTCCTGCAAAGTTACAATGTCTGGTGAGCAGAAAAAAAAACTCCAGTGCCTTGGATTGTTTTTTCTGCTCATCAGTTTACATTACCCTATTTGAAGAGCACCTCCAACAAGTTACAAGTGAATCCAGGAAGCGCACCTTCACAAACATTTTGCAGTGTCTGGTTTTTGAGGATAGCAACCCTCTCAGCGCACCAACAGAAGGACTGCCAAGATTAGTTGATTAATCAACTAATTATCAGCTATCAAAATAGTCAGCGACTAATTTCAAAACTGACTAATCGTTTATTGTTTTTAAGCTTTGTTTTTCCTCTAAAAATTGCCGCTGTACCTTCTGCTACTTTGTCTGCTTTTCTGTCTGGTCAGCTTTTCTTAAATTGTTTATTGACATAAGTAAACTCACACACTACCAGTCAAAAGTTTGGACACATTTCCATCAGATTTAAAGAGAAAGTCTCCAAACTTTTGACTGTAAATATATGCTACAATTTTCATATGATCCGATTAGTTGACTATTCCTGATGTCTCAGGAAAATCTGGAAAAACTAGTTTACTGTTTACTTTTATGGTGCCAGCAAGACATGAGTACATGTTTAATTTTATTATGTACAAATGTGAATTGGGTTTTACCACAAAGTTTTAGTTCTATCCCAAACCGATTAAAAACAATGGTGATTAGTGGATCGCTGTGTGCAGAGCGATCCACAAAACTTTTGACTGTAAATATATGCTACAATTTTCATATGATCCGATTAGTTGACTATTCCTGATGTCTCAGGAAAATCTGGAAAAACTAGTCCATGCATTCATCTTCAGTCGGCTTGACTACTGTAACAGCGTCTTTACTGGTCTACCTAAAAAATCAGTTAAACAGCTGCAGCTCATTCAGAACTCTGCTGCCCGAGTTTCACAAAGACCAGAAAAGTGGACCACATCAGTCCAGTTCTGAGGTCTTTACACTGGCTGCTGGTCCATCAGAGAATAGACTTTAAAGTTCTGCTGCTGGTCTAAAAAGCTCTGAATGGTTTAGGCCCAAAATACATCAGTGACCTCTTGACCCAGTATGAACCTACTAAACCCCTCAGGTCATCTGGATCCGGTCTTTTATCAGTTCCCAGAGTCAGAACCAGACATGGAGAAGCTGCGTTCAGCTTCTATGCTCCACATGTCTGGAACAAACTCCCAGAAAGTCTCAGATCAGCTGAAACACTTAGTTTATTTAAATCCAGGCTGAAGACCCACCTGTTCTCAGCTGCATTTACGTAGATTTTATTCAAAAGTTAAAATCCGCACGTCTCTGTATTCTCTCTTTTTAATCTTAAATGCTTTTAATTTTGAATCATGCTTCTAATTGTTTTTTTCTCTTCCTTTTGCTTATAATGTTTTATGTAAAGCACTTTGAATTGTTCTGTACATGAAATGTGCTATACAAATAAACTTGCCTTGCCTTGCCTAATCGACAAAATAATTGGTGACTAATCGTTTATCAAAAAAATCATTTGTGGCAGCCCTAACCAACATGCATCATGTCACATGCAGTGTTGTATACTGGCCCAGAAATCATCTATAATTATTTACATTATTAAAAATATTATAATAAATTATATTACTTGGCTAATATTTAGGTCAAAAGTTGCACGGTATCCCTTTAAAAGATTTATTTAACTCTTTATTTACACTACTGAAAGTAGTAAAATAGTTGAGCTTTGACACATACAGCCAACATGGCACAAATCAAATGATTTCTTATAAATTGTTCCAGGTAGATAAAATAACAGTGTGAAGTTGTTTTCCATTGCCACCACATTCCAGCCAATTTTACCACAAGTATTATGTCTCAGCTGTTCATTTCTCAAGTGTTCAGAGGCATGAGCAAGGTAAAGAGGGGTAAAAAAAAAACACAACCACAATGACTGAATGGAAGCAAAGCATCAAGAAATACCTTAAAAGGATACTGTGTAACTTTTGGCCACTATGGGCAGTCTGTAACTTCCCACATCTCACACAACTGTCGCAAAATCAAACAGTCTATCCATATTTTGGAAATATGTGTGCAGACCACTTTGACCAGTTGATTTGGACCCATTGAGGCATAAACCAAAGCGCTCCAGGTCACATGATCCAATGACAGACAAATCCGCTCCTGCAAAGTTACAATGTCTGGTTTATGAGCAGGGCAACCCTCTCAGAGCAACATCATGCATCAAGTGCTGCAATATTAATCCTATAAAATCATCAATTATTACTTACATTATTAATAATATTATAATATTTGGCGAATATTTGGGTCAAAAGTTACACAATACCCCTTTAACACACAGCTGTGTGAAAAGACTCATAGCCAGTTATCACAAACGCTTGATTGCAGTTGTTGATGCTAAGGGTGGCCCAACCAGTAAATATGTTTAGGGGGCAATCACTTTTTCATGCAGGGCCATTTCAGTTTGGATGTGTCCCCCCCCCTTAAAAATAAAAACCTTCATTTAAAAACTGCATTTTCTATTTACTTGTGCTATCTTTGACTCACATTAAAATTTGTTTGATGATCTGAAACATTTAAGTATGACTAACATGCAAAAAAGTAAGAAATCAGGAAGGGGGCAAAAACTTTTTAACACAGCTGTATATTAAACAAGGAAAAAATGATGGAAGTGGACAAGGTCATTTTTCCGTCAAATAATTAAATTTTTACACACGACTTTACATGTTTACACCCACACTTTACAGTCCTACTCTTGTTTTTATAAGTTACTTTCTTCAGTCAATGGTACATTAACAATTTCACAGTGATGATTTTTATGCAGGTCCAGGATAATGCTTCATTTCATGCACCACACAATTCGTCAGCCCAGCTTCATCGATGTAAAACAAAGGGGCAACTTTGATCAGAATGTCTTAATATGATCTCTTAATATATCATAAAATATATCTAAATTAAAGTACCATTGAACTGAACTCTAATTCAAGTCATTTATCCTATACTTGCTTTTGAAAATGCTTTACATAATTTAGTTTCCAAATTACGTCGTACGCTCTTAAACTCGTGTTTTCCTCTACGTTTCAGGTTTTATTACTGAACTAAAAGACATAACGTAAACACAACAGACTGTAATGCTTTTAATAGCAAGAAATAAAACTATAGCTCTTGTCACCTAAAAGAAATTAATTGGAAGGACGCAATGTTTAACTCAAGTAAAAGCAGTAAACAAACAGGATGTTTCACTTCCTCGGGCAACTTTTTTCAGACTATAAACAAAAGCCAAATTCCAAGCGAGATCTATTTTCAAATTCTTGTCATCTCCCCTGTCAGGTTTTAAAGGATGTGAACTGGTAAAATAAGCTAATGAGGATAAATAAAAGATATATACCGCCATTGATCCAAAATATCTTCGAATTTCCACTTTTTTTAGCCGCTGCCGCCATGTTGAAACGACCGCCACCACTCCCAATGAGCCAAGCGTTGCCATGGAATATTAGCCCCGCCTTTCTTTAACATATTGAGAGATGATTGGCTCTCTTGTACGAACAGACATTTCTATTGGCTCAAATGTGTGTCACTTTTGCGTCGAAGCTGCCGCTGTGGCTTCCTGTTTGTGCGTTGTCAACTGACCTATCAGGTGTTACGAGAAGGATGCGGATCATTAGTGGATGCTTATAAAATTTTAGATAAATTTGTGGTCATAGTCTTTCAAATGGAAGAAACAAAGGAGAGTTTTGCGTACAAGGGTGTTGCTGAGAGACTGACACTTGGCATTACTCGAATACTCGGTTTGTATTATGACATCTGCTGTAACACTAGCAATTTACAGCGAGGTTAGCTTAAATGCTGTCTGAATGAAAATGGAAATGTAATAAGGGTTATGAACTTGTCCTTGTTGGTCCAGAGAGCATGCCTGGGGTGGTGGATGTGCGTTTTGCAGAGAGGGAGCCTGCAGAGAAGAGGAGCTTGCTGTCGTGGGAACAGGTGTGAAAAATATTACAATTTATCCTGAAATTGAGGTCTTAGAATATCCCACTGTCATGTTTATTGTTGATTGCCCGTCCTTATTTATCCGCCAGAAAAACACGTGTATTTTACCAGAGGATCTACGAGATTTTTATCTGACAACTGATGGATTCACATTAACCTGGAGCGTTAAATTAGACAGTAAGTGCTTCTATACTGAGTCTGTGTGATGAAGACTATTAAAAATGCTCATTTTAAAAAGGTTTGATTGAGATAACAATAAATGAGAGTAGCTCTTGATATTTGTTATTAAATCTACTGTTTGGATGTCTGTTTTCCAGATGAGTGTGTGCCCTTAGGATGCATGATGATAAACAGTGTGGCCAGGCTATGCCCTCTCCTCCAACCAGTATCACTTTTCTCTCTTCCTAATGCACCCTCTCTGGCTGACCTGGACTGGGAGGAGAGTAACACAGGAAGTGGTAAAATTCACCTGTCAGATCCTCATGTGGGCTTAACACAATAATTACAGCATGTCACATTCAATTATGCCTGTTTATATATGCTCACTTGCGCAGAAAGCAGGCTAATGAATGAGCTGTTGATTGGAAAGTAAATATTTATTGTGGGTTCATTAATGTTTTCTGTCAGGGCTGCAGCATGCGCCCGCTGCACCTCATTTTGACGCCCGGAGCCGCATCTTTGAGCTGGATTCTTGCGGTGGGAATGGAAAAGTGTGTCTGGTCTACAAAAACTGCACTCCAGGTGTTGTGTTTATATTTGTAGTTTTAACCCTCAAGCTAATTAAAACCTAAACCTAAAAATATTAAAGAACTGTACATATTTTATGTTATATTACAAAATTGTTGCATCATTTAGTCATTTGTCTTGTGTTTTTTTAGGAGTGGTAGCCCAGCAGAGTGAGCTCTGGTTCCTGGATCGTTCACTCTGCTGGCATTTTTTGACAACAACCTTTACTTCCTACTACCGGCTGATGATAATACACTTGGGTCTGCCTGAGTGGCAGTATTCATTCACCCCGTATGGCCCAAGCCCCCAGGCTAAGGTAGAAATGACAGAGTGTACAATGTAAACAGATAAGACCAGCTTGAGATTTATTCATTTAGATTATTTTTAAACCCTGAGTTTTAAAAAATATGTGTTGACAAGTCATGTTGGCTGTTTTTTAAACTAAACATCTGCAAACATTTAGCAGAAAAGTAATCATTTTACTTGTACGTACTGAATGTAAACACTCCTGACAACAAAAGTTACATATTTTGAACACAGAGTTAAGAAACTAGTATCCATTTATTTGTTATAAACATTTGTTTGTACACACATAACTGTATTATTTGAGACTGTTTACCCTGGTTCCCTCTGCAGCAATGGGCATCTCTTTACCAGCCCCTGACCTTCAACTGTGACCTCTACCAGGCCGATCCTGCTGGTGATTCCTTTATTAACAAGCTGGATCCTACCAAGGCCTTTAAAGGTAAAACCAAGGTACCACCCCCCAAGAAGAAGCAGTCGACCCAGAGCAGCTCCGGGGGCGCTCCCAAGGGCCAAGGCAACACAGGAAAACACGGGGGAGCAAAGCGGTGAAGTTCCCATCCAAGAGATGTTTCATGCTGCCTGACTACTTCTGTTACCAACATGGCTTAGAAGGCCGGTCTGCAGTTTTTTTATTGGCTGGACTTATAGCAATTCTGCAACATGAGCGCATGTTTAAGTTGCATGTTTGAAGAGAGATGCTTCACCAGGGGCTTTTCTGGCTCAACAGACTCTGAAAGTGGTACAGTATGTACCTTAGGGTTGCTCGATTATTGGAAAAATCATTATCACCATTATTTTGGTCAATATTGAAATCCCAATTATTCAAGCGATTATTTTTAGGGATGCTCAATATTGATTTTCTTTTACCAATATCCAATATTGTCCAACTCTTAATTTCCAAAATTAACCAATCCAATCCAACTTTATTTCAAGAGCACTTTCACCACTGTAAGTACGGCTCATGGATCAAGATATCGCGGGATTTTGTTACTGAACAACGAGATCTCGTTAGATTTCATTGGTAAGAACTTATCAGTCCGGAAAAATTGATGCTGATATTTTCTGATATCACATTTTAATGCAGATATTGGCTGATGATATTGGTAGGGTGATAATATTGGACATCCCTAATTATTTTTTAGTTACACAATTCATTTATTCAGCATTTTTCTCTGTCAAAAAACTATTATTGCTAATTTCCACAGAACACAAGACACCTTCGCTCTTCAGCTGCGTGAGTGTGTTGTAGGTTGTAGCAGGGCCACGTGAGAGGGAAACTGAAATCACAATCAGATTTTGATTAATTGTACAGCCCTAATGTACCTGTTGCACGGGATGTGGAATATTTACAGATTTAGAGCAACCTTCATTGTTTGCCTCCTTGATCACAGTTCTTCGCTAACGTGGTTTAGCTGACTGAAATAAGCAGCTGATTAGCTTGGCACACATGTAGAAAAACACGGATGATATTTTTCTTTCACTGCTAAGTATATTAGTCATGGAGAAATAAGTCCTTGCAGAAACGGGGTTTCTGCTAGAGATTCACTGATCCAATTTTTTCCCAGTCCACTCCGATACCGATACCTGTGCTGAGCGTATCGGCCGATACAGATACCTTGCCATGTGAGTGAAGGCATCAGGCGGTATTAACATTTAGCCTTATTAAAAAATAAATTAACACAGATATAAATGTATTTAAATGTATACAAATGTACTTTGTTATTAACAAATAAAGTGTTTATTTATTATGATATTAATTTAAACAAAGAAATAACTGGATCGGCATGCTGGATCGGCCACATTCATCCGATATCCGATCCAGCTAATTGGTCAGTATTGGAGCTGATATCCAATCCGGGTATCGAATCGGTGCATCTCTAGTTTCTGCAACACATATAACACGCAAACTAGTTTTAGACTGTGTTCACCAGTGACAACACTTCAGTAACCAGTTATCACTTGTAACTGATTTTAGTATCACTTGCCTTGATGTACTTCTTGTTTTTTTTAAAAAAAAAAAGATCCTACAGTGTACAAAAAAATACAAGATTCTCAAGAAAGTTTTTAACTGAGAAACACATTTCTTTGTTTAACTGATTGTAAAATTAAAAAGAGAGGGGGAAAATGAAGAAGATTAAAGATGGCTGTATGTAGCAGGGATCCCCAGCTCCAAACCCTCAGAGCTACTATCCTGTAAGTTTTAGATGTTTCCCTGTTGCAACACTCCTGACTTAGATGAATGAGTGAAGTGGGATGGGATAAGCTTGTGCAGAACTTAAGAAGAAGTTGGAGAATTGTTTCATTTGAATCAGGTGCGTTGCAGGAGGAAAACTTCTAAAAACCTGCAGGACATAAGCCTTTGAGGTTCCAGTTAGTGATCCCTGGTGTGAACCTTTCACCCAGCATAGATGAACGCAGTATTAACTCTGGTTTGAAGCTGATAAAGAAACAGTGATCATGTGATTGTATAGAACAAAAGCGTCAATGGAAACTGCTATATGTAGTTATCAGATGCCTTATAGCTTTCGTAAGAAACATTGCTTTATCTGAGTATTACATCAAGTTACCTGCTAACCATGACATCACTGCAGCACCGTGTATGTTAAAAATGTGTTTAGGATTTCTGCTCCTTTACGTAATGGCATTTACTATTTACTATTTATGAGCAGATGTGAGGGCGAGATATTCCAGCCTTATTTGCTATTTTTATCTACAGTCGTCCTCAGAATTATTCATACCCTCCAATTGAAGAAAGAAAAAATATCAGCTGCCAGTGAAACAAGTTAAAATTGACAAAAGTAATAATGAATAAACATTTTATGAAAATCATGACATTGATTTTTGAATTGTATTTAAACAGAAATATTAAAAACAAACACACACAAAAAAAAAAAAAATAAAATAAGATGGGGCTCAATAGCTAAAATTTTGTTGAGCAACACTTTGAGGCAATCACTGCAATCAGGTGTTTTCTCTGATGTTAAAAAAGGCTTCTGCACCTGTTGACAGGCATTTTTGTTCACTGCTCATGAGCAAGGTGCTCACATGTGTCTGGGATAGTTTCATTTGTTTATTTTTATTATTATTTTCAACCACAATTCACAAGACTTTTTTTTTTTTTTATTTAAGTATATTTTTGTAAATTTTTATTTATTATTTGTATTTTTAGGTTCTGGTTATTTGAATTAATATTGTGAATATAGTATTTTCTTTAATTGGAGGGTATGAATAATTTTGAGGACTATAAGTGCAACTCCTGATGTCAAAATTATACCCCTAAAATTGCAATTTGTCACAATAATAATGATCTATCAGAAAAAAAGTTAATCATACTAAAAACTGTTTATATTTGAATGTAGTTGTTTTTTTATTTATTTTTTTTGTAACTTGGAATGAACCATTTGTTATTTAACAATTTACTCAGCAGATCCTTTTCCGTGACAGAATGCCCATATCACTGCCATGAAGGCACGTAGCAGAAAATGATCATTAAAAAGGCAATAAAGACGAAGAAAGGAGGAATCAGTTGAGAGTTTGTGAGAGTTTTATTGTACACGAGACATACTTGTTGCATAATGCACGAACAGGCAGTATCCTATGAATTGACCTCATCAAAGAAGCAAAAACATGAAAAAGAAAAGCAAATTTGGGACAAATGATGGCAGAAAATTGGTCCAGTTTTTCCTAGATAGAAATCACTGATGACGAGCTTGTTTAATCCAGGGGGAGTAATTTACCCTACCATAGTGGGTAGATGGCATATGCGATGGTTGCCATCTCCATCTTGACCACCAGATATCAGTAATTGTTACACTGTTCTCGGATTACAACTGAGGCCAAAAAAACATTTGACAGTTTTTGTCTGCAGCCTGCTGTGGACTAGAAAGGTGGAGAGACAGATGTATTTATGGTTTTTGGTTGTGCTGCTTCACTTTCAAGCTCTGAGGAGCCAGCTCCTGCTGCTTTTTTTTTCCATATATTTATTTTTCAAAGGATTCGTGTGGTGCATGTGGGTTGTTTACTTCTTTTTACATACCCTCAAGTTCAACTGATCTTGTAGATCCCCAGTTGATAGCTATAATACATGATGTTTACAGTGTTTTCACTCGTTTTTTACCTCAATAAGATGAAAACAAAGAATGAGCTAGAGCATGTTTTTCTTCACTGTTCTTTTATATATATATATATAAAAAATGTTTCTCATTATTTCTTACATTTTTTTCTTTTGATACAGATTATAAGTGACATGGATTGATAGGAATTGGAACAGATATATCAACATGACAGTTCAAAATGTCATTAAATAGTGAAGAATTCACATGAAGTCATTCTCAGTTGCAAAGTGTAAAAGTGCTTCTGTCTCCTTGTAAGCAGGCGGGTTTGGTCCTTTTAAAGCTTCATCATTATGGAATGTTTCAGCAGCATGCACACGTCTGCACAGATGCGGGCGCACTTATTTGTTTGTACAGGTTTGGGAAGGTCATACACATTCATTAGAACAGATGGTTTCTTTCTCCAGAGGGAAAGACTCTTCCTCCACTTGCCCCTCACGCTGTCTGGAGAGGGGTGGGTGGTGCAGTTCTACAAGGGCTTTGTACACTCCTGCTCCCAGCACTCCTCCAATCGTGGGAGCAACAACGGGTACCCACCACCACCCATTTCCAGCCCTATAAACACAGAACACTCCCAAGTAATTACACTAAAAAGTCAAAGTGAGGGAACAAAAGGCAAATAAAGCTTTCCTATGAGACCTAATTAACATGGCAAAAATCCTCAAAACTGTATCTCATATTTACTTTTTTATGAAGACCGAGATTTCCTCCTGATTACCTGAACACATCGACTCCCCAGCCTGCAATGGCAGTAAAGACCCTGGCTCCGATGTCTCTAGTGGGGTTGATGGCATAGCCGCTGTTGCTACCCAGAGAAATGCCAATGAGGAGCACCACGAGCCCCACTGCGATAGGCTCACTGCCCGCAGCAGCCGGCTGGTTTCTCTGGTCGAACAGGGCCATCAGGCACAGCAGCAGCATCGCTGTGCCAAACACCTGCCGCACACACAGAATAAGCATCAACTTACAGCTCCATTACCACAAAACATTTACATGCAATTTAAAGCCTACTAGTAGTTACCATAACATATATACAAGGATTTTACTGTTTAAAAGTAAATACTTATTTCAGAAGCACATCACATCATAGATGCTTGTTTTTGAGCCTTATTCTGACGACCGTGTCTAGTCTTGTTAAGCGTGAGGAGCAAATATTGAATTCCGGGTCTTTAAATTTTAACCTCATGAATATAGTGAACCGAGTTCATTAATAAAAGTTTTCTAAGCTGTAGCTGATGCCATGCTGTGATTTGCATGAAACCTTTTAATGTAGTGCAGGCTGAGAGCCTGAAAATCCGTCACTCCTTGCAGGTTTTCAGCCTTGTTCGTTGGTTCAGGATTATTTGAATATTTTTGTGATATTAATAGTTAATTAAATCTCCAGCTTAAAAAGATCCCGCCAACATTAGGTGTGTCTTCAGCGTAGCAGTGGGATGCTCTAGACCAGTGGTTTTCAAACTGGGGGTCTGGATAATTTAGGGAAAAATTTGATAACAGCTAAGAACAAAAAAGAAAAAAAAAATTTATCAAATAAATTTGGGATTTGGAGGCAATCAAAATTAACACATTATTGCAAACAGATTAATCTGTGAAATCAACACGTTCATTTTCTAATATTTGCATAAATAAGTTGTTACAGTACTAAAACCATGTTAAATATCTGAATTTGGTATTATCTCAGCGAGAGAAGCTGATTTTGGGCATGTAGGTACCTCACAGCAGCAAACCAAATCCACCCAAAAATATTTACCCTTCTTAATTAACCACTCAGTCGGGTTCATGAACACCAAAGTATGTTATTTTGGGGGTCAGGGCTTGAAAAAAATTTAAAACCACTCCCCTAGACATCTGCTCTGTCAACACAGCACGCAGAGAACGACAACGAGGAGCGCAGCAGAGGTTACAGGCAGGTAGGGATGTGCATATCGATACCCTGGAGTCGATACTTCGATACCAACCAGACAAAATTTCGGAATCGATACTTTTTTGAGTATCAAGATACCACTATACAGATACAAAAAATGCAATTTGTTTCCCCTTCTGAGAGTTTTAAGCCCCGTTTCCACCAGCGGGTCTGGGTCGGGTCGGGCCGGATCGGTCCACGTTTTTTTGCGTCTCCACAGATAAAAACTGGGACGGGTACCCTTATATCCAACCCGACCCGGACTACTTTTTTGGCACCCTTCGGTAGGGGTACTGATCTAACCGACCCGGACCAAAGAGGTGGAGCTAATACACAGCAATCAGCTGATTCATTGAAAAATCCGCCACTTCCCGCGTGACCCAGCGTAAAAACAAAGCCGGGGTGACTCCTTTCTGTTTCTGTCACGTGTGGCGCCGGTGTTTTGGTTAAACGGCGTTACACGGCGATGATGTCACACAATCACGTAGCAGCGCTGTCCAGCTAATTTTCCGCCTCCAGAATAAGGGTACAGGTTGCTGTGGGGACACAGCGTGAAATCAACACATCCGTACCCAAACCCACCCGATCCGGCCTGGCCCGGCCCGACCTGACCCAGATCCGCGGGTGGAAACGAGGCTTTAGGCAGTAAAATGATTTATGAAAGCAGCCAGATTCTATCTTCTGTGTCAAATGATGGTGGTAGCCTATCAGATGATAATGCTGCTGCTGTTAGTGATGATGATGATGTTTTTGTATTTTTCAGTGTTAATGCAGGTTATTGCACATTATGCTTTGGTACATATATAATATTGCTATTATATTCTATATTTGAACAATTTCCACCGAATACATTTAAATTATCTTTACCTGTACTTCAGTTATTTGATAATTGAAAGAGGTTTTAATCTTATTTTTGTTTAATTTACTCATCAATTTAATTTATTATTTTTTTTAAAGTGTTTCTTACTACTGCTCTCAAGTTTTACTTTTTATCTAATGTTGTCCTTGCATTCAAGATCTTAAAACAAACTGTAAAGTCATGCGATTTTCTTTAAAGGGACAAAAAGTATTGGTATCATTATTGGTATTGATGAAAAAGTACCGTAAGCTACTGGGTATCGACAGGAAAAATTTGGGTATCGCCCATCCCTAACTTTGAGAGCATCCGACAAGCTTATTACATGTGGAGTCCAGAACGAGGAAAGGTAGCTGCTGATAAGTTGCTTTAGATTTTACAAGTTGAATAGACATTCCAATAGGCTAAATAAAGATATTGATAATGAACAGTTAGCACGATGCTAACGCTAGCTTAAACAGTGTACACCTGGTTCTCAAACTTTTTGAGCTTCCCCCTCATTCCCTAACCATCCGATTTACATATGGGGGGTTCAAAAGACACGGGGGGGTTCCCTTTCCTCACGCACTCCATCTGGGAAGGGAAGTAAGGGATTGTGGGAGAAAAAAAGGGCAAAACAAAAGGGGGGGGGATTGAGGGGGGGGGGTGGGGGAAGGGAAGGAGAGGAGGGGGAGGGGGGAGAAGAAAAAAAAAAAAAAAGGGGGGAGAGGGCGCGCGCGGGGGGGAATAAAAATCGGGGGGGGGGGGGGGGGGGGGGGGGGAGGGGAGGGGGGGAGAGGGGGAAGAGGAAAATCAAAAAAAAAAAAAAAAAAAAAAAGGGGGCTCCCCGAGGGGGAAAGGGGGGGGGGCGGCCCCCTTTGACAATAAATCAGAGTAGAACAATTATTCTTTGATTAAAAAAAAAAAGCAGAAATGTTTCTGCTTGACAAGGATTTCTAACACATCTCCATAAATGTATCGTGCTATTAATATTTAAGCTGCAGCAACATACTCTGCATACTTTATGCTTCACATTCTAACAATAAAAGCTATCTTGTATTAGCATAAAAGGTTCACATTTTCAAGTCCAATTTTCTTTTTTTCCTTGGGTGACAGCTCTATGCTTTTCTAAAGCTGCAAATAAACACGGGGTCTGAATATTTTGTCGCATCATTAAAACCTGTGTAGTCATTTTACAGCTTTAGAGCTTTTGGACAAATTCAGCTGCAGGTACAACATTTTGTAGTCTAAGAAAATTAAACAGCTTTGTGCAGAATAAGTCAGAAGGTGGTCAGTCGTTTGTTTTAACCCTTCAGATTCGGACGTGTGGCGACCTGATCAGCAACTCCAGCCGTCAAGGAGAGGTAGGGTGCAGGATAGGTGGCAAAAATACCAGCTGTGGCCTTTGCTCCAGTTACAGTCAGGTTTCCCCCACAATAGTCGTGAATTGCCTCTGCAGATGTATTGACAGTGGTCATTGATTTGAGGGAAAAAAAAAAAGAGATAAAGTATCATCAATAACACCATAATCTGTGATGAGTGTGTTTGAACATGAACAGTAGTGTGTTTTTACCATAGTAGATTGCATAAATTGTGCCTGATGCAAGGAATGTGCCCAACAGCTGTGCAAAAATATACACTGGAAGCATTTTCCATGCGAGGCGACCAAACACACACATTGTAAAAGACACTGCTCCATTCATATGAGCCCCTGGGAAGACAAAAAAAAACAAAACAAATTTAACAAAAGCATAATTACATCGGCAACAAAAAGGTAGTAAATCTCTTTATAATATTTCTAAGAGTCAGCTCACATACCTGAGACTTTTCCTCCAACGTGAACCCCCATAGCAACACCGAGCCCGAAGCCAGCGTTGATGCTGATGTAATGGCCAAACTCTCCTCGTCCTGTCACCACCTGGGCCACCGACCCCAGGCCAAATACCTGGAAACAAAGACAACCAAAGACTGTACAAAAAAAATGGACGTAGTATTCGTCACGTCTGAATAGGGGAAAGTGAAGCCAGTTGGGTGTTTCCATGTCGCCATCTTGCCTTGTCACGTGTGTGTTGTCACTCCTATAAAATACTAAAATGGGCAGAGCGCGGTCTCGGGGAAAATGATTGACAGCGAACTACTCTGGGCTGAATGCTAACCAAGCTAACTTGAAACTAACAAGAGGTAACAAAGATTAGCCTCCTAAGCGGGGAGCTAAAGGTAAGGCATGTTTGGACTTGCTGCTAGCTGCTAAAAAACACCATTTTGCTATTCTGCTGCACACTGAGACCTTACTGAGAGCAAACAAGGAGCTAACTGTTAGCCACAGGCCAGCAGGCCGGCATCCGGTCTGCCACATGTCAATCAAAAGGACACGCCTCTAATTACGTGTAATTTCAAGATTGAATAACATCTAAACGGGTTTTTTTTGAGTTTTTAAAAATAAATGCACCCCCTCACAGTTGACATGAAGGTAAACTTGATCTATTAAACCTAAATGATTTTTGGGACCAGGCTGTAAACATGTTTATTTCTGCTGCGAAGTTGGCCTTTTTAACATGGGAGTCTTTGGGGATTTGCTGTTTTGGAGCCGCTCGCGGATGAAGAAAGATCTACAATTACTAAACTTAAAGGTTGAATATGGAAATTTTTTAAAAGTATATTTTTAAAAAAATAATCCTCCACAGGTCGTTTGGGGGTGACAGAATGAAAGTACAACATTTCAGAAAAATTATTTTAGCTAAAAATAATTTAAAATAAATTTTGCGGGTTCGATAATGGATTTTTTCGTCTATAAGCCAATACACGCCGCCATTGCAGGTTGCCAAATGCGATCTCTGTGTGGAAACAATATTTCGGTAATAGTCAGGCCTGTGAGGGAAAACCGTGGAGATGACGAGTGAAGCAGCTGCTTCAGAGCCCTGGAGATATTGTTATCTGTTTTGAGGAGGAGTGGCCTGAGAAGAGCAAAACCTGGAGTAAATTTAGGTGAAGACTTCACTAAATGGACACATATAAACGTTTTCCACGGAGTCAAAACACAGAAAAGGCGACTTTCCTCCTGGATTGGTAAGCTAGCTTGTTTGCTAACATGGCTAACGTTAGCTGTCGGTTATAAACTCCTCTGCGTTACTTGTTGGACATGCTGCAGACTGTTACTCACTTGCGTATCGGCAACGAGCCTGGCATCCCAGCGGCTGGAGTTGTTTTTCTGCCGTTGCAACTACAACCTAGACACACGTGATGTCGCTGTTCTGTCCGTATTTCATATTCAACCTTTAACTTCCTGGCTTCGCACTTTTCCAGCAGAGTTTGCCCCTTGAAGACAACCCACGAAGTCAATTTAAGCTAAACCAAATATATTTATAAAGTTTAAGATAGTTTGACTGATTTGTGCTCAGTATGATTGTTCACAGAGCCAGTCAGAGAGCCAGACATTAAGTGAAAAAATTATGTTTTATTTTGAAATAAACTATGTTCACACTTTAACAGCCTGCTCTCACTGAGTTTTTAGTGATAATGAATTTATTAAGCATCTGTGAAAATAAACTGGCAAAAGCATTTCTGACACTTTCTTTGAGTTTGTTGCTAATACTGTTTTAGCATTTGACCATTTCACCATTGTTTCATTACTACATGTTTTTTTCAACCATTTATTAAACATTGCTTCTTCTTTTTATTGTATAAAAAGGAAAAGGAAAATGCAAAAAAAAATTCTATCTTGTTTTTTCATAGTGTAACTTTGAAGTGTTAATGTACATGTATTTGGCATAAAGCACACTCAACTGAGGGTTTTTTTTCTTTTCTTTTTTATTTTAAATTCCACTGAACTTTTAACTCGAGGAGAAAAGACTGGTCCAGAGGGGGAAAAGCTGATGCTGAAAAACTGCAGCCAGTTATTCAGGAAAAAGGAAGTCTGTGCTTTTGTGCAAAATCAGGAGTATTTAGGAGAAGGGTTAGTCCTTTTATGAAATGAAAAAGTGCCAATGTGAGTTCCCTCATGTCATTTTCAGCGTATCTTCCCTGCACATGTTTGTGTTGTTCTCCCAGGAGTCACAGTGTTGGGTCATTATAACAGCTGTCAGATAACATATGACTTTTGAAACCCAGTCCATGTGGCCCACTGCCTGACCATTTAACACCATATTTCCTGCTTCACCCACTGGCACCCACCAATCCCCACTCAGCACTCATATGACCGCAGAAGGCACTTGTTTATGTGTCTTTGGAAGTCAGGATGTGTAATCAGGGTAAAGAGCATGGTATTAATATTTAGTTATCTCTGCTTGTCGCAGGTAAGCAGGCACTAATGTTTGTAAAGGTTGTACAGTAACAGGTTGAAATCACATATCATTGAGCAAACAGGAATAATTCACTTTAAATACCCTTAATAATAAATGTATGCTTACCATCATGACATATGTGCAAAGGAATTCAGCAAGTCCCACACGAACATATTCATTCTTTAGCCAAACTTTGGGTCGGGTTACATCAGTTCCTTTCTGCTGAGAGACCCCTAGTTCTACTTTCTGCACAAAGTCCTTCATTTCTCCTTCTTCTTCCCCCTTTTTTTTTTTTTTTTGGTAAAGGTTGTTTTTTAGTAAAGTGAAAAAAAATATTAGTCAAGTCTCACTTGAAGAATTTTTGAAGCGCCTCCCATGTCCCACAATATCCTGCAAATAGAATAAGTTACTTTCCCTTTTCTCTCTTTTGTTTTCTGTCTCTGTCTTTGTCAGACACCCATTGGCACTTGTTCGCAATTTATAGCCCAAATCCAACCCCCTCCTCTTGGATATGCTCAAACACAGTCAGGCAGATCCTCCAATAACTGAGCATTGTCTGACAGTACTTGACCAATGAGGACAAAGGGTGTTTTTAGACAGACTACTGTACTTAACCTTAAGAGTAAAGATGATTTTTAAACCAGAGATATGCAATCTGAGTGTAATCCGTCACAGGATTTTCTGATTCATGTTTCTACATGCTCATCAATATTTTCTCCTTCTGGATTTCACTGTTTGACTTAAGATATTGTGACAACACAGCACTATGGAAAAGTAAACTCCAGAAAATATTGATTAAAAGTTCCAAAGTCACACATTATCTGGATGTCACAGTGGAAATTTACCAAACCCATGTGTGCTTTTTGCATCTAAACATGTCCAAAGAGCATAAACCAAAGCACATGAAGATATGATATGTTTTTAGGTAAAAGTAAGAGCTGATGAAATTCCAGACACTATAACTCACATCCTTTTAAAAAACCCATACTCCAGAGTTCATTCAATGCTTGGTGAAACTGATATCTTTTCCTCTAGTGTCATCTAGAGGCTGATGTTTGCAGCTTGCTGTGATAAAATATCTTACAGTAAGATTCTGTCTTGATTGCCAAGTGGTGTACACAAATTCACGTCTGATTAACTCTGTCATTTTGCTAAAAAAAAACCAAAAAATAATAATCTGAAAGCAAAGTATCTGAAAACAGCCTCTTAAAACATGAAAAACTCCAGAACTCTCCCGAAATAAACTTTTATCAGCCTGTTCTTTCATCCACCTGTTCCCTGCATACTCCCATCAGTACCAGCTGTAATTTATGATCTGCTCCAGTTAGCAAATCTTTACAAACTGAGAGTGAATGTCAAATTTATCTTGACAACACAGCTGAAAACACCCAGGTTTAACAAAGTGCTTTAAAAGCTAACCTAAAAACACGAACTGATTATATAAAGCCTAAAAGCAAGCAGATATATTAAAATTGACTAAAAACATCCAAAACAAAACGTAATGACAGGACAGGATTTGAAAGATTGCAATGATTCCAAAGTGTGAATATTGAGTGGCAGGTAACTCCAGCGTCTAGAGGCTGCATTTGAAGTGTCTTCACTAAATTGAATTAAACTACTTTTTATGCACTTGTGATACTTAACAAGGATCACCAACCCTGATCCTCCAGCTCCACTGTTGTGCAGCTTTCACACATTACACTACTGCAACACACCTGACCAAATGGAAAGGATCTACAACTGAATGTTAAGTTCTGCACATCCTGTTAACAACCCAGTAATTCAAGTGGCGTGTTGCAGCAGAGAAATATCTAAAACATGCAGGACAGTGAGCTCCACAAGGACTGTGGTTGCTGAAACCTGGGCTATAGAAGTGCTACGTCTTGGCGAAGAAAAAAAAAAGTACTTGACATGATACACAAAGTGTATTATATATTATTATATAATGA
Source organism: Atherinomorus stipes (assembly GCA_023101725.1). Taxonomy (NCBI): domain Eukaryota; kingdom Metazoa; phylum Chordata; class Actinopteri; order Atheriniformes; family Atherinidae; genus Atherinomorus; species Atherinomorus stipes. Next base: position 87,294 of record JALJCO010003069.1, read on the forward strand.
TATGTATTATTATATTATGTGCTTGACACAAAGTGCCTGACATAATAAAACAACTGCATATTCAAATAAAAACAAGCCTTCACACATCCAAGTACACAAAACACACACATGCACAGGCACGCACATGCACATGCACACATATACCCTCCCCTTCCATTTGACTCCCAACCCCTAATTTCTCTCTCTTAAAGACACACAACGTAACTTTTAGACATTAAAAATCTGTGTTTCTGACTCGTTTTGATGTCACACCAACATTCATTATGCGCATTTTCGAGCCGTCGGTGCCCAGAGCCGTCCCAGGGCTCAGAAACAGCAGTATGTAAGATTCCCATCCGGGACGCGACCGTGACGTTGCAGCCAACTATTGGTTGCAGCACCGCGTCACTCACTAGCAACCGGATGTAAACCAGGGATCAACATCGCGGGTGTTTTGAATGCGCATCATGTCGAATTCGGTAAAGAAACGCAAGAAACATCACCGGAGGAAGAGAGGAAAAGAAACAGAGGAAGGGACAGAACAAGAGTCAAGATAAGACTGTCTTTTACTGGCTGGAGTGAGCTTACAGTACAGGTACGAACAAGATGGATGCTAGTTTAGCTGCCGATAGGGGGCGCGTCACTTAGAAAACTGCTGAAAGTTCCGTTGTGTGTCTTTAAGTGAATAGGCTTAAAAACATGAACGGCAGAAAAAATCTGGCTTGACGCTGCTGTGAGGAAACGATATCTTGGGATCCATTCATGCCAGGATATATGTAAGGGATCATATGGAACGCAGGTCATTATCGGGAAATATAAGAGGGACCGAACTGCAGTCACAATACGTCGTCATATATCCAATCCACGCTGGAAGTCCCAATCGGAAGTTTCTTCTTCATGTAACTTATAAAAAATGTAACCCTAACCCTGACCCCTCTCCTAACCCTAACTACCTGACTACACTATAATATACGCATCTGTTTGCAAGCCTCAGATAGATACTCTTGGCGGTATTTAACTAACTTCCACTTGAAACTTTCCGTATAGATTGGATGCATGGCGGCGCCCTTGTCGGTCATTGTAACTGCAGTTAGGTACTCATGGGAAATACTGACCTTCAGGCCGAATGCTTCGCCCTGTCGGTATCATCCCTTACATATATATTTCTGGACCACTTCTCTGTTTTTTAAAGACTTTTTACCTCTTATTCAAAACACTTCTTCAACTCTAACTCATCTGAAAGGGGTTTGGGCTCATAAACTGTGAAAGAAACCTTCTCACTTGGATGTTTTTTTGAGGCAGAATACTGAATGTGTCACTGACCTACTATACCATTCACTTCATGCTCACCTGCAGTTCTTTATCTGTCTGACCAATTGTATTTGATTGTATGATTTAGTCAGTGAATGGTGATGACTCTTCCAGGGGAGGAGCATCAAGGCTCTGGTCAGGGATACTTTAAACAACTTTGTTAAACTTAATTTGTGCATGATTTATTTGATCACCTGATTTGAGCTGAGAGGACTGTTATAGTGATTATTGTGGAGCACAAACCCACATCAGTGTGTAGCCGTACTGTCGCACTGCAGTTATTAGACTTATAGCAATATCTCAGCAAGTAAAGGTGATAAGTTTGCCAACTTTCATTTCTCTGCTTCAGCCCAGAGCTGCACAAATAAAATCTAATGCCAGATGTAACTGCCAAATATGTGAGGCCATTCATTTTTGCTCTATAAAACTTTTTAGCTCAAATCAGCAGTTGTCAAGAAGTCCTCTGTGTGTGCAAGTTATTGTGTTACAGACATTTAGTAACAACAAGAAAACGTTGTTTTGCCCACGACAATGAAGTAATAAAATCATGACCCCAGAGTATAGCAGCAGAAAAGCTGCTACTTTTTCCTTCCATATGCTAGAAACCAAAAGCCAGTGATAAGAAGTAAGGGAAACTTCTGAAGTGGTAAGAAATAAAGAAAATTTACTTCAAAAAGAAAAACATGTGGGATCATTTTGCAAAGAAGAAAATTTTAGAATCTAACAATGTAAAGAAAAATAAAGACTGAAGAAAATCACAAAACAGGAGCACAAAATATTTCAACTTTGCTTTTAACATTTTACATTTTAAAAAAAACTGCAATGTTCCAAAAACCCTCTATTTCCTTCCCTTTGGTCAGATAATCCAACAACACAGTGGCATGTCCTACCATCCGTTCGCTGATGACATACAGTTGTATTGCTCCTTTAAAACCTCAGAGATCCATAAACTCCACTTGATGATTAACTGTCTGTCTCAGATTAAGCAGTGGTTGAGTGACAATTGTCTTGCACTGAACTGAGAAGACAGAGACACTCATTATTGCTCCTGAGAGTGATTTCTCCACTATTAAACAACACCTCGGAGAACTGGGTTCCTCAGTCAAAACAAGTCTTCGCAATCTCGGAGTAATTTTTGATGATAGTTTGTCTTTAGCGCAACACTAAAAAATTAATCAGTAACTGTTGCTTCCAACTGTGGAACATCTCTAAAGTGAGGCATATTGTTTCACAGGGGGACCTGGAGAAAATTATTCATGCTTTTATTTCTTCAAGACTTGATTATTGCAACAGCCTGTTTACTTGCCTCAATAAGAAGGAACTGGCTCGCCTACAGCATGTCCAGAACTCTGCTGCAAGGCTTCTGACCCGCGCAAACAGGAGAACCCAAATCATTCCCATTCTGAAGTCCTTGCTCTGGCTCCTTGTTGTTTTTAGGATAAATTTCAAAATCCTGGTCATGACTTTTAGGGCCCTTCATGGTCAGGCGCCTGACTACATTGCTGGTCTGATCCAGCCTTATATCTCTGCCCGTAGTCTGAAGTCTTCAGGCCAGAAATTGTTGATGGTCCCTCGGACCTGCTATAAAACTAGAGGAGACCGGTCTTTTATAGCGGTGGCACCCCGTCTCTGGAATGAGCTCCTTCTGTCCCTTCACTCTTTGGACTCTGTGGACACTTTTAAAAAGCAACTAAAGACTCTGCTGTTTACACAGGCTTTTTAGGGCACACAGTCCACCTACGCGTTCTGCTTATTTATTTATTGTTTTATTTGATTTTATCTGATTCTCTTGTGTGTATTGTGTGAAGCACTTTGTGACGCCTGTCTGTGAAAAGCGCTATACAAATAAAAGTTACTTACTTACTTACTTTCATTCTTTATTTTGGGGAACACAATATTTCAATTCAGTTTAAAATGTCATTCCCTGTTTACATCATAAACTCAACATCTCAAGTCTGGAATGGGGTAGTTGATTCATGAGGATATTTTTAATGATCCACATTAATGTGATGCAACCCTAAACAAAAAATTCATTGTGTGATGTTAGCTTAAACTCCCCATGAACTGTCAACAGCTTAAAAGAATAAACAGTTAGGACAAAGGGTGTTTTTTTTATACTACATTGGAAATTCAGTGTCTGCATTTTACCCATCTCTGGATTAACCCATACGTCACAAAAGGTGTAACTACCCTTTATTATTTTTTGTTTTGATTTGTTTTGTTTATTAAAATTTGGATTTAAAGAGGAAGTTTGTTCTTTTCAATCTGGACCTATTTTCTAGCATGAAATACATTCATTTACTCACCCAGACAGTTTTGGTGCAACTTGAATTCCTTTGGGAGATATTTAGATGCACTCAAGATATTCCCAATATAATGGGAGATGGGGCAACCCCACAGCCTCTAAACATTATCTGCCACAAATTCCTTCATTTCACCAATGCTTTGTTACAAAACATTACACCCCAGCTCAAAGCGGCTTTTTTGTGGTGATTCATCCTTGTTTACAGACATTTTTACTGCGATGGCTTTGATGATGTCACTACTATGCGACACCGTAACAAGTAAATGTCTGTAAATGGATGAATCACCACAAAACACCTGCTTAGAGCTCACAGGGGGTCTGACTAATTTTTCGTAACAAAACATTGGTGAAATGAAGGTGTTTGTGGCAGATAATGCCTTATTTAGAGGCTACGCGCGGTTGCCCCATCACTTCCATTATATTGGACATACGCTGATCTGGAGTGGATCTAAATATCTCCCGAAGGAATTTAAGTTGCACCAAAACTGTCTGGGTGAATAAATGAATGTATTTCATGCTAGAAAATAGGTTCAGATTGAAAAAAAAAACTAACTTCCCCATTAATGTGACATAATGGGGCATTTTTGACCTGAAAAGCAATCAAACTGACGGTTCCTTCGTGAGTGGGGGGCACAAAGCTTAGGGCCTCCAGATGGCTAGCAGCGGCTCTGCAAGCAGGATTTTTTTTTTTCATCCTCATATTTGTGTATGTGTGTGTGCATGTGTGCTTGTGCTGTGAAACACTTTCCCAGCAAAATTCCCTAATTAAGACTGATTAAAGCTGAATGCACTTCTAATCTGCCGTGCACTTTCTCTTTTGCTTTGGGTAATAGTGACAGCCTCTGCTGTGTCATGTGTAATAAACTAAATCAGCTCCAGATGTCCTCTTCCACCACAGATCACCAGCCTCTGCTGAAAACAACTACTTCCAACAGAACTTTTTGGAGAAAAGAAAAATAAACATTTGAACGGCGGGTTAACTTTGATTAAAAGGATGATTAGTTTGATCCAATCTGTTTTTATCTCCTTCCTCTTTTAAAACTGCTTCTGGACAAAAGACTTTTTCTCTCTGATTATATGAGCTCATCTGTTTTTAAGTAAGTGAAGTGAAGTTTATAGAGCAGGAATCTAATCTGAGCATAATGTGATTTCTCCAATTAATCAGATAGCTGTGGTTGGCACCCCCACTGCTGCGCGTTACTAACCCCCTGCGTCTAGAAGACTTTAGGCACACCTACTTGAAGCGGGAACCTATGAGGCACACTGATGATACTATAAACCGCGTCTGCATTCACTGCTTTCCAGCAGAACAGCGTCTGTGAAGGGAAGATGGTTTTCTGGGATTTACTTTGCCACCCTCTTTGGGCCATTTCAACAGCGCTGCTGGCTCTGGTTTTGCGCATTCAGCGCAGAGCCCTCTGGGATCCAAAAGCGTGCGACGTGCGGCTCACAGGGAAGACGGCGATAGTGACAGGAGCCAATACAGGTGGGTTGGATGTACGGTCCTTCACTCAGGCCTGCAAAGCTTATAGCACGTCCAGCTCTGGAAAGAAAAGGAAAAACATGGCAGTTTTGTAATCTTATTGTTGAAAAGTTGTGGTCCTCTGAAGCCCACTTTCAGGCGATTGTTTTAAATTAACATCCTTCTTGGACGAGCACCAACAGCAGCAGGAAATACCGATTTTGCGACCCTGACTATTGTTTAGGCTGTTATGATTTCTCTACCCTTTTAACCCTTGCTATTACTCTTTTTTTTTTTTTTTTTGCTTATTATTATCATGTTAGGGGATGAGTGTGGTGGCATAATGACAGAGCACCGAGCTGAGATTATATTTAAGTCTAATTTATTTTCTCAGGGTTGTGTCACTGATGGCCATCAGCCTGTTTGCTGCAGACCAGCTATGCAAAAAAAAGACTCCTTCATGAATTAATTAAATCTGTCCACTTACAAGTATTATTAGAATAATAAAGTGCAATTTCACTTTCTTAGTGAAATGTAATTTAGCCATTAGAGGAAGTGGGGCTGGAAGGGTCTGTTTTGTCTACTATTTAAAACGCAAGGACACAACTTAAATATAAGTTGCCTTAATATATCGTTTTTTTCTAGTCTTCTAGGATGTTTGAGCATTTCAGATTTTTGTAAAAATCTTGTAAAACTTGCAGCAGTGTGTGTCAAAACATTGTTTGATATATTGTGCCAGAAGTAACTGGTGGCAAACTGCCTCATAAATTTCCTCTTGGATCCCCTTTTGTTGCTGCTGGGATTCTTCATTCACTGCATGTGGCTTTGTGATGGGAATTTACAATGTGAGTTCATCTGGTCTTAACTGTGAAACCAGATCAGTTTGACTCCTTTCCTGCTTCCAGCTGCTTGGTAGAATTTTTCCTTAGAAAGTATCTGAAGTGGCAGCCAATCACAGCTGTCTTCCGGACAGCTGTGAGGTATGCGCCACTAAAATATCAGCTTAAGATATATTCCACTGAAATGTGAAGTTTTATACAGGGACACTTGAGCCATGGATCCCCTGGATATGTGCATGCAGCATGCAAATATTAATCTAACTCAAAATAGAGTTAGCATACAGACAGTAGAAAAATACTTTGACATTGAGAAGCTTTAAAGGCTTCACATTTATTGTGTTTTAAGTGGTTTTTGGTCATTTGACTGGAATGAGAAGCACTTGATTTATTAAAGTTCTGTTTTGAAATAAAGACTTCCCTTTGTTTATTTAAGCTAATAAAGTTTTCATAGATGAAACATCTCTGAGTTAACTTGAGGGCAAATAGCACCCCAGCAAGATAGTATTTGTGGAATCTGTTGTATGGTTTCTACTGAGTAATTGAAGGCAAATGGTCGTTATTCATTAAACAGATTGTGGGACTCTGTAGGGGTTGGGTTCACTCTGTAAAATGAACTTTTCTGCTGTCATATACTGTTTGAGAGGAGGAGAAAATAGTCTTGCTTTGTAATGATTTGCACATAGTGAATCCTCCCCCAATGTATCAGTCATGTATCAGTCACCAAACCATATGCTTCCCATTCCTTCTTAATATGCACTGCAATGATTCATCTCATCTTCACCTAATGTTTGCCAGATTTAGGTTTCAGTCCTGTAAGTACCCTTGCAATCTTACACCCTGTGTCTGCCAGTAAGCTGATAACAAACGTCTTGAGTAAATCTTTACAACTGCTCTTGCTAGCTCCCCTTGCCCTGCATGTCTTTCATCATTCCTCTTACCCGGAACACATTTGTGCCTGTGATCTGTCTGTAGGGAAATTATTAGGAGCATGAGAAAGCACAGAGAACAAGAGAGAGAAAGAAAGGGTTGAAATTTTAGTTGAAAGCAGAACAATCTTACAAAAGCCTGGAAGCCAGATGAGCTCATGTTTGTTTTGCACGTGCGTAGGGAGTCTGTCCCTCCTCCCATGCAAACAGATCTCCACCTGTGTTTCTTAGAAATGTATTTAGGATAGATTTTATACAATAAGGTCAGATAACTTTTGAGAGACATTAAACATAACACCTTCATCTGCTCTGGCATCGGGTTGCAGTCTATTTGAAGGGCATTTGATCAGTTGTACACATAAAGGTGTTACGCAGGGAGGCTTAAATAGCTTTTACTGGAAACTTTTAAAACTGAATTGAAATTGTAAACAGCTCCAACTCACATTCATGTCATCTCAGGGTATTTTATAGGCAAATTGATTAAGCCACTTCATTGTGATGCAATCAGTGTTCATGCAAGCCAATTCATTAATAAAAAGACAGTAGCCTAGCCAAGGAAACCAACAGCATGTTTGGAGTCTTGACTTTGATTCAGTCCCCCCTCCTGAGCATGCACAGAGTGCAAGGTGACAGTGGGAAGGAAAAAAACTCCCTTTTAGCAGGAGGAAAAACCTCCAGCAGAACTTTGCTCACAGAAGACGGCCATGGGCCTGGACCAGTCAGGGTGGAGAGGAAGAGAGCACGGCAACTTTTAGCCAGGGAGACCTGGTGAGAGAGCAAGTTAATGATGCCAATACCAGCATAAGTTCATTCATGGGAAGTAGAGAACAAACATTTTACCCTCATATTCTCAGATTTACAAGCATGGAAGCTGTTACTTCAGAAATAACCTTCATTATTCTCAGACTTCTTTGAAGGATAAATTATTCTCCATCACTGAAGGTCATGTTTTAATTTTTCCTGACACGTCAAAATATATGTTTTCTTTTGTCATTTTCAAAACAAATTAAACACTACACACACTGTGTCATCATTTTGTGCTCTGCATTGTAAAACCATGGAGAACCTGAACTGTTTATAGAAGTATAGCAACAGAGGTCTGGCTTTAATCCATTTTTGCTGGAGGCTATGTTTTAAAAAGCCTCCAAGAGCCAAACTCCAAACTCGTAACACTGAAAAAACTTCAAACTGTCAGATCAAATTTTTATTTCTTAGCTTGTGTGGACACTAGAAACATGATGCCAATACCATTTAGTGGGTTGCTTTCTGCTTTTATCACAATTGACCTACTTTGTCTTAGAAGAAGAATAAAAGCAAAAGATTACAATATTTCACATATCTTGTGTGTGATGTGTGCTCCACTACAGACCTGGAAACACTCATCATGTTTGTTATGTTACATCAGAACGAGTCAGTTCATGAGAAGTAAAAGCTTCCTCTGAGTTTTAGTTTCAGATTTTGGAATCTGAAACTAAAGTTTTAGTTTTAGAATCCTGAAGCCACTAATCTGTACTTACCATTACCAGCATCAGTGTGATCCACCATATAGCATTTTATGAAGGCAGCATCCATTTACTCCTGCTGATTGAGATCTGACTCACTGGTATTTTAAAGGTACAGTGTGCAAGAATTACTGAAATCTAGTTATAAAGATGGGCAGAGAAATTACTGCAGATGTCAAGCACAGTTGTCAATGGATGGTGGCTGTCAGTGGCCAAAATTCTCCAGATCCAGTGATTACAGGTGCAGCAATAACTGTAAATACTTCTAAACTGTTCTGTTTGCCTCTATGTTCATTTGAAGGTGTTATTTATCCCAAATGGTGCTCCAGCACATATAAAGCTGGTACAGCAGTTTTAAATATCTGTGTTTTTATCTCACTCACAGAGTTGTTTGTCCACTCAGAGCCACCGTATTAAAAACGGTGGCCTAACGGTGCATTCGAAAGTCAAAGGTGGGAATTACGTCACATAAGAGTTAGGAACAATCGTGTTGTCGAAGTGGGAAAAATGGGAAATCAATATGGATGCCACCAGGAAACTATTTGTTTTGCTTGCTCTGTTCTGTTCATACTAAATCATACATATTATATCATGTTCTGAAAAATAATTAGATGCCTAATTAAGAAAACAAGTGTCTTCATTTCAGCAATCATTATTATAATACGTTTAGTTATGTGGAGATGTACGAGTTCAGCGTCAAGCCTCACTGAAGTTTTGAAAAAAAAATAAAAAAAGAATAGTAATTATAAACTTGTAGATAATAACCAAAGTAATCTCAGCCAGAATACAGCAAAACTCTTTTTTTTTTGTTGTTGTTGTTCTTAAACACCCATTTTCAGTTGTCAGAGGTAGGGTTTTAACAGGCAAACCCCATTAGCTACTGTTATTTTTATCAGTAAAACCCACTAATGTTCCATTATTATGTTTAAACATGTTCACACTTTATAGACTTACTTTACGGGTAGAGGTAGAAAATGACTCTGCTGTTGCGGAATTGTGTTTTAAGTGTTTTGGCATCCCATGCTGTATTTGTCAATTGTTCAGCACCTTGGGCGATCGGCTGATTGTTGTTAAGTGCGCTCTATAAATAAACTTGAATTTGACCTTGATATGGGCACAGCCATCTTTAATGCGAGAAGTGGGAGCTGGTGAGTCTACCCCGAGTTTCCGAGCAGGAAATCCAACTTTGACGGGCACTGGAGTTGCATTTCCAACTGGGAACTCAGAAAATCTGACTTCCGAGATCAAATCAAACGCACTATAAATATTGCAGCTGCCCTGTATTGGACCCATAGCAAGTACAGATAAATGGCTCATTGTAAGAGAACAAAAACAAAAGTTATTTTATCATTGTGATTAGAAACAGGTTTTATGGATCTATTAAAAATTTCTCTTGTTGACCTTTATTGTCACAAACTGCAGCTTATTTTCAAATTCATTTTGTATTTCTGCATCTATTATAGAATATTTAATGTACTTAAAAAATTTTCTGCGTAGTGTGACTAAAGCCTCAACATTTGTTAAATTCTGGAACGTGAATGACCGGCCAGCTTAAAGGGGAAGTTCAGAATTTTTGACATAGGGCCTCATTTACAAGTGAGCCAGAATGTTACTTATCACTGAAGACGGTTTCAACATATTTCATCCCGTTATTCTAGTTCCAGGAGGTTGACAATGCTAATGCTAGTGGAAGTCAATAGGAATCTGCTAGCCTGTCATTAAAACCAATCTTATCCACTCCACAGAAGATCTGAGGCAAATCAGCAAGACTACCTGTGTAAATGCCGCGTTAAACTAGTAAACTCGTGTGTTATAAAAGTAAAACTATCCTTGTATGACAAATTTTGCATGACATATTGAGGAACTAGCTTCTTATCAGCTTACTACCTTTGCCAGTGTATTTCGGTTCATAGAGATACAGTGACAGTTAGTCTGATGAAAAAGTTTGAAATCATCTTCAAGATCTGACATATCCTCATGTTTTTCATACGTGGCCATATTTTAGATTTCATATTTGTGAAATCAAATTCCTTAATGCATGTAGCAACAGATGACATCACTCTGCTGCTAAATACAGGAAGTAAAACTTTGTTTCTCAGCAGCAACAATCAAATGCAACGAAATGCAGGTTAGTTTTATTTGTAACATTATTCTGTTAACACGGCATTTACACAGATAGTCTGAAGTTAAAAATGATTTGCCTCGGATGTTCTGCAGAGTGGATAAGATTGTTATTAATGACAGGCTAGCAGATTCCTATTGACTTGCACTAGCATTAGCATTGGCGACCCACTGGAACTAGAACAACAGAATGAAATATGTTGAAACCGTCTTCAGTGACAAGCAGCATTCTGGCTCACTTGAAAATGAGGCTTTATGTCAAAAATCCTGAACTTCCCCTTTAAACGAACCATGTTCCAGAATGAATCCAGATCAGTGTATAATCAAACCTGGTCCTCAGGACCTGCCGGCCCACATGTTTTAGAGGTAATCCTGCTTTAACACACTTGAATGAAATAAATGGATCATTAACAGACTTGCAATGACCTTGAGAAGGTATAGGTCATTAATCTGAACTGGGTGTGTTTGGAGCGGCAACATATCTAAAGCATGGAGGGCAGTGGGTCCAGAGGACCTGGATTGACAAACACTAGATAAAGAAGACAAAACTTCAACGAGCAGAGTATTTGTTTATGGTAACCCTATCTCTATGGGCTGTTGTGGATTTTAGATGTACAGCAGTCAGCCCTTTCTTGACTTCTGTCAGTTTTACTTCAGGGCATCAAAGCCAGATGAGAAAAAGTTCTCTGGTTTTTAAAGTCATTTGCTTGAATTTACTTTATGAAATTGGTGTTTTTGTATAAAAGAAACTCACTTGTTGAACGCTCTCTGCTATTTGGTCATTTTGACATCAAGGAGTTAACTCATTTTTGCTTTCCTCCTCTCTGCAAGGCATCGGGAAGTTCATCGCCCTGGACTTTGCACGCCGTGGGGCCCGTGTTATCCTGGCATGCCGAAGCGAGTCCCGAGGGACGGCAGCAGTAAATGAAATTAGGCAGAGTACAGGAAATGCAGACGTCCATCTGCGCCTGATGGACCTCTCCTCTATGGACTCTGTCAGAGACTTTGCAAAGAGGATACTTGAGGAGGAAAAAGCTCTCCATATCCTGGTTAACAATGCAGCAGTATCAGGTGATACATGGCCTAACAACAAACACGGTTCCACTTTTTTATTTGGGGAACTAGAAGCCAAAACTCAGAAACAATATACAGTACTTCAGTTACTCAAATAAGCGCAAGCAATGTTTATTCATGTGGGATTTGGCAATCAGGCCTCTCTCATGTGGACTTTAACCAAAGCAGCAATAAACAAAAGCAAGCAAGTCAAGCGTCCAATGAGTTAGAGAAGTCAGTGAATAAAAGAATTGTGAAATAATGGAAAATTCTGAACCCCAAAGAAAGAAAGAACATCCTGCTCAGCATTTGTTGCACATAAGAAAGCAATTAGATGTAGTCTTTACTAAAAAAAAAAAAAAAGAGAGAGAGACTGACATATTGACACACTGCTTATAGTTTAAGTAAATTAGTTCTATTCTCAGACAGCGAACACTCTGCAGGACAAAAAGATTCATTGCTGTCATGTTCTCAGCTGGTAGCAATGAGGAAACACAGCTCTGTCTTCACATTCAAATTGCTGGAAATCAGACTGTAGGTTTCTAGGGAAAGGGAACAAAATATACAAAATATACAAACTATCAACAAAATTGCAAAGTGTGTATGACCGCGTTTACATGAGACTTTTAATTCCTCTTTAATTTAGAATAAAAGTTAATTCCACTTTAAGAAGACCATGTCAACCCTTAATTCCAAGTGAAAACAATAATTCCGAATAAAACTTCATTCCAAACTAAGTGGTTGGTTTGTTCCTCTTTCAATTCCGAATGAAATAATTTGCCTGTCATGCAACCTATTATTTTGCAATAAGTTGACTCCTGTCGTTCTGTGCATGCTCCTTCCCTTGTCCTGTTGTAATGGCGATTGTCGAAGTGTTTAGGAAACAAGTGGTAGACTCGCGTCAGCCAACAGAAATGAAGAAGTATGTTAGTGTTGAGCTGCTGTTACAATTAGAAAAAAATCCTGTAAATTTACAGTAAAATATTGGCAGCTACAGAAGCCAGAATTTTACTGTAAATTTATAGGATCTATACCGTAAATTGTTTTTACAGAAGCTTACTGTTAAAGTGTCCTGTTATTTTGCAGTAGTTTGCTGGCAGTTGTTCTTCTTGATTTTAGCAACAGAAAAAAATACATTTAACACTATTTTACTGTAATTTGGAAGGACCAAATGTTACTGCTAGAATTCTGATGTAAATTTACAGGAATTTCTAATAGTGTACAAAACTACAATTAAGATACAGTGAAAATCTGTATATTTTCATGTCGTAGTTTTGATGAAAAGAAGCAGGAACAGGCATCTTTTTACTTCCAGGTAGATGCAAATGGACATAAATACGTCACGCCCGCCCCCTGTCCAATCAGAACCCTTCTCAATCCCCAGATCTAAAGTGGAATTAGATGAACGAGTTTCCTATGTAAACCTTAATTCCAAATTATTGTTTCCATGTAAACACGAAGGAGAATAATTTCATTCCAAAATATTTAATTAGAAATAATTAATTTAGAATTTTTTAAAAACATCATGTAACCAGGGCCTATGGGAGGTTTGAGGTTATTGAGGTTCGGGTGCAGATGTGCTGGTTTTGTGATAGTTTGCTTGCACATATTTTACATCTATCTGTGCTACCAGGTTTGCCCAAGCAAATGACCAAAGATGGGTTTGATGCTTCTTTTGCCACCAACCATCTGGGACCCTTTCTGCTCACCAACCTGTTGCTGGGTAAGACTATCAGCTCTGTCTCTGATGTACTCAACACCTTTAGTTTTTTGTCGCTTTTCTTGGCATCCCTCTTTCCGTTCCTCACAGTTTGTTCCTGTTTTGTTCCAGACCTGCTGAAGCGCTCAGCTCCATCCCGTATCGTCACCGTCAGTTCCGTCAACCACAAGAGGGGTAAAGTGGATTTCTCTCACTTTCGTGGAGAGAACCTCGTTCATTACATGGATCAAGTCTACAACCACACTAAGCTACATAATATCATCTGTACCAATGAGCTGGCACGCCGGCTACGGGAGACAGGTGAGCCAAAACTGATATCATCAGGAAGTGGCAAAGTAAATAAGATGTTCTGAGCCTACCTGGATGGAAAACTTGCACTTGGAATGCCCATATTTTAAAAAAAACAACAACAAACAAACTGGTACCAGCTGTGCAGATAGGTGCAAACGCCTTCTTTGTTGTTATGAAAACAGCCAGTCTCCTTAATGAGGGAACCTACGCTGTAAAAATAATCTGTATAATTCACGGTGAAAAACGGGCAGCTGTTGTTGCCATTTTTTCACCGTAAAATTTACAGTGAGAATGTAGAGGATATTACGGTAGGCCATTTTGGCAACCGTACATTTTGCAGTAGCCTACACAACTGTTATATATTTACAGTATTTTTTCAATGATAACAGTTAAAACAGTACAAAAAATACTGTTGTTTTCACAAAAAAATGTCAAATTTACAATGAAAAACTGACAGCTTATCACCCTATGAATTACGGTGGCACTGTATAAGTAATTATGGTATGCTGTTTTGGTAACTGTAACTTTAGCAGCACACAAGTGTCGTTTATTCATGATAGTTTGCTGCAAAAAATAACAGTTAAATACTGAAAAATTCCAGCTGTAGTTGACACCTTTTTACTGTAACTTTTACTGTGAAAAACTGGCAACAGCAGCTTCCAGTTTTTCACTGTAAATCAGTTACAATTTTAAAAACATAATGGTATCTTGTTGAAGCAACTGTACTTTTTACAGTGTATGGTTGCATTCTTTATTCAAATGGCTGGTGGATTAACAAAGGAACTGACTAATATGTGGGATAAACCAGTAAAACCAGCTTCTTCTTTCTCCATAGCCAAAACCAAATGCCTACATTATCAGCTCTCCTACGTATGTCTGGAACTTCAATCACCAAGAACAAGTTAATCTTTACATCTTTCTGGTTGTCAGTTTTGCTCCAAAATGCAATAAAACCTTCAGAGTAATTCTTGGGGGAATTTTTTTCCCCCAAGAAGTAAATAATGATATTTTTTTCAGTCCTTTGAACATTGTGGACATTTAACTTCTGTTAGAAACATGCATGAAGGCATTTAGGAATTAAAGCTGCAGCAGAAGCTAAAACTTTCCTTTGTTGTGCAAAGTTGAAAGACAATCCTTCAAACTATTTGTTTTGATTGGACCCTCCTCGAACAAACATGTGTGCTTGTGTTTTCTTCTCCATGAAATCATAGGTGTCACTGCCAACTCTGTGCACCCTGGTGTTGTCATGACAGAAGTGATGAGACACTATCCATTCTGGATTCGTTATCCTTTTAACCTCATTGGCTTTTTCTTTTTCAAGGTAAGCAAAATGTTTTATGTCACTGTAGAGCCAACATCCACACCGCTTCTCAAACAGCATGTCAACAATTGTGCTAGGTTGTTGTGCAACAATCTCTTCTTCTTAACCTATCAATGCCTTCAAACCAACACGACAAAACTCAGATCGTCTATTTCCCTTGACAGTGAGAAGCTGGATTTGCTTCAGGACAAATACACATAATTAAAGGCTTGTCGACCCACGAAGACATTTTACTGTCTACCATCGTTTGTCCAAATTTAGATCAAAAGTTAGATTGTTTGTACGTTGTCTTTGCCAAAACCGCCTGTTGCAGTACTGGAACCACCGAAAAAAATATGTTATCGTTTCATGTGTGCGTTCAAAATGAATGGCAAGCGAAACTCAGCTTGAGACTTGCTTGACTAACGAGACAAGCAAGTGCTGCGTAAGCTATCTGGCAAAAATCAAGTTCAAGGTCAGCAGGAAATGATTAGAGATAAGCATGACGACCGGAGCTATGGCTGTTGATCCTCATGGTTGATAGGTTGTTATTTATCATGAGAAAACAAGAGAAAAGTGGTTGCAGGTGCGCAGAAACATTAACCTGACTCCCGCCACCTGGTATTTGCAATACCATCTGGGGAGGGAGTTAACCCGATGTCATTTCAAATTAGTCTTTTTTTTTCTAAAACTCTTGCATGTGATTGGATAGAAGATCTGTCCGTCATCTTGACTGACACGCTACTTCAGCCACTCACGTTGAACCGAATGACGCAACCCGTGACGCAACTCAGAGCGACACCAGAGCCACCACGCATAGAGGATCGAGTTATCAAAACATGTTATCAAGCTCAAAAAGCTTCAGTCAAACAACATGGCGGCGGCGGCGACAGCTAGTACGAGCGGTGTACAGTCTGTGAACGACTTTTGTCGAATGTGCAAAGAAAACCTCCGGATAAAAGGCAACATATGCAACAGCCAGCGCATATTTGAAGGAGTTCCTTACGGAAAGAGGGTAGACCAACGTCTTGCAGAACTTGGTCTAAACTTGGTTAACACTCCAGACAAGTCGATTCGGATATGCCTGAAATGTCTTCGTTTGGTGGGGAGACATGAGATTACTCTGGCCACGATAAGAGGATGGCAAGATGCTTCTACATCACATCCGGCCAAAACGCCGCCCATCCTTCAAAAGTCCCACCCGCGATTAGTGATTGGCTCCTATTATTCTCTAACCAGACGAAATCACCTATAACTGTCGCCTTACTCAGATGGAGTGCGTGAGGAAAGGGAACGCCCCGCGTGTACTTGTTGAACGCACCCAGATGATGTAAATCAGGTTACAGAAACATGGGAGAGGTCAAGATGAGACAAATAGTGTTTTTCATTTCTGGAGATTTCTTCTTACTAAATTAAATGACAAAGATGGAAAATTACTTTTTATCCATCTGAATCAGTTTTTCCCAAATCAGTGGTTGCTGTAAATTAGCTTTTTCTCCCTAACATGGGGCCGAATTTACATTTTAAAAGAGTGATGACACAGCAGTATAAATGATTTAATTTAGTTAATATTCCTGCATGTGTCAATTTTCCAAAGAAAAATAATGCCACCTTTTTCAGTTTTATGAGAGGAGGAGACAGTTGTGTATAGTTTCCATTTATTCATTAATTTACATACAGGGAGAGTGAGATTCAGGTGAGATTAGGCGAACATTCCACCTACTGAGATATAATCACATCAGCACTTAGACATTTAAGTACATATTTATATAGGCTACTTATATTTCTACATACACTTACAAACACACCCACACCCACACACACACACACACACACATACATAGATTAGGTTTAGATTAGGAGTGAATGTGTGAATATCAGAGAGTGTGTGATCATTATTGTGGTGTAGTGCAAATATCTCTTGGCACAGCCAGATTTGAGAATGAACATAAAACACGCTACAAATAGGGCTGGACAATAATTCAATATCAATATATATTGATCGATAGAGGTTTTTTCAATATAAAAAAAAGAGGGTCAATAAAAGTTCAATATAGAAGCTCAGTTTTCCGCTGTAGCCTATCGGGTAGCATGATATTACAGTCACTCCTTTCGCCAAACCAATCACAAACGCAGACCAGGCAAAGGCTGAATTGGAATTCAGTGTTATGCTCCTTTCAGAGTTCCACTGGAAAGCGGTAATATTGTGAACTCTGTCCTTTATAGGGCTGCATTCAGACATGCGTACCGGTCTTTTACCTCGGAGATGTAGCGGACATGTACCTGCTGGTCTACATGTCACAAGAGCGGAAATGTTGCGGCACGTCGTTTTGGCTGAAAGCACAAGAAAATGTTCTGGTCAGAGTTGAAGGGAGAGCGGGGCTGTGCTGACTTTTCTGCAACATTTTGTGACGTATGAAAGTGCCGGGACACAACAAGTCTGCAAGGAACTGGAAAGCTTCAATTTCTCCATCACTACCTGAAACTATCCTGGGAACCCAGTTTGGGACCTAAATGACCTGACAACCACTCTGTTAGATAAATAAACTTTAATTAAATTCTTCCACATTAAAATTTCACCTCTGGAGACAGATTTAACTCTTTTTTTAGGTCATGTAACCTCTGATGGGGGGGGGGGGGGGGGGGGGACTAAAATACACATAAATTTAAAAAAAAAAAAACAGTGAATGAAAATTACGGAAGAGGATTAGGGCCACTGAAGAAAAGAATAAAATTCTGAGAATAAAGTCAGAATTCTGACTTTTTCCAGAACATTAAAAAAAAAATCAGAAGATTTTTTTTCTTTTTTTGGAAAAAAGTCAGAAATCTGTGAAAAAAGACACAATATTGACTTTTTTTCCTCAGAATTCTGAGATTGAAATTTTTACTTTTTTCCAGAACATAAAAAAAAAAAATCAGGAGATTATTTTTCCAATTTCTGAAAAAGTCAGAATTTGACTTTTTTATTGGATTTTTTTTTTCTCCAGTGACCGTAATCATCTTCTGTGGAAAATAAAATAAATAAAAAAAAAGTTGGCCACACTTTCCCATTAAATCAAACATAAGTGTGTCCAAATCTTTGCCTGGTAGTGTACAAATGCAAGGGGATAGCAATAAATATGCAGGCGGTATATTCAGCACGCCATCCCATTGTGGAAACTATACTTGTGTATATATGAAGATGTAACTGTATGAAACATCTAATACATGTGATGATGATGAGTTCCAGTCCTTTAGAATCCTAAGCCCATTTTTCTCGAAATTGCATACTCCAATTAAAAGAAGTGTATCTCTGCGACCACAAGGCCTATTTGAATAAATTTGGTGTCAAATTAAAGAAAGCACTTGTGAGATTTATGGACATGTGTAAATATATGTATATATGTTACTGGTGAAGAGTAAAATGCCATGCAAAATTTCAAACCTCACCTTAAAAAAACACACTTTCAGCATCAGCAACTCTTTGAAATGATGCTTTAGAAGCTACAGTATTAATCTATTTCAATTCAAAGTACACATTGTACACAAAGTTGACATTGTTCCTGCAAAGACCTCACCTTCTAAAGTAAAGCAGAACAGAATTACAGAGTTTATTTTTACAAAAAGTTCAGGCAAGGTTTCCAAAATGGCCACTTTGGCACAATTTGGCACAGTTGGCAATGTTATTTTCCATCATGCCACAGTATTATATGTAATTCTTTCATAATAAAGATCTTTAAAAAAAAACAACAAAAACAGCCTCAAGCTGCAGCTTTTATGACTTCTGTTTCTGCACACACCCTCAGCATCCTTACCTGGCTGTTTGTGGTTATGCAGGCCCATAACTCCACAACGGATTGGTTGATTTTGGTGAATGAGACATCAATCAATTCATTAGAGCCAGCAGAATGTATCTAGACCCTTGTGGGAAAGATTGACAGTAGTTTCAGCCAATCAGAGCCAGCAGAAGGCAGTAATTCAGTATTGGCTGGTACCTGCATCGGTGGTTTGTGAAGCTGTTTTCTGGGTCCTAAAGACCTGTTGCTAAACCGAAAGTGTTTCATGTGTTGCCCCAGAGATACTTTTAAAAGAACCAAGTGTGAATTTACTGGTAAAAAAAAAAGTTTTCATGGAGAAACAGCAAAGGTAACAGAAATCTTTAACTAGTTTCTGAGCGGTTTCAGCTGTTGCTGCTTATTGGCTTCTATGGGCGCATTCACAAAGCTTATTTTATTCGAATCAGAGTCTGTTTGCTTGGAAAGTCCGCTTCGTTTAGTGGAGTTGTGAATGCGCAAACAGACTCTGATCTGGAACAAACAGTCGGACTCGGTCCGCCTGCAAACGCAGGTCTCGGTCCGATTTAAGCGAACCAAAGACAGGAAGTGGACTACAAATTGCTTTGGCATTGTGGGTCAAACGTTGGACAACGTGTGTAAACGCTACAACAACAAACACACGTGTGGGACTGCAGTACTTATAAAGATGGCTCGTGGTCAGATGTGGAGTTACAAGGAAGTAAAAACTTTAACCGATATTTGATCTGATGAAAGCATATCCAGCTCCTCGTAGAAAAATAATAACAGAAGCTGTGAGAACCTTCTTGTATGTGCGTCTTGTCCTCACCTACGGTGAATCCGAAAGCAGCGCCACCTGAGATTCTCATTCTTGGCCTGTTGGCTCATTTGGCAATAGTGCAACGTGAACGCGATCTCGGTCCGGAAGACCACCCCCCGCCCCCAACCGGACCGAGTCCCCAAACGGACCGAGACTCGCGGACTATGCTTTCTGAATGCACCCTATCTCTGTAATGCTTGGGTGTAGAGGACTGTGAAGCACATGTTTGGATTTTGCAGAGTCTCTGCTTTCATTTGATATGTAATTTGTGCTGGTTTGATGGGGGGGTTTTGTCTGTGGAGACAGAAATGTTGTACGTAGGTTGCTATTATGCCGTGTATTTACATTTTACATTTTTTATTTCATTTGGATATAACTTAAGTTGTGATTTGCACATTTTAAAAAGGTTTGTGCTGGCTTGTAGCCTAGCTTCTGCAGATTAATTTGATGTGCCACATTGCAACAATCTCCGTCAATAATGCGTCGTTTATCACCATTATTGAGTAAAAATCACGAGGACCCTCTCAGGTTCAAGTATGGGCTGAAAAACTTTAGAGAATTACAAGAGGCTGCTATTACTGATAAAACAATCCTCTGTTTTTATTGTTTTAGACTAACAGCCATAGTAACAGAGCAACATTTTCAGCAGGTTGTCTGAGTGAATGAATGAAGTGGGAGTACTCACATGCATGTTTGTAGTTAGTCTTTAGAAACAGCTGTACTGTGTCTGTGGCAGGATTCTCATAGCAGCACGGCTGTCTGGTTATTGATCTCACCATGTGTTTTAAGACAAAAAAAAGGAAAAGTAGAGGGAAAAAAACATCAGGTTTTGATGGAGTAAATAATGTCAAATGTGCAAATCAGACTTCTAAAAAGAGGAAAACAAGATGAAGTAATGCCAGATGTTTCCCAGCTCCTCCAAGAAAAAGTGCCAAATTAACTATATTTAAAGCTTCAAACAGGACAGTTCAAGTAGTGCTGTGCATGTGTTTTTATTTAGTTTTTCTGAATAGAAATCTGTTGCTTGGATTTGGCTCTGCACTGCTATGGATTCAGTATTCTTGAGTCTTTTTCCTGCAACATGATGACCTATTATCCAGAGAATTCATACTGATCTACATCCTACAATGATGTGTCGATTCAATGATCAACTATTCAATAGCATCGATTTAAACTGTCATTTGTAAAACACGAACATGTGGAATTGTTCTCATTCACTTTGTTCCAACAATCACAATTTCTTAACTTGATTTGAAATTTCTCTCCATAAAACTTGCATTGAAATAAGGATGATGGATGTACAGAGACATAATTATGCTGCTACTGTATATTCTTGTCGTTTATTGGGTTTTTGTACATTAACCACTGGAATCTGAATTGGATCACAGCTGAATCATATTGTGGCAGAATTTGTGACATAAGCCAACATTGAAAATTGATTAAAATTGGGATTTACTTCTGAAGGAAATGCTTAAATTTTGTAATGATTTTTCTTGTCATCCACTTGCTGTAATACCTCAACTTTTCAGGACTGCATTAAAGGCACCATGATTCCATGATGAGACTCCTATAAGATATTTGCACCTGCAAAAACATTGCAATCTGTGACATTTTTTCCTTTATTCCATGAGTCTAAACCTTCTTTTTTTCTGATGTTAAGTTTGTGATTCCGTGTTCTGGCTATACAGGCTCACTTAAGGGCAGAGACTTGCCCAACTTTCTCTCTGTATATTTGCACCCATCTTTCAAACATGCTGATCTTTAGTTTGCTTTTTGTTAATGTTACGTTCTCATTCCTTCTGCCATTCTTTTCTCCATCTCAGTCTCCAGAGGAGGGTGCAGTCAGCTCAATCTACTGCGCGGTGGCAGAAGAAATGGAGGGGATAACAGGGAAATATTTTGACAGCGACTGCTCCCTGGTGCTTCCCGCCCCTTTAGCTCGAGACCCAGCCCTTGCGGTCAAGGATTTCGAGATCTGTGAGAGACTGACATCAAAGCTGTGAAACAACTATCTGGCAAGGCTTGATAACAGGAACCAGTCAAAGTCCTCCCTGCTCTAGTTGACTGTGACAATCTGATAAAATGTGAGGATCTTTCTTCAAATATTAGGTGGAACTTCTTGAATATATATTTAGAATAATTTGCTTGGACATTGACTGTAATGTAAAGGCTATTAAAGTATCATATATTGTTATGAAGCCTTGCTTACTGAAACATTGTCATGTTTTCCTGCACTGATTTGTATTTTAAAGGCAATGTACACAACAGCTGTCATGTCAGAGGACTTTTGGAAGCAGTTCTGAGAAGTTTTTTCATCAAAGTGTTGAGACATGGGATGCTGACACCATGTGGCCAGCAATCTGATACACACTCTTAGGAATGACAACAGAAGCTCCAAACAATTATTTAATCACTTTCCTTTATTGACTTATTGAAACACAACAAAACATTTAAGCATTCAGTGCTTTTTTTGAACATTTTATACAGCGTTCATCCCCTCGTTCCCTTGGCCTCATTATTTGGCTGCAGAGACAAAAAAAGATCACGGTTACTAAGTAGTTTCTGACCAGAACATTTTTACTGAACCATGCACCAATCAAATACCTTTATGATGCTCTTCCGCTATTTCATGGATGAACTCTTCAAGCACCGGAGCCACGTGATCCAGCTGTTTGGGCGAAAGACGAACGGAAATCTCCAGCGCTTTATCCTGGACACAAACACACAGGAAGCGAGTGTGAAAAATGGTTTGCGGCTTAAAGCTGGATGATAATGGGGGGGGATACGTGCGTGTGCTCTCACAGGATTTCCATCATGCTCCATTTGAGGAACCTGTTGGATGGTGACGTCTTCAAACTGACCGTCCTCTGATCGAGGCTCCATGTCTTTCTTACCTTCTCGCTCCTGCGCAAGCACAAAAACGCAGAAAAGACAGACACATAAAGCAAAGGAGACATCCAACTGCAGGGGTGGCCGAGTCCGGTCCTCGAGAGCCACAACTTTTAGATGCATCCCTTCTCCAACACACCTGAATTCCCTTGTGCACACGTCATTCATCTCTGCAGAGGCCTGGTAACGAGCCATTCATTTGACTCAGATGTGTTGGAGAAGGGATGCATCTGAAGTTGCAGGGTTGTGGCTCTGTAGGACTGGACTAGAGAGCCGGTCCTGTTGTATCCGTGTGTGCATGTGTTAATTCTTTAGGAACGAATGTTTTATTTCCTGAGTCGTGACGGCTTACAGGTGCTGATTGGACCTGCAGGCAAATTACAAAACACTTTTTTGTGACAGTTGTGTGCTTCAGTTTATCACGTCTTTCCTGCTTTTTAGTCGTTACAAGGTTGGATAAACACTTAAACTATTGACAGTTAGTTCTTGATTAGCAGCATGTCCACACAGGTTCACAAATAAGTAGAAAGATTTCCAAGAGCTGAAGTCATTGTTGTCAAATTCCTTCTTCTGTCTGTGAAGCAATGAAAAAATCAGAAATGTGTAATTTTCTCCAACAAAGAAAATGACCAAGTTTTACTTATTAAGAACCTGGAACCAGGGGCAAAAAAAGCTAAATAATGATTAGATTGATGGTTGTTCCAAATATTAGCAGTAGAAGAAACTTCCAACATATTTTTAAACTGATCCAGAAAAGCGACAGGAAGCTGTGGAGGGAAAACAAGATCTTTGATCTCAATGAGAATAATCTGGTTAAATAAAGGCAATGAATGCAATAGGGATGGGCATATCGATACCCTGGAGTCGATACTTCGATACCAGCCAGACAAAATATCGGAATCGATACTTTTTTTGAGTTTCGTGATACCACTATACAGATACAAAATATGCAGTTTGTTTCCACTGCTACTCTTGGTGATGATGATGATGATGATGATGATGATGATGATGATGTTTTGGTATCTTTCAGTGCTTTCATGCAGGTTATTGCACATTATGTTTTGGTCAATTCATAATATTACCATTACATTTTATATTTGAACATTTTCCACTGAATAAATGTAAATAATCATAACCTGTATTGAAGTTATTTGATAAATTGAAAGAAGTTTTTAATGTTATTTTTGTTTAATTTACTCAATATAATTTCTTATTGTTTCAAAAGCATTTCTTTCCAGTATTTTTGTTTTCAAGTTTTACTTATATCTAATATTGCCCTTACATTCAAGATATTAATGCAAACTGTACAATCATGTGATTTTCTTTTAAGGGACAAAAAGTATCGATATCAATGAAGAAGTACCATGAACTACTGGTATCATATCGACAGGAAAGTCTTTGGTATCGCCCAATCCTTAGAATGAATTATATGAAACAAAAACTGTTAAATTATCTTCAAAAGCTAGTATTTCATTCAAATAAAGCCCAGAGCTGAGAGAAACTGTTTTTTTAAATTCTGATTAATGTTCCAATTAATGTCTGGAACAAGGCTAATTTCCCCCCTCCGCAAATTTAAGAAGATATAAAAGTAATTTCTTCTAGCCTTTAATAAAATTTCTCCAAACAATGATCAAAACCCCGGACACACTCATTTTACAATCAAGCTAAATAAGTTAATTACAAAATTTGTTTCTCAAATAAGTGGGTGCCGGGGGGGGGGCTAATTGATTTCTTATGTGAGTGTGATAATCAATGAATTGACTGGTTCAGCTCTACATCTGCACACAAGCTGCTCACCTTCATCAGCATCATCTCCTTTGGGCTGAAGAACGTGATGTGTCCCTCTGTCCTCTCAGCCAGAAGCGCCACCAGGCACGTCAGCACCACGCAACCGGCCACTGCTCCACGCAAACTCATTCTGCCTCACCTACACACACACACACACACATGTGCACGCACACATACACATGTTAGCGCACCGTCCATTCACAGCAGAATGTTCAGGGAGGTGTACGACAACGTCTGTGGGGTACTCAACCCCTGAGACCAGACTCTTAACAGAAAATAGAAGATGCTTTTTTTTTGTTTTTTTAAGTGAGGGGGAGATACGTGACAGTGAAAATAGGTCAACATTTGACGTGAGGTGCAAGAAAAACTAACTGATAATAGCAAAGAGAAAGACTCAAAGGATATAATGCTTATGCAAGAGAGAGGTTGGCTAACAGATAGGAGATAGGGAAGGAGAAGGGATAGGAAAGTGTGGGGGCAGAGCGGCAAACTTTCCACAGATAAGAGAGGCAAGAAGCTGAAGTGGAGCGGCCATAGTTAAAACAGCAGCGCAACTTTGTGAGCAGTGAAGAGAGGACATCAAAGACAGGAAGGACACGAGCAGCGACAGAGCGTGAGGGAAAGCCTGACAGGACAGCAGAGCGGCAGAAGAAGCCAGATCTCACTCACGTGCTGTGTCAGCCTCGGTCTGTTGGTGGAGGAAGTGTTCTTTAAGATGAGCAGGGTTCCACCGGTCTGAGCGTCAGCTTGTCCCACTCAGCCTTTATATCAAGTCTTCTCCTGATCCCAAAGCTCTTTACTGTCCTCCCTCACATCCGCTCCTCAACAGGCTCCTTCAAGGACTCTTCTCCATGCTCCTGGAAACACAGACATTACTCTGGAATCTTGCTTTTTTTATTAGGGTAATAAGCTCACCATGCCGCTTCCATGCAGGCCTTTGACAAGACGGACTAATTGACACATTGATGAGTAACCCTGTAGTGTGGAGACAATGATTGTTTCTGCCAAGTAGGTTGTCTGTGTTCTACATGCTGCATTGTGCAGTAATCGTCATAGTTTGTCCACTGAGCTCACAAAAAGTTATATAATCTCATTCATTCACTCTCATGTCATCTCTTGTGGCAGCAAACATATTTGCACAATATTAGCTTGGCCAGAAAATAAATACCTAACTCAGAACACATTTTAAAGAGGCTGTGCTCAGTCTAAACAAGACTTTCATTTGGATCACTGAAATAGACGGCAGGAGACAATCTGTCCTAGGAGGTCAGCCATAAATTTTCTGCTCCCAGAGTTATTATCTAACACAAAGCAATATTTATAACCTGCCAATAAATAGTGTTTGCGCACACACAGACCCGCATGCACCCGTTTCTTGGGAACTTTGAGACTCTGAGGGGCTTTATTGATGTTTTCCTAAATATGGCACTTAACTGTTTTCCTGCATGGTGGCGAAATGTTATTGCAGCTTAGGTTTATGCTGCTTTCAGAGCGCTAAGCGGAAGAGGGTTGTTAAAAATATCACCTCTGGCCTATCTGGCCCGTCAAGTACATGAGTACAGCTTTTTACAGCTTCTGTAGCACTTAATATAACTCCACCAAAGTGATGCATGAGCTCTCTTTACATTCTTTCATCACCAAT
The DNA here is from genome assembly GCA_023101725.1 of Atherinomorus stipes. Lineage (NCBI taxonomy): Eukaryota > Metazoa > Chordata > Actinopteri > Atheriniformes > Atherinidae > Atherinomorus > Atherinomorus stipes. The sequence goes on from JALJCO010003069.1 coordinate 113,015, forward strand.
CATGTTATATTTTTGTCATGCATCGTAAGGAATGTTTTTTTCTGAATCTTCTGAATGAAAACATCTATAATTTGCATCACTAGAAAAGACAGGGACATATGTAGATGGCTATAAATGGACAGATTACAAGTCAAAGGGGTTCCTCGGAACATTGAAGGCAACATTTTGTCTATTTAAAGTCATTTTGCATCTGCTTTTGTGTCTTTTGGTGACCATCTTGCCTCTGTATTTAGTGTTTTGTCCTCATTTGCTTCCCAATAAATTCACCCAGTGTTTCCTTTCAGGCATTTTTGTGGTACGTGTCCTTATTTGTGTTGTTGTTTTGTCTCCCTGGCATCGCAGTAGTTATGTGCTTTCTAAACTGTGCTCATTTTTTGTCTCCTTTTAGATGGTTCTGTATTTTCTTGGCCTAATTTTGTTGCTCATTTTACTGGTAAACAAATTATCTATGGAAAGAAAACACCGCTGTCAACCAAAATATGAAAAGCATTTATGTGGATATACATGCATTATGAATAAAATGAATGGGTTTGAGATTGAGCACCACAGTGAACACGTGATGGGACATTTGGGGATATAGCAACAGATTTTATCTTTGGTTTGGTCATTATGTTTCTTCTTATATATTTCTCTTCTTAAAAATAATAACAAACTTATAGTAACACGTCCTGTTACGTAATATCTGTGTGGTAGGGATGGACATATCTGGAGTTGAGACTTTGATATCTGCCAGTCAAAATATCAGATTTGATACTTGTTAAAAAAATTTATACCACTGCGTTTACACAGAACATGCTATTTGTTTTCACTACTGAAAGTCGTAGGTAATAAAAATATGTGTAAAAACCAGTGAAGTGTACTTCTTCCACATGATTACAGTAGCCTATCAGATGTCATGACAATGCTGCAAGTGTTAGCGATGATGTTATATCTAGGCTATATGGTGATGATGATGATGGGTAATATTTTGATGCAAGTTCTTGTATATTATCTTCTATCATATTTATCATATTGCAATTATACTGTATTATATTCAGTTTAATAATTTTAATTATTTTCAATAAATTTTAGTCAAATTATTTTTCATTTAAAAAGAAAAAAATTATATCATCTTATAAAGTTCTATTCAGATTTTATACTGCCATTGCAGTAAAGATATTAATGGGGTACCGTTTAATTGTGTGATCCGTTAAAGGTCAAAAAGTATCAGTAAAGATATAGATGAAAAAGTACTATAAAGTAATTGTATTGGATCGACAGTTGTTTTTTTTTTTAAATTGTTATTATTATTATTATTATTATTATAAATGATTCACAATAAAACAAGTGACAATCTCAGAGACAGCAAAATAAACATAAATATCATGAAAAAAATCATATCTCTTGGAAGTAATATTTTTCATTTTTAACATGAGAATGAGCAGCTTTAGATGCGTTCCGTTTTGAGTAGGAAAAGATGATTATTATAATTACACTGTAGAAAAACAAATATAAACAGATTCAGAAGGGATGAACAAAAAAAAAAAAAAAAGAAAAGAAACAGACAGAACAGTATAATTAGAAAAAAGATATCAGTATTACTTAAATCAGAGAGGGCTAAATTAACTGATATAGATGATGAGAAAGATTTTTGCTTGAGGTATTTCAATATTATCTAAGGAAAATCCCGAGAGATGTAGTTCCTGTATTAAAAAGTTAAAATCTGCACAGCTCTGTTCTCTCTTTTAAATTTTAAATAATGGTTACATATTTGCTCTTCTCAATGTTGTTTTCTTTCTTTCTTTTGCACCCCACTGTAATGCTTTTAATGTTTTATGTTAAGCACTTTGAATTGTTCTATACATGAAATGTGCTATACAAACAAACTTGCCTTGCCTAGTTACAATCTCGCGTTGTGTGGAAGATATCGCGGGATGTGGGTCATGTGGCAGTTTGCTGGAACGTGATTACGTCTTTTTCTCGAGTGTGAAGCAGCAGAGCAGACGCGCACAGCGTGCTGCTGCAGAAGTTTCTCAATCATGGTAAGAAAAGCGGACTTACAAATCTAAATTTGACTGCAAACTTTTCATTGTACGATAAAACAGAAGGGTCTTTTAAACAGTGAACATTTTGAAGGGAAGAAATGTTAAAAATGTATGTTTAATGTTGAAGGCCTTCCCATCACTAGAAGAGCATTTAGCTCCCTTCGTTGCTAAAATTAGCGGGAGTGTCTGAAAAGTTCATTTTATTTTAACCTCTTAAGAATGTAACACAATAGAGTTAGAGGCAGCTTTATTGATCACGGTAACTTAGGTAGACGCAGTAATGCTCATTAAAAGCTTGCATACAGGAGTTTGGGCTAAGTTGTTTTAGCTTTGCTGTTAGCACGTAGCATAGCTTGTCCATGAGGGCCTAAGTCACACGTGGGTCCGTTAAGACCTCAACGTGGTTACGTATAAAGGATTTGTCAGCACACAACACACCTAAAATTAAGTCAGATAATACATTGGTTCATAATTTACACACAGCATTGTATGGTTGATCGAACATACCCTGATTAAGGATGACTTGTAGCTCACTGGTTACCACGTGTTGACTGGTAAACACTTCCGCAGGGCAAAAAGCTTCGACGAACGTTTCATTGGTTGGACCGGCGATAGATATCATTTTCTGTTCGTAGCTGTCTTGCTCCCTCTTCAGCTGTGACACTTTACCTCATGCAGGTTTTGTTGCACGTGCTGTTCGAGCATGCGGCGGGCTACGCGCTGTTCGCCGTCAAAGAGGTGGAGGAGATCGGCATGCTGCTCCCTCAGGTGCGTCCGGCCGCATTTATATGCGATGCTTCTTAGGCCTTTTCTTAAATTTAGCAGAGATTATTAGGTGTTTGTGTCTTAACAGGTTGAGGAGAGCGTGCTGAGCATCGGCAAGTTCAACAACATGGTGAGCCTGGCCGCCTTCTTCCCCTTCAAGTCAGCCCAGGCTGCCCTGGAGAACATGAATGCCATTTCTGAAGGCAAGTTTTTTTTTTTTTTATATATAATTTCCTAACCTAGATTTGTGCATCCTCAGCAGTAATGATGTTTTCATATCTGTCAATCCACTGAGTCACTGTGCTGACAGCTTAATGTTAACCCTGAATATATGAGGGGAAAATAATGCGTGGATTAATCAACGTATTGCATTATTTTTAGTCAACATTTGAATCTTTTTATTTGCAGGTGTGGTTCATGCTGATCTTAAGTTGTTCCTAGAGACAAACCTCCCCTTATCTGGAAAGAAAAAAGCTGTATTGGGGGTTTCTGATGCAAAGATTGGAGCAGCTTTACAAGAAGAATTTACAGTTTCTATCCAGACTGGAGGTGTCGTGGCTGAGATAACCAGGGGTAAGGACAAAACTGGCCCTAACATGTGTTGTTAAGGATATTTTATTGAAAATTTGGCTTGTTGTGATGTGCTCTTGTGATGCTGAAACTCATGAAGGTTCATACTGAAAATCTGAACAGCCACCAGTAATTTGGTGTTTGGGCGCCGTTCCTTTTAACCCACAACAAACCCGTTTGTTTTGTCATGGCAGGTGTGCGTCTGCACTTCCATTCCCTGGTCAAGGGTCTGACGGCCCAGGCTGCCTCCAAGGCACAGTTGGGTCTGGGTCACAGCTACTCCAGAGCCAAAGTCAAGTTTAACGTCAACAGGGCCGATAACATGATCATCCAGTCGATCGCTCTGTTGGATCAGCTCGACAAAGACATCAATACTTTCTCCATGCGTGTTCGGTAAGATTCTGAAGTCATAATTTGAAGAATGTTCTGTTCAAGATTAGGATTAAATTTAACTAAGTAAATTTTGTCCTTTTTTTTTTTTTTTTTTAATTTATTTATTTATTTATTTTTATTTAGATTCATAAGAATTAACTAAAAAAAATCCTAAAGAGATTTTGGTGTCTTTGACTAGATATTTACACGGTTCTTGCAGGGTCTTAAGTGTAAAAATGACTAAAATTCTGAACTTAAAATTTAACACCTTAAAAGGTCTTGAAGGGCCCTTTTTTTTCATCCAAGGTTTTAAACATATTAATTTTTTTACTTTTGTTCTTTCCTGAGAAGCATTGGCCACATAGAATAAGCTGAATAATAAATCAGAGGTTGATTCTGTCCATCTTTCTGAAAGGTTCACATGGCTATGAGAGATATTTTCAATTTTCCAAAAAAAATTTCATTTAAATACAGTTGTGTGCATTTTTCTTGAGTAGTGCTTGATTTTTGATTCAGTCATCCACTAAAATACATTTACTAAAGTTACTTTTTAGAGCAATTATGTGATTTAATAAAGATTGATCAATTACAAACCCTGTAATTAGATTTTTTTTTTTCTCTCAATCAAGTTCCATCCCTATTTTGAATTTCTTGCATTTGAATTTTTTTTTAAGAAGGCATCGTGTTGGGTCTTAAATTTGATTTATAAAGGTCTTAAATTGAACTTGCTGAAACCTGCAAGAACCCTGTATTTATGTCTAGCATCCTCCCAATGCTTACCGCAGGCAGTGCACCACAGCGTACTGTCTGTATAGAAACGGGAGGAACAGCAGCTTCTCCCAACACTTGTGCTCTGCCAGCTATAATCTGGTAAAGCATTGATGTTGGGTGAGACATTGTCGCATCCATTTGCTTACTAGACATGCTGTAGATGTGTTAAAATAACTGTAGTTTCCCATGCGTTGATGACACAGTGGCTTCTGTTTTTTGTTTCTAGTGAATGGTACGGCTACCACTTCCCAGAGCTGATCAAAATCGTCTCTGATAACTCCATGTACTGCCGCCTGGCTCAGCTTATCGGCAACAGAAAGGAGCTGTCAGAGGAGAGTCTGGAGAGCTTGGAAGAGGTGGTGATGGACAGTGCCAAGGCTCAGGCTATCCTGGAGGCGTCGCGCTCCTCTATGGGTCAGTACTGCTGTTTAAGTGTGCTCTCCAGAGAAACTTCTTCGGCTTGTATCAGGCATTGCCCCTTTTTTGCCCACCCTGGACCAATAATCGTCCTTGGTGCCTAACACAGGGGGGTAGAGAAGCTCTCTCATAAACCTGTAGTGAAGGCATCATTCCTCGCTGCGGATCCTGTCGGGAGAAACAATCCCTTAATGCTGCCAGTATAACAGATGCAAGTATAGTTTACTTTTGCTCAAAACCTGCTGGTTTTTCTTTCAGGTATGGATATCTCCCCCATTGACCTGATCAACATAGAGAGGTTCTCGAACCGTGTGGTGTCTCTGGCTGCCTATCGGCTGGAGCTGCAGGAGTACCTGCGTTCTAAGATGAGCCAGGTGGCACCAAACTTGGCAGCCTTAATCGGAGAAGTGGTGAGCACAAGTTGAAAATGTGTTTTGTGTGATGCACAGGACCGATGATGTTATACCAAAATCTGTCAATCCCCTGAATCTGTGTGATGAGAAATGTATCAGGTGCTGATGGTCCTCGCATCATTTGACTAAATTCAAGGCCATGTTTGTATAGAAGCTTTTCAAAACTGTGTTCTCGCTTTTTAGGTCGGAGCTCGTTTGATTTCTCATGCCGGCAGCTTAACCAACCTGGCCAAGTACCCTGCATCCACCGTTCAGATCCTGGGAGCAGAAAAGGCCCTGTTCAGGTACTGGGGCAGCCCCTCCCTGCTGGGGAAAGATGTGGTTGCGGTGATGGCAGGGCTGGGCTGGAGCAGGGCAGGGTGACCAAAGGAGATCTTTTAAGTCTTCTCTGGAGTGATCCCTCTCGCTCTAATGCACCCCCACAGTCTGAGCATCCACTCACAGCACAGAGGTAGAACATTAGAAAAGACTGCAACGTGCTAGATTTTTATTTGCTTGTTTAAAAAATATTTGACAGTATTTGCCATTTTCATAGGTTTAAAGTTAATAATTTAGTATGCACAGTGAAAGCAGCCATTGGGTTGAACTGCAGATTTTTAAATTGTGTGTAACATCTTGACTAAGTATCTGTAGTTACGTTAACTGGAAATGTGGACGCCTGCTATCACATGTACTTTGTGTAGAGACGTCCAGCAGGTAGAGCTGTTGAGTTGCTGACATTAAATGCAGGAACCTCTGGGCTGCAGCTCTTCTATGATGCTGTCTGAACATCAGTTTGAGTTGTTCAGACTGTGGCCATGGCTACTCTAGGTCGTATAATAAAAATTTTATTTACAACCCACTTTACATTTTAAATAAAATCTCAAAGTGCTACAGGTTAGGATTAGAGAAAAAATAAATAAATTAAGAACATTAGTGCAAGTGCTTAATTGTGAACAATAGAGGGTATCATACATTTACATAACATTAAGGGGTCCTTATTCACTGGAGTTGTTGATGCCAAGCCAACAGGTAAACGGCCTAGTATGGATAAACTTTGTCGTGTTAAAGGAAGTAACAACGACAAAATCCCTCTGCAGGCTGATGGCAAAGCGCATCAGAGAAAAGTAGCCTTAACAACTCGACTCCCAGTTAACGTTTTGACTTGACAAAAGATTAGTCATTTATTAGTCTTGGCAACACCATCCCATCATCAGCCCCAAGTAAAAAAAAAAAAAAAAATCTTGTTTTCTTTGCGCAGCCATTACTTGGCTTGTCAAAGTAGCATGTGAAATGAACTTCTTGTTTACATGCTGATGTAATACACTTGTGTCCACCCGTGATGTGGCGCTTGCTCAGTTTGTGCAAATGGGCGCAGGGGCCTTGCCCCCGGATTCCACATAATGCGTGTTTGCTCCGTTCCGCTCCGCAGCAAATACGTTGCTACATTAATGGCAGCAGCGGTTCCACATAGTCTGGTCCGCCCAGACAAAAATACAGACCAGCTCTATTTTCATATCCGCACAAGTCCGGCCAGACCAAGCTGCACGATTCAGATCGCACCAAACAGGAAAGAGAGCACGAACCGTTTCTGGATTTTCAAATGAAACCATTGTTATCGGATTGTTTATGCTACTTCCAATAGATTCTAAACTATTGATATTCACTTTTGATAGGCCTGCATCTATGAATACGTGTACATGGGGTTATAATTAGGCCCGAGCACCGAAGGCGGTGCGAAGGCCTATTGAAACTCTAGCGTTTCTTCTTCTTATTATTATTATTCTTCTCCGAACTCGAGGCCATTTTTGGGGGTCTGAACATGCTTGAAAAGTCCCAAAATTTTGGCTACCCCCCCAAAGGAATGTGAAAATTTCGATCTGATAAGGTTTTCGTGACCGCTTGGGCAAAACTGCACTCTAGCGCCACCTTTTGCAGGAGCCCCAGAACTGCATGTGACCGATCTTCATGAAATTCGGTACACTTGTTCTACATGTCGGGGCGGACAAAAAATCCTCTTAACGTCGTGGTGCCAGGTCTACAGGAAGTCGGCCATATTGGGTCAAAGTCGCCATTTTGGCGTTTCACTCACGTCGCATTTGCGTTAACTCCTCATGAACCGCAAATGGTACGGTCATCCCGATGGTCTCTTTGTGTTCAGAAGGCATGTGACATTTCTAGTTGTGCTCTGCATTCAGAAATCTGAAAGCGTGTGGAGGGGGCGGAGCCTTCAAGTTGACCTTCTCGCCATGAAACACAAAACTGATATAACTCGGGCATAAAACCAGATATCTGCACCAAAATTGCTACGTGTGATGCTGGTCAGATGCTGAACACACCTATATGACCATTTCCGGTTTTCGCCTTGCCCCGCCCCCTGGGGACAGGAAGTGTCACTTTTCAGTGTTTGGGGACCAGAACTTCAATGATGAAGCCGATGGATTTGAAAGTGCTTCCAAACGTGTCAAACCCTTCCACGATGCCACGATAAAAAACTCAAGTCCATACGCCAAACGTAACCATGGCGAATATGAGCCCAACGCCATGGAAACAGGAAGTACATGGAAATGACACAGAGAAAGGTCCGATCTCCACCAAACTTGCTACAGATGATGATGGTCATCCCCTGACCTCATTCACGAGGAGATATTTCGGATATCTTTAAAAATGGCTCAATAGCGCCCCCTACAAATCTTCAAATGATCAGCCCCGCCCACCACAATGACCCACAAGCATGAAATTTGGCACAGTGGTAGAACATGTGAGGACCTACAAAAACCCTCTTGGACCATTTGGATTAATACGACAGGAAGTCGGCCATTTTGAAAAAAGTGCCATTTTTCTGACGATTTCTTGATGACATATTTGCGTTAACTCCTCAGAAACCGCTAATGGTACAGCCATCACGATGGTCTCTTTGTGTTCACAAGGCATGTGAGATTTCTAGTTGTGCTCTGCATTCAGAAATCTGTAAGCGTGTGGAGGGGGCGGAGCCTAAAAGGTGACCTTCTCGCCATGAAACACGACACTCATATAACTCTGGCATAAAACCAGATATCTGCACCAAACTTGGTACGTATGATGCTGGTCAGATGCTGAACACACGTAGATGACCATTTCCGGTTTTCACCTTAGCCCCGCCCCCTCGAGACAGGAAGTGCCTGTAAATAAGACACAGATGGCCAGATCTCTACCAAACTTGGCACAGATGATGATGTTCATAACCTCATCTCATTAACATGGACACATGTTCCAGAATTTTCAATGTGGCTCTATAGTCCCCCCTGCAAACCTTCTAATGATCATTTTGGTCGACCCCATCAACCGAAGGCCATGAAATTCAGCAAACTGGTAGAAAATGACATGGATTACATGGACATTAATCCTGAAGTTTAAATGTGGCTCTACAGCGCCCCCTACAAACCTTCAGATGATCCTTCTGTGCTACCACATCAACCGAACGCCATGAAATTTTGCACACTGGTAGAACATGACACGGACTACGTGGTGCATAGGCCGGAGCGGCGCCAGAGGTGCGAGGGCCTTCATCGCCGCTTGCGGCTTTAATTGAAATTAATTTCCTAAATATGATTTTATACAAGACATCTTTCAATGGCCTAAATACATTGTGTTGTGTGTGTAATAAGGCTTAATGTATTACCAAACTGCAAAGCGGGTCTTTTGGCATTTTGTGGCCCATATGAAGGTTATTGTGTGAAACTATCAAGTGAGGAGTCATATACACATACTTATATATACACATACATACATATTTTGAATGGCGCAACTACTTGTCGCACTTGGGTGAGACTGGTGCTACCATGGTGCGCACCTGTTGTATCATTGTGGAATCTGGGGGTTAAAGGGTTCATAAACGACTGTATGGATGCAGACTAGAGTTAAACATCCCTGTATATCATCCCTGTTAGGGCTGGGACGATTCGTCGACGTAACCGATTACGTCGACGCAAAAAATACGTCGACGCAAAATATGCGTACCGATGCGTCGTCAGACCAAAACAAAGATGGCGGCGCCATGCGACTTCAGACTAAAACAAAGATGGCGGCGCGATCTCCGCGAGTGGCTCTTCCAAGTTTCCAAAGTGTAAGGCAGTGAAGGCCCACACTCGTTTATCGAAGGTATAACTATATATTAGGGATGGCGAATCCGAAGCCTAATGAGACATGAGCGACTTCCGTGAGATGGACGCCATGTCTTCAGACACGTCAGGCCTGTTTGAGACGGTCAGCATGAAGCACGAGCGCCATCTGCTGGCCGTGGGTGGAACTACAGCTAATGCCAGGAGCTGTCTCGTCTCTGACTGAATATAAAGTCACGTTCTCAACCTCATATTAGTGTTTCATCTGTTGGTAATAGTATTGTGTAGTCACTTCTGGGATAAATGAAGCATTTTTAATTTCATTTCTTAAGTGATTGGCACCCGTATTAAGCATTAACAGAATAAAGATTATAATGCACTTTTTCTGGAAGCTAGACCCATGTTCAATATAGATGTTCAACTCTGAATGTTTACTTATCTTCATTATCTTTTGTTGGAAAATATCTCTCAGCTTAAATCCTCCAAGTATACATGATCATATTATTTCAATAATGACTTTTTTATTATTATTTTCATGTAAATGAAAGAATTAAAAGCCTGTTTTTCAGTCCGCTGTGTTTTCAACATAAATTTTACTTTCTGTTTGTTCATGAAAAACTCCATGACAGGCTGCTGCTCCCACTGCCTTTTTATTCATGCTCTTTTTTACATTTTAGATATCTATATCAGCATATATAAATTGCTGTCTGTCAATTTATGAGGAGATAATCGATAATCGAATCGAGTCGAATCGAACTAAAAAAGTGAATCGTTAGATTAATCGATGCATCGAAAAAATAATCGATAGATTAATCGTTTAAAAAATAATCGTTTAACACAGCCCTAATCCCTGTATAACCTTAACCACTGAGTGCAGACGTTGTCTGTATCTCTACGAATGAAACTGCATCAGTCGTTACAGGTGATGAAGCCAAATGTTGAGCCTGATTTTGCTCCAGATACCTCATTAGTACAGATTCTCTGTTTCCAACTGGATGTGAATTTCACTGACTGTCCATCCTGAATGTGAAAGTGGTTTAATTTTCCCACAGAGCCCTGAAGACACGTGGCAACACCCCCAAGTATGGTCTCATCTTTCACTCGACCTTCATTGGCCGTGCAGCAGCCAAGAATAAAGGCCGCATCTCCAGATATCTGGCAAACAAGTGCACCATCGCCTCGCGAATCGATTGTTTTTCCGGTGAGTGACTGTTGCGTTTGTTCACAGCTCTAGTGGCGTAACTGCTATGATGCTCATATTTTTCGTCAACAGTATTCATCCTTCGGGTTGATGTTGAGAAGCTACTTCCTGAGCAAAGCCACGTTTCCTTTTAAATGCAGAAAAAGCAGTTTGTGTCACCTACTGGCTTTTTGTTGACCTTTTATAGTTGAAATTTCTTACAGAGGTGCCCACAAGTGTCTTTGGCGACAAGCTGCGTGAACAGGTGGAAGAACGACTGTCCTTCTACGAAACGGGCGAGGTACCTCGGAAAAATGTGGACGTCATGAAGGAGGCTGTAAAAGAGGTAAGCGTACCTGTAAAGCCCATTTCCATGTTTGAATTATTAATGCTGCAAGTGATGACAAGTCTTTCCCTGACATCACAGTGAGGGTTTAAGCTGATTTAATGAGCCTGATGCAGCATTAATATCTGAGGGAAAGCATGATGCAGGTTTTCCCATAGTTGGTTGTTAGTCCAGGCTCATGCCGCCTTGTTCTTTTCAGGCAACGGACGTAACAGCTGAGATCAAACGCAAACTAGAGAAAAAAGAAAAGAAACGCAAGAAGCGAGAGAAGAAGCTGCAGGAACTTCAGGCCAATGGAGATACGAACGGTGAAGCCGAGGTAAGCTTTCGTTTTCGTGTCCGATGTGGCATGTTTTGATTTGAGACTTGACCCTGACATGGTCCTTTCTCAGTGTACGACATGCTAAAATATCTAGACTCCGAACCATTGGCTGGTCCCCATCAGTGGGCTTGATCACTGAAGAGAGTCGCACATTGAAGCCACTTTAAGGGGAAGTTCAGGATTTTTGACACAGGGCTTCATTTTCGAGTGCGCCAGGATGTACTACTCATCACTGGAGACATTTAGTCTTCAGTGACAAGTAGGACCCTGGCTCACTTGTAAATGAGGCCCTATGTCAACAATCCAGAACTTCCTCTTTGACAATAATCTTCCCAACGATGTCTAGTTAAAACAAGCAGGATTGTTGGTTATTTTATTTTCCTGAATGCTTTTTGTCTTTGGCCTAAAGGTGGAGAATGAAGAAGCAGAGACGACAGTTGTGAAGAAGAAGAAAAAGAAGAAACAAGCAGCTGAGGAGATGGAGGTCCAGGAAGAAGAGACGGCTGCAGCAGAGAACGGCGCAGAGGAGACTTCAGCCAAGAAGAAAAAGAAACGAAAAGCTGAAGCAGAGGAGGCGGAGGAAACTGCAGACAACGGAACCGTACAGACGGATACCCCAGCTAAGAAGAAAAAGAAAAATAGTGGGGTTGTGGATGCAGAGGAAGCGGAAGAAACTCCGCTAACGGCTGTATCTGAGAAGAAGAAGAAAAAGAAAAAAGAGGCTGCAGATTAGAAACTGGGCAGAGACTGATCCTTTATTTTTGTGTACAGTTTTATTTTTACTTATCCAAGGCGAGTTCATGTAAGCTGCTTCATGTTATACTATCCTGGTTTTTGCTACATCAGAGTAGGTCAGATGGTTAATAAATTCTTATAACTGTGCCTTGAAGTCTGTTTAAATTTTGTAAATAAATGCTGAATGAATTAACTTATAGAAAAATGCTTTTGTCTCTTGTAGAGTTTTAAAAATTATTTGGGATCCAGGATAATCTGGGAGGCAGCTGTCAAAACCTTTGGAGCTACAAATCATTTTCTTTATAAAGTGCTTTTAGTGCAAAAAGCAAAGTGCCTTGCATAACAAATTATATTAAATAAAATAAGCTTTTACACACAAATGTACAACATGGTTAATGATGCCATGAAAGCGTAAACTCAGCAGGGTTTGTCTGCAAGAAGAACTAATTATATACTTTTATTTTGCTGCCCCAGCTCTGGAAGTGTTGGGATGTTGCGTGGCATGGAAATAAAGGTGCAATGCAATGATTGGCAAATCAAAGGAGGCACTCTTGTCTAAATTTGGCTGAAGCCAAAACTTAAATCACTTTCAGAAAAATGACCATATACTTCATCTGCAGCAGTTACAGGAGTGTGGAGACTTCTCTCTGTGAGGGATGTGGTTGAAAATCAACACTTGGTGATCATTATCTTCAGGGTTTTGGGCAAACTGAATTAGAATTTGTCTTGGAAATCACTGCAGGTAATTACTGATCTCAGGAACCCTTTCATAATCAGGAACAGCCGATCATACACATTGATGTTAAACCACATGTGAATGCCATCCAGCAAAAATCATTTCTGACCCAAAGCTCACTTAAAATGGACAGAATCAGTAAAAGAAACTTGTCACTTTTTTTTTTTTTTTAATTATTGACCCCCACATCTTAAGATTAAGGAGAGACAACATAGCTTATAAGCTTCTCAGTTAAGAAGCCGGCATCTTTGATGGTTTGGGGGGATTCCTGGAATTGGCAACTTACCATCAAAGCCAAAAGACACAAGTTTTAGAGCAACTTATCTCACATCTTGACATCTTTCAGCAAGATGGTGCTGAACTGGCTTGCTGGTTGTTCACTTTCTTCCATGTCAAATACAAAAAAATAGTGAAGCCTGTTGAGCAGAAGAGACTGGGGAAACGATATTCTCTTAAAGGTCCAGCAGCTGGTCTAAGTTTTCTGTTTTACCAGAAGAGGTGCTACAGCAACAGACCTGTTCGGAGACATTAACTGAGTGTCCCACTTGTTTTGGGAATTCAGCAACTTTGAGGCTTAAATTTAACTTCAAGATGCCTTTTTTGTTATAAGCTGTTGACACGAGCGGAATTTGGTGGTTCTGGTAATTTCTCAGCAAGGACATTAAATGAGCATCACAAGGTCTGCATCTCTTCTTTAATCAGTTTCTTTCAGCCGAGTGTGGCCCTTAGCATGAAAGGGTCATCAGTCCTAAACGTGACAAGTTTCCTTTGGTTGTCTGTAATATCCAACTGTCTAACATATTATTTCAAAGAGCGTCTTGTTCATGTGAAAATTTTCACTTTCTAACTTATTGCCTTAACCAGGCTTCTTGCGGGGCTTTAAAAAGTCTAAATTTAAAAGTAAAGTGTGTAAAAAAATCAAAGGTCAATGGCAAAAAAAATGATATATAATTCAAAACTGTGTTTCTATTGATGTGTAATCGCTGCACTAAAATAACTGTTATATGTTTAGTTTCTTAGAATAAGTCGTTTATATCTACTTGTTGGGGGTACACTTATGGAGGCTGCCATATTTTTTTCCACCATTTTTACTAAGGTGTCCCTGATTGGACAAAACGTGTGAAATGAGAACCGGCTGAACTTTAAAACTGCTATACCAGCTTTTTTAAATGGAAGTTACAGCACTTTTTAGGATAAGTAATGCCTTAAAAAACATAAAAAGTAGTTTCTCATAGTACAGTTATAGCTACAGGTCTGGCTATAGCTAGACCACTGGATCCACTCACAGACAAAAACATCTTTATGTCTGGGAAAATCTTAGCCACTAACGGCCACCATACATTCACAACAGTGCTTGGAATGTGAAGTCTTTTGAAAGAAAATATCTTTTCTTTCTAATACCCATCTTTACCACTAGATGTCAGTAATTTAATGTACTGTGCCTTTAAGGTCTTAAAAAGAGCCATTTTTTCGTCCAAGATCTTAAATTTGATCTAGACAAGTCTTAATTTTTTACTTTTATTCATTCCTGAGGAGTATTGGCCACATAGAATATGTCCAATGTCAGAGCTTGAATCTGTCCATCTTTCTGAAAGGTTCAGATGGTACAAGGGATATTTTTCTTATTTTTTTTTTTTTTTAAGATATACAATTAAATGCATTTTTTTCTTGAGTAGCACTTGAATTGATATTGTCAGTGTCCATTTGATTATGTCATCCACTAAATTCCATTTTCTTAAAGTTACTTTTTGGGGCAATTGTTAAGATTAATCAAGATTGATGAATTACAAACCCTGTAATTATTATTTTATTTTTTAAATCAAGTCCTATTTTTAATTTCTGGGATCATTGTTTCTAATAAGGCATCATGTTGGTCTTAAATTTGATTTATAAGTCTTAAAAGGTCTTTAATAACCTGCAAGAACCCTGCTCAACTGTCCATCCAAGGTGCTATTTAAACTTAGTAATATAGTAAAACGCTGCGTGTGAATGAAATTATAGGTTGAAAAGGATGACGGTTGTAAATATTGATGCCAGATCCATAGAAACTGTTGATAACTTTTAATTTGGACAACAAGGATTAAACCAATGTTAAAATGACATCAAATCCAAGGCCTGGCTGGTCAAACCAACCAACTAGTAAGAATTCAGGAATGAGAGACAAATGGAAGGAAAAGGGGAAAAAAAAAAATCAAGCTATAAAGTCACCCTCAATATAAGGATTCACAGATGTGGGAGACCAAAGTTACAAAAACATATTTTTTTTCCTAAAATAAAAAAAGGCCTTTGCCATGAAAATGATGTGTATAATCTATGTACATCATTCTCAGTTCATGTATGCATACAAAAAAAAAAAAAAGAAAATCCACATCACAAGATGCTTGTGTTCAAGTATATTCACCAACTTCATCTCCACGATTTAGCATTCTCATCTTCCCACATTTTTTTTAAATAAAATGTCCTTCAAAATTAAAACAATGCAGAAAACCACATTTTATGTCCTACCAATACATATATACTGTATAAATACATAAATATATTTTACATACAACAGCCATAAATTTGAAAAGGGGATATACAGAGCAAAGGGGAGGGGGTGGTAGTGTGTGTTTTAGCTTGTATTGTAAAATGGTTTGTCCCTCTGTGATCTCATCAGTCATATCCGCTGAGAGTGGTGCCCTGTGCTGGTGTGTGTCCATGCACATGCACGCACACACACATCGCAGAAACAGCCGTCTCAGTTGGCCCAGTAGGGGGAGCTGCCATAGCTCGACTTGTTGACTTGGCTCTTTTGCTGCAGGCTGCTGGACTGGCCCCTCTGGCTGGGACCACCCTGAATGATGACACGCAAGAAAATCTTTCAAATTTCTTTCAAATTTGCAGATCAAGCGATCCGATGTAATTTTGGGAAACTGCTGAGAGGCATTTGCTAGTGCGTTACCTGTCCATCCTGAGCTAGATGGTGATGCAGCAGCTGTGAGTGGGGTTGCTGGTGAGGCAGGATGTGGAGGAATGGGGCAGGTGCATAGCCTCCGGGAGCTGCTCCAGGGTTCAGGGGCCCTGGACCCCCAAGCGCTGATGGCAGGCTAAAGGGAGGTGGGGTCCCCGCATGGAAACCCTGCTTATCAAAAGACTACAGTGAAAGCAGAAAGAATTTTTAGTGTTAACCACTTCTGTACATTTTAAAAGAATGCTGTTTATTTCATGTGATCACTTTAGTATATTTTTCTAAATTCTAGTCAAAATATCATCACATTTAAAATAAGAAAATTACTTAAAGAGAAAATATTTCACGAAGATATAAGATCTTGTTTAAAGCAATGCATCTTATTTCAAGAAATCTTATCAAGATTGGCTTATGACTGTGGCAGAATTGTTTTGGGTTATTACAAGCCCCCAAAATTTTGTTCACTCTTAAAATAAGTAAACAAGTTTTTTTTTAACTTGTAATAACCAAAACAATTCTGCCAATCGCATGAGCAAAATTTTCTTGATAAGATTTCTTGAAATAAGATGCATTGCCTTAAAACAAGATCTTATATCTTACTGAAATGTTTCCTTTCAGGTACTTTTGTCTTATCTTAAGTGTGATGAGATATTTTGACTAGAAATTAGAAAAATATACTTGCTAAGATTTGAGTTTTTGCAGTGCATACTTTGAATCTTCTTGTATACATCTTCATATTGTTGCAAGTATTGCTAGTTTGAGATACAGTTTCTCTTGAAAGTTGATTTTTAAACTCTAGAGTCCTTTATCTGGTCAAAATAAAGTTTAATAATAAAAGGAAGAGGAAAAATATAACAGGGAGGTTATGGGGTTTGAAGTATTTCAGACAAACCTGGGTCTTATTGTAAACACTTCCACTGATGTCTGGCACACCGGAGTTACTGGATGTTACTGAGACACCTGGCAGAGAAGCAGCAATATTTCCATCATCTCAATTTGTAAAAATTCAGATTAAAAATAATAGAAACTGAATTTGTTTGTACCTTTCCCAGGCCCTGCAGCAGCAGATTTGGCTTGTGCCTGTGATGAGGAGTTGTATCCTTTACTATACTCTACTCCTGCTGGCCCTGCTGTCAGCTCCTCATAACCTGGAGAAAAAAACACAATCCACATAAAAACACAAGACACGCTACTTCTCCGATAAATCACCTTAAAGACACACAACGCAACTGATAGACCTAAAAAATATGCATTTCTGACTCTTTTTGATGGCACACTAACAATCTGTATGCACATTTTCGAGCTGTTGCTGCTCAGAGGCGTCCCGGGGCTCAGAAACTGCACTATTGGGCCTTTTCCATTGCAGCTGAACAGGGCACGGTACAGCACAGTACTGCACTACACGCTAAAGACGACCAGGACGGTTTTTGTTTCCACACAGGAGAAGCGGTTGTCTATTACCTGGATGTGGGTGGAGTAGGCGGTCGAGATTGCTGTGATGTCACTGCTGTGCTACCCGGTGGTCAGGAAAGTAAAAACAACAATGGAGGCATTGGATGATATGGAGGTGTTACTGCTGTTGTTGTTTTCTCTGTGGCTTGTAGTCACCAAAAACAGAGCCAGATACTTTTAGAAGAGGCGAAGCGAAACACGTATGACGCGTGTGACGACAATTTCCTTTGACCAATCAGTGGAGAGCCGTCAGGTACGTCACGTTGTGTGTAGGTTCAGCACGGTTAGAGCTAGCTCTGAAACAGGTGCGGAAAATCGTAACAGCTCCTAACAGGTTTTCCCAGAGGAAACACAAAGTGTGCCGTGTGGAAGGGTTACGAAAATGTGCAGTGGCAAAGGCCCATATGTAACTTTTGTATCCAGAATGCAGCCATGACGTGGCAGCTGACTATTGGATGCGCACTGTGTCACGTACTAGCAAACGGATATGAACCAGATATGAACACAGCGGCTGTTTTGAACACGCATCATGTCGGATTCAGTAAAGAAATGCAAGGAAACATTACTGGAGGAAAACAGGAAAAGAAAGAGGAAGGGACAGAACAAGAGTCAAGATAAGTCTGTCTTTTACTGGCTGGGGTGAATTTAGCCGTCAATAGTGGCGCGACTGACAAAACTGCTAAAAGTTCCATTGTGTGTCTTCAAAGAATGAATAGATATTTAACGTAAGCTGTTAACTCCAGTTAAACTTTTCTGAACCTGAGCTGAAGGTGTGCTGGCCATAACCGCTGGGCTGCTGCTGAGCCTGCTGCTGGAAGGGGCTAGCTGAAGGGTTTCCCAGGCCGAGGCCCATGCTGTGTTGCTTGGCTGAAGCTGGTCCTGGACCTCCAGGAGGAACAAACATGGTGGGGCCGTACTGGAAGGCAGCAGCGCTGGGAACGGCGCCGGGCACTCCAGGGTAGTAAGGCAGGCCCGTGTAGCTGTAGCCTGGTGGCAGAAAGGCCTGCTGACTGCTGTGGTGCTGCGGCTGGCCCTGGGGCTGAGGCTGGGCCTGGGGAGGCTGAGGCTGGGCCTGGGTCTGTCCTTGGCTTTGGGCCTGGGGAGGCTGTGGGGTAGCCAGGCTCGTAGGGGGGGCTGGGGAGGTGGAGTCATTCCTGCCAAACTTTGCGACTTCACCTGACCGAGAGAGGGGGGAGTTTCAGACGAGAACACGCTGGATTTGTCAAAAAAGGCAAACAAAGACTGGAGATGCTTTACCTGAGTAAGGGTTGTTGGCTAGGCTCCCGTCTCTGCCAGAGAGAGTTGCCGTGGGGCCAGGGAATGTGATTCCATAGTAATCCTGCAAAGAGGGCTGAAGAAACAGAAGAGGATCAGCAAGTACCCAACAATCCTGTCACTACATTCATTTGTTTATTCACATTATGAGGTGAAGGGGTTCTTTTTTTCAGACAAAAATAGTAATTACCTTGACATGTTTCAACTGAAGCTTCAGTCTTCCTCAGAGGTGTCATAAACATTACTTTATCACTTCTACTGTTCCCTCTTCCACATTAATATTCTCACTATTTATTATATTTTTATTTACTTTTTAGGTGTTAAGGCTATGTGCAAGGCAAGACACACTTCATATTCTTAAAAATGGGTACTCCCAGTATCATACAATTACCATTGCTGATATTTTATTGATGTAATATGTATTGACTATTGTGCATTTAAAATAGCACTTGATATTGACTATGCAATTGGGCAGCCTGCAATATAATTGCCTATCTAACACTTTAGCACTCTGCACTTTAACCACCCCTTTTATATCTAATTTTAGCTTTTACTACTAGTGAATATGTATGGTCCTGTGACCCTTGGCCTGTATGTTTCATGATCCACAACAAGTTCAATAGTTCTTGCTTTTCTTTTTTGGTCCTATTGTGTTTTAAAGGAGACATTTTCTCTCTGTAATTACTTCTCCTGCCCATACTGGCCATGAAAGCTACCTGTTATACTTGCTTTTATTGTTGCTTTATTGATTTTATTATGTTATCTTGTAGACATCAACCTGCAGAAGGGACTGAAGATGGAAATCAACTGTTGGTTATAATAATCTCACAAACATTTACATGTATATGTTCATTAATATGTATTGTTCCTGGAAATGTATTACACCTGGAGAAAATCAGGCACACTATATCTGCTAAAAAGTAAATCTTCAAAAATCTCTCAACCTTTTTTGGATTTGATGGCTAATAAGTGACCTAATGCTGTTCTGATGTTAAATACTCCTGCATATTCTCTGTAGTATCACCACCTTACATTATATTTATCTTTTTCTTTGTTATGAAAACAATAAAAGTACACAAAAGAAAGTATTGTTCCTATTTTAAATAAACTCAACTCAGCTGACGTGCCTTATGACGCGTCTTTATCAGCTGATGGTATCCTGGAGGCATGACCAGCCTGGCAATCTGACAGATGTCTGCCAGGCTGGCCACCATCAGCTGAAAAAGACACGTTATAACACACACCAGATGATGCTTCTGAAGAAGACTGAAGTTTCATTCTGAACATGTCAAGGTAGTTACAGCTCCTCAAAACTAAACTTTTTGTCTGAAAAAAACAAGAAACCATTCAGCTTAATTGCCCAACAACCCGACATACCTGTGACAGATTACTGTGCTTATATGTTCAGATGTCATAAAAATGCAATAATCTGGCTTACCATTGGCAGTCTGGACTGGAGCATATGGAGGTCCTCATAGCCGTAGATCTGCTGCAAGACACAAAGAGCAAAAAATAAACTCATTCACACAAACTAGAAAAAGCAAAATACAACTGGATGTACAGTTTGGCCAAAAATGTTCAGTCCCTAGAGTTAACCGGGCAAACAGGCTTCCCGTTTGAAAATAACCACACCTTTTAGTTGGCAACAAGTTACAGTATACAAGTTTAAGTATGCAGACCCCAGGAAGAGTAGCTAACACATTAGTAGCAGCTAATAGGGATCCGAATAAAGAGGAGAATTCAGCAACTTCTCATTTCTTAACCACATCAGATCACACATCCTGGTTTGGGGGAAGATGTGTTTCTCTTTTTCAAAAGGGTGAAATTACTGGTCTGTCACAAGCAAACAAAACAACTAAAGCAGTGATTCCCACACTGGGGGCCATCCCCTCCAAAGGGGGCCCAGCTTTGCTACGTAAAATGTGCAGTTTTTGCACTTACAAGCAAATCATGCAGAAATTTGTGAAAGTAGTCATGAAGAAATGATGATGAATCAACAACATACACTGCAACAGGCAAAAAAAAAAAAAATTCTGTACAGCATTTTAGCCCTTTGTGGTTGTTTAAAGTCCTTTATAAATAAAGTTGAATTGAATTAAACTGAATTAGGAAAAGAGAAAAAGACAAGAAAACACAAGACATGTCTTGTTCTGGTTTTAACCAATTCAATTGCTTTGTTTATTCTGACGTGTGCTGCTGCCTTTCTTGGTCAGGTCACCCTTGTGAAAGAGATCTTAATCTCACTGGGTTTTTATCTGGTTAAATAAAGGATAGAAAGCCACAGTGTGCCGTGTGTTTTAAGATATTAGCATCTGACAGTACGAATCCAAATACTTACAACACCACTTTGGGACTTCTGTCTTATGAAATCCTTAACTTATTTCATATTACCATAAGTAGTGTGCAAAAGCCTTAAACTTAACTAAAGGAATTGATACTTTCCTCCACCACAGTATGGTTTTGGCTAAAGTACCAGCCAATAAACTACGTTAAGCAAACTTTATTCATAAGAAGGACTTTATTACAGCAGTTACTGAACAAAGTGCTAAAGAAATTGTTGAATCTCCTACACCTGGATAAAGAACTGCATCATCATTAAAACCTGAAAGGACAATATTGAGCAATCATCTTTGAATTAAAAAAAAAAGGTTGCAGAGAGGAAATCTTAAATTTTTAGAAATCCTCTAAATGTTCGGTAAAATATACTCAGAAATTTCAAAGCAGCACTCAGTGATGTTTAAAAGTGAAACTACAAACATTTACCTACACAACATAAAGAGAACTTCTGGTACTGGGACTGAAGTGCTCTGTACCATTAAAAAAACTACTTATCAGTGAAGCTATTTAGAAAAAAAAAGGCTTCAATTACTAAGGAGCATAAATACTGTATTAACTGTCGTGGTTTAATGAGCTCAGATTTGCTCTGTTGCTAAGAGATAGGCACATCAAATAAGAGAAGCAGACATGGATGTGCTGCACCGATCATGCCTGGCACCTCCTGCACATGCATGTGAAGGCAGCTTTATTATTCGAGGTTGGTTGAGTTGTTCAGGACCAGATTCAACATTATGTGCCCCCAAAATGAGGTGAGCTAAACATAGTGAAGCCAGGTTTTTATGGATATCTTTCTTTCCTGATAGCACACACATTTCCCAGATGACAAAACCAGAACATACATACAGTACATCAGGCGAGGTTAGAAAACATGACATTATTTTCACACATGGTTCAGCCACCACAGAGTCCAGAGATGATTTTACGCACTTGTGTGCTATAAATCAAAATTAGTCTAATAAAATATTAGTTTTTCCAGATGATGTAGATTTTCTGGAAACAAAGGGACTAGAGGCAGGAATAAAAAAAAAAATTAAACATGCATGTCCATTTTTTTAATACTAATGGGTGATGAAGCGCTAAATACCAAAAATTTCTCTCCGTTGCCTTGAACAGGCTGTGTGCTGCAAAATGCGCTGCAATTCGGTGTCCAAATTTCCTGCGCTGCCCTGTGGCTGTGACGTCAAATGATGCTACATCTGCGGTGTTGATACAGGAAGAAGACGGTCGCGGTAAATTCAAACACTGTAAGCGATAGTTATGGATTCTTCTGCCGTCAGCAAACAATCCAGATAAACTGAAAGACACTAAAAAGTATAATTACGAAGAAAAAGCGTAATAAACAACATTATAGCTTCAGTTTGAGCACGCTCCCGTGACGGCTTGGCACGTGGCTGCAGGTACCTGAAGCGGCAGTCGCGAGTTTCGTTTCTTAATCTTGCCTCAAGTCCCTTTAAAGGTACAGTATGTAAAAAAATCCAAGGTCAATAGCAGAAAAAAATGATACACAATTCAAAACTGTTTCTATAGATGTGTAATCGCTGCACTAGAATAGCTGTTACATGTTTATTTTCTTAGAATGAGTCATTTATATCTACTTGCTGGGCGGTGCACATACTGAGGCTGCCATATTTGTTCCACTGTTTTTATTACAGTGTCCCCAAATGGACAAAACAATATGAGTAAAGTGAGAGCCCTCTGAACTTTAAAGGAGCTGTATTATTCTTTTAAAAAATTCCAAAAAAAAAAAAAAAAAAATAATAATCAAAAAAAGTTCCTATCTTAATTAAAAAAAAAAATTTGGTGTTAAATAATATTTTTTATATGAATCTAAAAAAAAAGAAAGAAGAAGGATGACTGATTAAAATATAGAGGAGTCATCAAAAATAGCAATATTTAAACCCAATTTTAAAATTTCCCGGAGAAAAAATAAATATTAAAAGAAAAAAAAAAAAAATAGTACGCACAAAAAAAAGAAAAAAAAAAAAACAAAAGAATAAAGGTAAGATAAAAAAAAAATAATAAAAAATTAAAAAAATAGAGGGAAAATGGGACTAGATGAGGGAAAAAACGGGGAGACCTGGAAAGAGGTGAAAAAGTTCGACCAAAAATTAAAAAGGAATTTAAAGAAAAGGAATACCAAAGAAGTACCAAAGAGACTCCTGAAAAATAAATAAAATAAAGAACAAATCATAGGTAAAAGTTAGGATTGAGGTGAGAGATGTGTTGACTCACCAGTGTTGTTTTCTGTCCATAAAGCGTTTTAAAATTGGAAATATCAGGTTTAAAAAGAAATCCCAAAGAAAAAAACACTTTAACCAGAAATAAAAAAATTTAGGAGGGAAGTTAAAAAAAAAAGTAGGTTTTTTTCCCTGCTCCTGAAAAAAAAAACCAAACTCTTTTGGCAAGAAAAATTATACAGAAAAAAAAAAAAACTCCCAAACATAACAAAAACAAGAGAACATAACCCAATATTTCAAAAATAAAAAACCTAAAAAAAAAAAAAAAAAAAAAGAAAAAAAATCTGACAAAAATCGAATAAATGTTGATGATTGTTTCTTGTATAATTTTGAAGCAAACTTTAAGTGAGTGTTTAATTTTCTAGAAAGGAGTATAAGAATTTTTGTCTTACTAAAAAAGGAGGGCGTGCATTTATAATAAAGAGAAGGTACTTGTTTAATCGTATGGGGTGGATAATCATAAGGAGGAGGGGGGTGAGTAGGTAGTTGGAAGAGAGGAAATGATTATTTAAATAATAAAGAAAAATAAAAAAAACAAAAAAAAAAAAAAAAAAAAAATAAAAAATTTAAATTATAAAAAGAAAAAACAAAAACACTTTTAAAAGCTTTATATATTTCATAATTCATGTCTTTAAAACTGCTGTACCAGCTTTATTTAATGGGAATTAAAGCACCGTTTGGAATCACTAATGTCTTAAAGACATAAAAAGTAGTTCCTCATTGTCCAGTCATAGCTACACCTGAGACCCGGGATCCACTCACACATGAAAACATCTTTTTTCTGGGAGAATTTTGGCCACTAACGGCCGCCGTACATTCACAACAGTGCTTGGAATATGAAGTCATTTGAAAGAAAATATGCTTTCTTTTAAATACCCATCTTTTCCACTAGATGTCAGTAATTCTTACATATTGTACCTTTAAGGAGATAACGGAGATTTCTGTTCAGCTTTAAGAGAATGTTAAAGACTCTATGGGTAGCTTCTGAGATTCAAACTGATCTTATTTTCCCAACTGTTCAAGATACTCTCAACTGTTTGTCAGCCTTTAATTTAGCCAAATTAATTTACTCTACTACTCCACTATAATTCTTTTGTTTCCATTTGGTTGACGAAATCTAAAGTTAAGAAGATGATGAGTTGGGCTTTCAATAGGTATTTGCACCCTTGCAGTGCTCTGATCCCTATGAATAAACTTAGGTGATATTGGGCCAACATTCAGTTTCTAATTACATGAGACCAGACTGCACTGGAACCTTTGTAACTTAAAGTATTTACAATACAAAGATCTTCTAGTGAAAAATGTTGCTCTCTTCAGAACTGGAGACACATTTTGCCTTTATAAGTGCATCTACAGTCAGACATATATATTTTAAATTCACTGATATGAAAAGACACAGTTGTAGCTCATGATGGTCCACTTACTGGGTACGCAGGCAGCAGTCCTCCAGGGCCCATAATGTACTGGTTGGGCAGTAGAGGAGGCACTCCCTGGGACAGGTTAGGAGGAGCTTTACCTGTCAACACAATGGCAACTGAGTCATCACTTTTACAACCAGACCTACATTTGTCCTTCGTTATCTGAGCTTATCTATTATCTATTTAAACTGAACTTTTTGGAACAGCTGCATGAGAGAAAATAAACCAACTAAAATTTCTGTGGTCTCAGGTGTGTGTATGTACCAGTGGAAGAGAGCAGGGGTGTGGTCCTTGGTGCAGAGAGATTGGATGTGGCAGTAGCTCCATTGGAGCCAAGTCCCAGCGCTGTGCTGGAGGCGATGGCGGCAGCGGAGTGGAGTCCACTTGTGCCAGTAATTCCGCCAACTGTGCTGCTCATGTTGTTGCCCATGATGGGCATGTTGGCCAGGTGGCTGATGCTGCTGCTACTGTTGCTGCTGTTGTGGGCTGAGTGGAGTGATGAGGCTGCGGGCTGCGATGAGGTGTAAGAGCCAGACGAAGGAGCCAGAGAGCTCACGGTGCTGCTGTCAACACTGGTGTACTGGAGAGAAACAAAACAAGTCACCTCAATATGTTTTACATTGTTGGGAGAGCACAAGGAATACAACACAAATACACTGCAAAAACTCTAAATCTTACAAGTATATATGTCTAATTTCTAGTCAAAATAGCTCATCCCATTCAATATAAGACATAACCACATAAAGAGAAACATTTTAGTGAGATATGGTAACTTGTTTTAAGACAATGCATCTTTAATATCTTATTTTAAAAAATTTTATTTAAAAAAATTCACTTGTTCCATTGGCAGATTTATTTTTTTTTGCTTATTACAAGCAAATAAACACTAAGATGTATATATATATATATATATATATATATATTATTTTTTATGTTATGGCCCGACAGACTGTGTCATATTTTGCTGGATGGCCCCCCCCCCCCCCCCCGACCCTGAATGGATAGCAGTACAGAAAATGCCTGACTGACTATATACATATATATAAACACACACGTACACACTTCTTTTAAGAGTGGCCAAGATTTTTTGCTTGTAATAAGCAAAAAAATAAATATTGCCAATAGAATAAGTAAAGTTTTCTTGATAAGATTTCTTGAATAAAACATATTCAATATGCATTTGTCTTAAAACAAGTTCCTATATCTCACTGAAATGTTTCTCTTTAGGTGATTATGTCTTATTCTGAGTGAGATGAGATTTTTTTTTTTTTACTAGAAATTAGAAATATACTTGGGAAGATTTTGAGTTTTTGCAGTGGGTGGGGTTTTGAGGGGCTGAAATGTTGCGTCTCATTTCCATAATTTCCTATTTGTGAAACTATGCAGCTTTATATTTTTTTGTGGTGCACAATAAGCCTACCAGTTGTTTCTATCCACCTTATTCCTATGCCCCATGAGCCCTTGCGTGAAATATGCCAGCAATTTACGGTTCGACCGGAACCGGCATTTATTTACATGCTAGATGTTCACGCTACTCCACGTTTTACTAGCTTTTTAGGTAAACTACGTGGGAACATCAGCTGTCACAGCTCAGACAGGACAACGTCACATTCCCTCCGCCCCCTGGAACAGAGGGGTGGGAGGATGAGATGAAGATCTGGCCAAAAATAACAAACAGCAGCCTTTAGCTACTTCTTAGCTCTGTCATTATGTGAAGAATGAGGAATGTAAAAGCTAGAGGCTTTTATACCTAAAAAAAAAAAAAAAAAAAAAAAAAGGAAAAAAAAAAAAAAAAAAAATAAAATTAAAAAACAAAAAGAAAAAAGAAAAAAAAAAAAAAAAAAAAAAAAGGAGAAAGGGGTGGGGGAGGGCCGGAGAGGGAAACAGGTCTGGGGAGCAGAGTATTACAGAGCCACAAATTCAACTTCCTCTGCTTGTTAGTACAACCACGAACCACACAACATGTTCCCGAACCGTGCAAGTACATTTTTCTGGGGAAAATAGTTTAGAAATGTTATGAATACTCATGTTGAAATGTTCAACTAAACCACTAGCCGAAACAACATCTTATACTGTGAGTCAATGGCGAAGCACTATTTCCGGTATCTCACAGGAAGCTGATCGCATCGTCGTTTCTACATGTGCTAGCTCAGGAATAAGGTGGATAGATTTATTTTTGACTGGAAAAGTTCCAACAGTTGTTAAAACATCATGCTGGTGGCAAATAAACAGGTACTCACAGTGAGAGAGCTGGATCCAAGAGCTGAGACTGAGGAATGACTGCTGACATGGCTATGGAGCAAACAAGTGTGATCATCAGCAATTACAAAAGAAGACATCACAACTTTAGAGCATTTCAGCTTAATAACTTGACAATGCCCAGCAAAAAAGGGGAAATGTTCTAAATTTAGAGCCAGCAGCAACTTCAAAGTAATGGGCAGGTGTGTCTAAAATGGTAAAGATGTAAAGGTCAGCTGCATCACCTATTCAGTGTGTTGAGTTGGCTCGCTGAGGGGAGGTCCTGCGCCAAGTTAGAGAGTGTAGTTGAACTGTGCGCAGTCAGGGTGGAGGGTAAGTGGGACGAAGGTGCTGAAGGGCCATTGGCATTGATGTTCATAGATGGCGACTCTGGCTTTGGTGTGGAAGAAGCTGATGAAGCTGAGAGAGGAAGAAAACATCATGTAAGAGTATTGTAGCCAATAAACCAAATGCAGGTGGGTAAACCTGAGCCTTAGAGAGCAGGTCAGGTCTGAATTGGTAAATGTATGTGCTTAATGTAAAATTAAGTTATCACAGATACATACTGTCTAGAGCAGCAGAAGTCCTTACACCATTCAGACCATTCTGGCAAAAAGAGAAAAAGGGCCAGTTTTAATACACTGATAATGAGAATCAACACAAATCCATTAGGAAAAAAGACTTAAACACTTTAAAATTAATTCAAGCTTCACTTTAAGGTAAAAAAACAAACATCTTTTATCATATTTCAGAAAAAGTAAGAGCTTCCCAGCATGTGCCTGATCACTGTGGCAACCGAGGACCCAGATACTGCAATTTCTCACGTTTCACAGCTGAAATGCTGCATGGCTGTTTACAATACAGCAGAAAAAAAGCCATTTTCACACACTAGCACCAGAGATTTTCAGGAGAAAATGTGCAGATGATTTAGTCAGTACTTTTTCTGCAGTTGCTGTTCACAACATGTGCTTCACAGCAGGAGACTTCCTGCTGATGATGCGCTCTCACAGTTGGAAACGAGAGAAAGCACAGGGGAGCAACTTGTCTGGAGAGCCCAGGAGACGGGACGTAATGCAGAAATTAGTGTAGTGATCGCTGTTTTTCCTTTACAGCATGTTGTGACCTGCAGATAAGCCTTTTAAGTTTTATTGACATCAATAAAGCGTGTATCTAGGGATTTATCCATAATAGTAAGGAAGGAGTGGAACAGTAACATCCAGGTTGGCAGACAAGAAGAAAAAAAGCATCAACTCTTGCACTGCTCACTCATGCACTGGCAATAAATTCTCCAGAAGATGCATTTCCTTTTTCATGCATCATTTTGCCTGCTGTCTTCCACAGATTTTGTGAAAAATCTCTATAAGGGGTCTGGTATGTGAATAATGAAGGCATTTACATTTGCACAGGCCACCCCCTCAGAAGAATCACTGGAACATTTCACTGTAAAAGTGTGAAAATGACTCAACTTAATTCTTCCCCACAGTAAATGCAAATTTGGATGATTTCTCTTCAGGAGTTAAAAAAAAAAAAAAAAAAAAAAATTACTTCCATTAAATTAAAATGTCACATTGTGTTGAAGTTTGGGGAAATACATACAGAACATATGTAGACTCTTAAACCCCAGAAAAGAATTATAAGAATAATAAATAAAGCTTCCTATCATGAAACCGCTAATAAATTATTTATTGAGTCCTTTACCTTAAAATTCTTAGATATTGTATATTTAAAAACATTAATGGTATCATTTCAAGTAAAGAATAGTAATCTTCCCACCTCTATTCAAAATTTCTTTAAATTGAGAGAAAAAATATCTACATTTATACAATATTATTAAATGGACTTTGTGTAGATCTTTGTTGAGTTTTAAAATAACACTGAAAGGTAAAATAATTATGGGGAATAATATATAATAATTGACAAGTGGAATGATGAAGAATGATCTTGAGTAAATTTTGCTTTGTTGTAAATTCTTTCTTTTTCTGAGCCACTGATTTCTTGGATAATTGTATGACTTGGTCAGGATAGGCAAAAATAAGCCTCAGCTTCAGCCTATTCCTTTTTTGGTTACAGTTTGATTAAAAAAATATAATGTATTGGTTCAAGGATGTATGGAAAATTCATTCATTCTTCAAATAATTATATAATGCCAACCAACCTTTAAAAGCAAAGTAAACATCTCTGTGGAAATATTTCTACTCACCATCACTGGCCCTGCAGCCTCTTTACTTTGTGAGAAGGCCAGCCGTGTGTGAGGGGGTATCGTCCCATCGTAACTTCCCCCCACTGATGTGAAGGGAGAGGAGGAGGGTACTGAGGAGGAGGTGGTTGAGGTTGTCGTAGAGGAGGATGGAGGGTTGGTGGAGCTGGCTGTCCCTAACGAAGGAGCGAGACTAGACAACGCCACAGAGGAGGAGTGATATACTGGCTCTGATGAAGAGAGGGGCGAAGGCAGGGCAACGGAGAGGGGGCTGCCCAGTGACTCGCTGCAAGGCACCGGAAGGGAGAGAACAGATGTTCAAAGTCAAACGTATGAGATGAAAATAGGTCATATGTGAAATGAAATGATTAAAAACAGCTGCAATAAAGAAGCAAGAGCTGGTGTAAGACTGCTTTAATGTAGTTGTTTTTACCTTCTTAATATGCACTAGTTAGTTAATCTCTCAATTGTGCCACTTCCTATTTTACATTTTGATTTATGTGAATAAATGTGAAATGTGGCTGAGGGAATGGCGTTTCTTGGAGCTGAGCTCAGCAGTACCTTAGTGGTTTTGAGTACAGGCTTGTCTGGCTCTGAGTCCCTGGTCCTGATGCAGCTGGCGCTGGGGCAGGTGCGGGTGTGGACTCCCTGGATACTGCACCAACACAATTGTCCACAACTCCAAACTCTGGCAATGCTGACTCTGAGCCGAAATCTAGCGCTCCAAACTGCAGATTTAGCCCAGGGACATCAGCTGAGCCTGGCATTTCCACTGCTGTGGAGGGGATCTGATAGGAAGAGCCATTTTTTAATTTTATAAAACCCACTTGTAATCTTCAAAAGCAGACAAATGGTCGTCTGACTAAGTGCATCCTTGTGCTCATCTCCATCCATTCTCTACCTTTGATGTGGGAGGTATCCTTCGTTTTGGGCCTTTTAGCTGCACCCGTTGCTGCTGTGGCGTACTGCTTCCCTGAGGGTCCAGCGCTGCACTAGAGGCAGGAGGTTTAACACCACCAGCAGCCATCACCGGACCGGCCTGTGCTGGCGTGCTGGTGTGTTGGGGAGCAGGCGATGCTGAAGCAGGGGGTGCTTGCTGTTGCGATGGAGGACTGGGCTGACGTGCCAGAGGCAGGGAGGGGCCCGTGTGCCTCTGAACCAGCTGGCTCAGCACAAGCGAAGGTTCTGGCTGCAGTCCAAACTCACCTGCAGAAGCAGAACAAGGAATTAAAACAGGTCCAGTAAAAATACACATGCCTGCGTTAACAAAAAAAGTCACATCTCTAAGACAATGACCGATCTACTTACGGCTGAATTGTGAGGACAGTGAGGTGGTGTTGGATTCTGAAGCCTTCATATCCCAACTAGAAGAGGATGGCGGAGGTACGGGTCCTCCAAGACCTGGCAATCGACCGATGGAGGCGTTGCTTCCTTGGGTGCTGACAGGAGGGGCTGTCTGAGATGAAGGCAGCTGACCCAAGCCAGGACCCTTCAGCTGTTCCAGTATCTGAGCTCCAGCACTGGGCTGAGGCCTCTTGGCCTGACCCAAGTCCCCAAAACCAGCTCCCAGAACCGATGACTGCCACAAAGGAGGAGAGGAGGAGTTACCAACCTATCTATTCATTTATGTTATGAGCAACAGATGTAGAAACAAAAAAGTATTTTTACCAGAGCAGCATGTGCATAGCTTGTGCTGCTGGTGGTGCTGCGACTGGGGGGCGGCTGCTGGTGATGGTGGGAGTTGGTGAAGACCAGACTATGAGTGGAAGAAGAAGAAGGTGGCTCTCTTCCCCCAACTCCAGGTTTCTGCAGCAGAGAGGAAAGGTCCAGACTAAAAAAAAAAAAGAAAGATGAGGCATTAGGTTAAGTTGTAAAAGCTTCCATAACACTGAGTCAGTGTGTTTGTGAATCATATGTGCCATTAAGCTGCAGAAAAGCTTTTCTGCCATCCTGAGAGACAGTACTTGCCTTTGCCCAGGTGTGATATGGTTCTCAGCAGCAGGTGCACATGAGGGGGTGAAGACTTTGGTCTCTGAGAGCTGCACAAATAGACGAAGACACAGGAGACAGAATTGTTAAACAACTACATCTTCATGTAGCTGACTAACAAGCTTCTGTTTTTATGTTTCAACTCACACTGACATCCTCAGTCCAGTCCTCAGGTGCCCAGTCATCAAAATTACCCCTCCAGGCAACTAGATGACAACACAAAGTTTGTGTTTATTTGCAGTAAATAACACACAATGGTCCAGACTGCTCTTTGATTAGGGCTAGGGCTGTAACAGTATGTGTATCTGTGTCAAACCGATCGGTACACTTCTCTCGGTTCGGCATGACCTTGTACCGAATTGTTGCGCGTGCAGGATTTGTTTATTTAGCTATTTATTGTTTCATAAAGTTTTTGCGTGCCACCGGACATATTTAAGTGACGAATCAGTGAAACTTCGCCTACAGTTGGTGCAGCGCGCTTTCCATCCTGTTTCTAACAACTATAACAACATGGCATGTGAGCTTGTTTTGCCAGAGGAAGCACTGTCAAATCTTAATTCCTCTGTCTGGAGGCACTTTGGTTTTGATAAAAAGGGAGGAGAGAAAAAATTTAAAAAGCTGACAAAACAAACGCAGCGTGCCAACTCGGTCGGGTATGTACTCAGAAATGCTTCCAACATAAACCATCTAAAGCGACACCACGCAAGTTTGAATCTTACTGGTACGACTAGAAAACAGACTAAGTTGGTGCAAACAAGTGTAAAAACAGCAGTATGTTACTTATGCATTTCTTATTCAGAAAATCTGACCAACAGAATAAACTGCTGTGATGTTTAGTTTTGTGATGAGGATGAGTGAAATGAAAGTGAAGCCAATTCTGTTAAATGCTGCTCTTAAAACTCAGATTGTGTCACTTTAAATGTGAAAGCATGTTTTTTTTCTCACTTTTTCATTGAAAAAAGTTTTAAAAAAACGAACGGCAGGACTTTATTTTAAAACATTTCCTTTATTTATGGTTATTTTTTGTCATTCAAACAACATGACAAAACACCCAAAACAAAACAAATAGCTTTGATGTTTAATTTTAGTGACATTGTTAATACAAGCATTTGTATTTCTTTCCATTACTGTACCGAAGAAGAACCGAATCGTGACTTGTGTAGCGAGGTACATACCAAACCGTGATTTTTGTGTACCGTTTTGGCCCTAATTAGAGCACAAACATCTTACAGAAGTCATAAGCCACATGTGCACCATAGATCTCACCTGTCCCATCTGTGCTGTTGTTGGTCACTGTGTCCCAAACCTCTGTTTGTGTGGTCCCAGTTCCAGCCTCTGAGGTATAGTCAGCAGGGTTGAAAGTCCTGGTGAGGATTCAGCAGAAAAAAACTGAGTTATACTGAAACTCAGAAAGGTGAAGCGAGGCTGGGAGTGGTCAGGGTTCACTTTGGTTCATTCTCTTCCTAATAAACAACATCTCTAGTTTCACTGTCAGCATTGTGCTGGGAATTGCTGTGAGATGAAGAATATCCAGCTGTGTTTGGAATCTGTTGTTCATAAGAGATCTCAAATGCTCAAATGGAACAAGGCCTGTTGGACTTTGGATTTCAGGGCTTTGTGTAGCAGCTTTGTTGAGATAAATATTACTGGAAGGAGAAAGGAAACTAAAGGCAAATAATCTTTTAAGCGCAAACATTCAATATTCAGAAGGGATTTGGATGAAAACTCTTAAGTTAGCTATAACACAAAAGTACCACTAATATTAATTCAGACCAAAATTACTGGCATGGGGGAAAAAGGGCTGACTCTTCAGAGTCTTTCATGCGAGTGTAGATGTGTGTTGCCAGCATACCCCATGCCCTGGGCTGAGAACCTGCTCCCTGTTGGGGCTTTTCCTCGACCTCGAACTCCAGATCCTTTAGAACATCCATATAAAAGTCAACAACACACACTCAGCTACTTGACATATTGTGCTGCACTGCTTCTCTGCCCACCTCTGCCACCTTTGACCCTCCGACCTCGGTCTGAGCTTCTGTCCACGGCCGTCACCTCCACGCCATTCTCCTCTGGACGTGCTGCTTGTGCACAAATGCACAGATGAAATTAGAATCGACATTAAATCGACATTAGAACTACATGATCAAACATGTAGAGAAATTAAAGAGCAGAAAATAGGCTCTGAACTAAGTTTAAATTGATGTCAAGCAAAGACTCCTCACCCTGCCGGTTCCTCTGCCCCTTGCCTTTGCGGTTGGCAGCAGCAGCACGGCCCTTGCTATTCTCCCTCTCTCCTTTCTTCTCCCTATTCTCTTTATTCTCCTTGCTTTCCGATGGGCCCTCCTTCACCAGGGGCTTCTTCTTCCCCACCGTTTCCCATGAGGTCTATACACAGAAGTGAGATCAAAGAAACAGATATGATAACAAGCTAATAAACAGGTTGCAGGAATAACAGCGTGGTTGTAAATCTAGCTTAAAAGCACCCATTAAAAAATGCCAGCTGTTAAATAAAATATCAGCACTTACTATACAATCATTTAAACCACATTTAAACATATGTATTTTTAGACGGGTTTGAGGAAATTTTACAGTAAATATAACAAGGCAGCATAAATAAGCTGAGGGAAAAATGTTATGCCAACATTTCTCCACCAACTTATGTGTTGAAGAGTGTCTACACAGCTGCACGACTGGAAGGTACTTGAAATTAAATGAGATCTCAAACTGAGATCAGGGCATAAAACAATCTTTTAGATAACATACTGATTATAGCTACAGGATTACATGAAGGAGTGCATTATTTATTTCAGGAATTTTCTTTAGTGCTGCAGCTACTCTTACAGCTGAAGTTAACTGTTTTTTGTTGATGATGCAGAAGCAGAAACAATCAGTGGATTGCAGTATTAACTATCACAATAGAACCTTTTTGGTTAAGGAAATTTCTAGTTATTTTGTTATTTTCTAGGTGGTTTTTAATATGAACAACCTAGGAAGCTCCCTGGCTCACTGCCATGCCACTCCTTGCCATCTGAGCTGGTTGGTTTCTCTCAGAAATGCTGCCTGGGACACTCACTTGTAATTACAACACAAAAGCAAAACAAAGCCCGAGTGTTTGCCAGACATTTTCCTGGATGACTTTGCGTTCTGTGCAGAAGAGGAAAAGAACGGTGTACATTATCATGCCTTCATACGAGCCATCAAGTCCCTGATGCTGTAAGGGGAAAAGACTAGCTTAGATTCAGTGATGTCACAGAGAATTACCAGATGCTATCTTGTGTCTTTGCCTTTCATAATTTAACTTCAAACCTCACGTACAGCTCGGTTCTTTTCCACTTTAGTTAATCTCCTGCCAATGTCTAAATCACATTGAACTCTACTGGTTATGTGCCAAAATTATGTGCTTTTTATAACAATGCAAAACAGAGAAATGTCAAACATTTTCTATGTTCTTTACACTTATATTGAACAGTGACCTACACCTGCAGGCTATAAAGATAGAAATGTTTTTTTACTCACATTTATATCACAGTATGCTGCTTCTTTTTTTTATTTTTATTAAAGCCACTTTCTTCAGAAGCCTTTCAATGGCTCCAAACTTAAGCACGCACAGGCATTTTAAAATAGGAACTGTATTGAACACACTGTATTCATTAGTGGTTTACAAACTACATTAACCTTGAAAGTGCAGTTGTAGAAAACTGATATCATCTTTCCCCGAAGATAATAAATTTGATTAGGCTACAAGCCACTTCCGCAGAATCTTGATAAAAGAAAATTAATGGAAAAACCTCTTCCCTGCATTTCTTAAGATAACAAGACAAAAACGGTTTCCATTTAGTGTAATAAGTGGATTACATGTCCCACATGAGTTTTTTTATTTGCACTTGTGTTTACAGTCACTCTGACTCGACTTTGTCCAAAATGTAACTAAATGTGCTGCTATTATTATGATTATGATTATTATTATGATTATCATGGACAGTATTCAGTTGCAAAGTTATTAATTTAGATGATTCGTTTTGGGCAAGTCTGCATCTCAATAAGCTTTCTTGCAGCTGTGCAGAAAAAGTAGAAACAGGACTTTGTAGCAACTAAGAGAAGCAGCTTAAAAACTGGCACGACTTTACAGCGTAAATGTTTAACCTAGCACAACCCCAGATTATATTAATATGAATAGTTCTGTTTTGTTTTACTGCCTAGTTTTATATATGAATATACATATATATATATATATATATATATATATATATATATATATATATACACACACATACATATATATATATATAGTCGTCCTCAAAATTATTAATGCCCTCCAATCATTAAAGGAGGAAAAAAAAAGTTTTCAAATTTTAAAAAATTAAATAAGTTGAAATTGACAAAAGTAATAATAAATGAAAAAAAAATCTGTGAAAATCATGACACTGATTTTGAATTGTGGTTTTAAAGAAATACAAAAAACCAACAAACAAAAAATAAAACAAGTATACAAGTATGATGGGCCTTCAAAGCTAAAATTTTGTTGAGCAATGCTTTGAGGCAATCACTGCAATCAAGTGTTTTCTCTAATATTCAATAAGACTTCTACACCTGTTGGCAGGTATTTTGGTCCACTGTTCATGGGAAAGGTTCTCTAGTGTGTCTGGGACAGTTTTGTTTTTTTTTTATTATTATTATTATTTCCAACCACAATCTGAAAGCAGTATCTTATTTCACTAAATTAAAATTTAGTTAATTTTTAGTTTCTTGTTGTTGGAATTACTATTGTGAAATTAGCCTTTTCTTTAACTACAGGGTATGAACAGTTTTGAGGACAGAATATAAAAGAGCACACATTTCTAATACTGCTAAATAAATCTAGTCACCTTATCTCGAAGACTGAAACCATATCACTAACAAAAATGAAAGGATTTAATCTGTAAGTGAGACTGAAAGGAACAAGTTGCCACTTACCATATCTGAGGGGCTCTCCAGGAGGAAATTGATAGCTCTGCTGACATCCTCATTGCAGTCATGGAGCGCTACCATACACTCATCTTGGTTCTTCCCCGTCACTTCCATCAGCTGGGAAT
Source organism: Atherinomorus stipes (assembly GCA_023101725.1). Classification (NCBI taxonomy): domain Eukaryota; kingdom Metazoa; phylum Chordata; class Actinopteri; order Atheriniformes; family Atherinidae; genus Atherinomorus; species Atherinomorus stipes. The sequence goes on from JALJCO010003069.1 coordinate 148,904, forward strand.
AAACACAAATATTAGATGCATATATTCCTGAACGAGGCACGACAAATGACAAAAATTCACAACAAAGATGAAAAGATGACCTTCCAGCCATGAGCATTGTGCAGTCAGGCAAAATTCCAAGTGTTCCTCACCTGGTTAACTTTGTCCTCAAAGTCAGCATCATTCTTATCATAGATCATTTGGGCAAGTCGGATCTGCTCCGCAGTAGCCTGTAACACAGTCGCGGTTAGACATAATAGAGTTAAACAAAATATGTATAAAGGGTATAAAGGATGCAGGAAACTTCTAGCTAGGTTTTTATTGTGTGAAATTGGTGACATTGAAAGAAATCCTTCTATTGTCCTTTTAAGCGTGTGTGTGCCGTGTAGCTGCAGTCAAAACAACAACAAAAAAATCCTTTTCAATACTGATCACTGCATAATGTGTGCATTGTGATTGTGTTGGCAATGGTGGTCATGTGTCCATTAGTGTTTTGTTTTGAGGCATCTGTGGTTCACAGGAGTGCGATTCTATATTTGCGTGCTTGCAGTGGCTCACCTGTATTTGTTTCTGTGGTTGTGATGTGTGAGTGGCAGCTGGCAGCGCTTTCTCCCGAGGGCCCCGGGCCTTGTCGCTGCCCAGCGAGCTCATCATATACAGTATATACAAAACTCTGTATGTACAAAATAGAAAAACCTGCAACAGAAAAATATGAAAGAATGAGTGAAATTAACTGTCAACATCATTAGCACACCACCTGTGCTCTTGATTACAACAGAGCTGCAATACTTTCACTCATGTGCACAGAACTAAACAAGTGCTTGTGTTTTTTAGCATAGCAAAACCCTACTTCCAAATAATGAATTCTGGCTTTGTGGAGGCTGTAAGACACTCAGTTGGTCCAATGACGCAACAGCTTTGCAGAAAATCTGGGTCAAGGAGGAAGAACAACCCAGTGTCCTCTTACAAACAGTGCAGACCACAGTGTGTGAAACAGAACAAATACAACACACCCTGACCCCACATCCAATCTTGTTGCTGGATAAGGGGTTTCCAAGCATGCACTACACACAGGCAAATACACTGAAATAATCTGTTTGACATCAGGGTCCTATAAAATGTACATACGGCTGCAGATTAGGTGTAATACCCCATAAAAGCACTCTACTTATTAGTAAATATTTCACATTTAGAAAAGATATTGTCTCAGCACACACTAGGCTGTATTTACATTGATAAATTCATTTCAATGCATTGCCAATTGATTTGTACATTTATTTTATTTGCAAACTTGGACTACGATGTCCATCACTCGAAAAAGAGACGATATCTCCATTGACCCATTTGAGACATGTCAGAGAACAATAGCATCCAGCTTTAAGTGACTGAGTGACGTTGGCAAACACAAAGCTTCCCATTGGCTGCTGAACCGAACAAAGCTACGACATGGACAAGCTTTAAAGCTTTGATTCATTTTCAGTAAAAATTTATTTTTATATTGCATCTGAAATATGTAAAAACATATTTCATCCATTACTTTAATACAGCCATTATTTGTACTTAAAACTACTTATACTATATCGCTGTATCAGCGGTCTTGCACAAACAATAACATTCATTGACCATAGAAATGTGACTTAATACTTTAATTTCAACATAAAAAAAATAACTCATATACGTTAAATTACATACAAGAGCTAATCAATTATTGCCATATTCGTCTGGTGGTGGCCAGCTAATTGTTTATAAACCGTTTATTAATTAATTAATAAAAGAAGCCCAGTGTTGTTTTGAATCAATGCTAACGTTAGCCCGTTGTTGTTGTGTTACTTATTTTTTAGAGTACAGACATGAGATTACTCTTTGACTTTTAGTGGTCAATAACTGTCTTTCAAAAAAACGTATGAGATTTTTGTGACACTTCTACTGATTCCGCCCTTACCGAATTTGTGTTGTTGATACTACGGTCCCCTTTGTCCTCGCTAGCATGAAGTTAGCTATTTTATGCTACTGCTGACACTGTAGTCCTGAACGATGCAGTGGAAATGAAGCTAGCTAACGATGCTATCTAAATCTGGTCCAAGTTGATAGTCAGCGGTCGTCAAACTCTCTTGCTGAAGTCTTTTAGGTATTTAAAGCGTCGCAGTAATTTAACTATAGTTGTCGTTAAATGATACATGCAATCAACATTTTGACTAAATGCTAACCAGCTAACAATAAAGGTGTATTAAATCTATAAGAAAAAAAGAGGCCTCGCAGCGCACAATCCCATCCCGACATTGCTCGCCGGGAATCAAGACAACAGAAAAATTGCGAAAGACATCCCTCCAATTCTCGCGTAAGCGGAGCAAAATAGTAAGTCACCAACTGTATCACCGAACACGCAGTTAAGTATAATGTTGATAGGGAGTGAAAAACTCAAAGTAAAGTTGAAAAAGATTAGAAAAATGTGTGTTTTTATTACCTGCTAACACGCTTCACTCGGCCAGCAGCAGACAAGATGGTCACGTGACGTGCGCTGCCGCGGTGGATGTTCCTCACATCTCAGGTCAAACGCTTCTCAAAGGAGTCTACTCTTATTTTTCTTTTTACCACAAAACACACAAATCGTTCTTTTAAAAAGAAAAAACTCTTTAAAATAGTATGTTAAATCTTAAACTTTTTAATGATCTTGCAAGCGAAGATGCCCACATAACAGCATAACACAAACGACCGTCAATGTTGGCCTTTCTGTTGTTAAAACTATTTAACCTTGTAACAAACCCTCCTTCATTCAAGGAAAACTTTATTATGGATATATATCAAACAAACACACAGAAATGTTACATTAATATACATTTTATTTGTATTATTCATTTTAAAGAATTATATCTTTCCCCCAGATGTTAATATCTTACAATTTCCTGTTTCAGTCATTTGTAAAAACATTCACAGGTGTGTATAAAAAAACTGTATGACCAAGTAGACATATTAATCCACACACTTTCTCAGACATATACATAAAATGTATGCAATTGTCCTTATGCATTTTACACATACATATACACATTTATATATAAAATACACTTCAAAGTGTTGGTTATTTGTTCAATAAGTGGTCAGATTAGTTGTTTTTTTTTTCTTCCCCAATCATCATTAAAACTGGATAAAAGTTCCATTTAGAAAAGGAAAACTATGATCACCTGTGGCAGTCTTTCACAGAAAGACTTGAGGAAGGCAAAAACATTAACGTAAACCTACCCTGCCTCTACCAAACAAGGAAAAAGAGTAGATTCACTCACTCCTTGGTATAAAGAATGGGGGGAGGTGACAATATAAAGTCCAAATGTTTTCCTTGCATCCTCTCAAGATGAGAAGATCAAATCAAGCCACTACATTTTTTCCCCCAGTTTTGGTGGAGGGGTGTCAGTCCAGTGATTAAAGGCTCCTTGATCTATTAATCATATGTGATGATACCCAATTTCCTACAAAAATCCTGGAATAAATTCTCTAGTAACACCAGAGTGGTTTCAGATGAGGAAAATAAATTTTAAAAAAAGGAGCAGGAGCACAAACATTGGTCAAACAGAAAACACCTCCTTCAAAAGAAGCAGATAAACAACCCTAAGCAACCAAATGAAGATGACAGGGAGAGGGGAAAATAAATACAAACAAAACTTAGAATATCAGCAGGGATATACACCTGTCGAATCACAGTCAAAAAAATAAGATGCTTTTTTTTTTCCTTTTGTTTTTTAGATTAAATCATAGCAGAGCAACAACACTGCATCTATCAATCTTAATGTTTCTTCTTTACATCATCTTAGCGTAAAATGAACACAAAGCTCATTATAATCCGCTTCCTTGTTTTACTTCTGGCGGGAGAAGAGAGAAGTTCTTTGTGATTGTTGCCGGCCGTCCAGCCAGAAAGTATTCTCTATCAAATGTTGCTCTGCACTCCTGGTCAGTCCTTCAAAATGAATTGTCTCCTCAGTCCTTCTTCCTCCCTCCCTCTCTTTTATTGCCATCCGTTAAGTGAGAAAATGAAAATGAACTTTTAGGAAGAAATTCCACAAGTTTTTCCACAAAGACACTCATTTATCACAGAGGAAGCAGCAGTTAATTCTACTCTTGCATATGAAAAACAAGCCAGCAAAAGACCACAGCCTAATCCCTGCAGGTTGGATGTTAATGTATAAATGATGTGAACAAGTACTTTTATTCTTAATGATTTTCAAAAACTGTTGTGAGATTCTCAGTGGCAGACTTTGCAGCTCTTTAAATTGTTAATCGTTTGTACATTTCTATATATAAACCAACATAAGCTGAAGTGAAAGGTACTAAAGGATCATTTTGAGAGAAGGGATAGAGTGAAAGTAGATACAAATGTACACAGCAACAACACTAAGTGATGAAAGATCATGCTCCTGAGTCAACACGTGAGCAAATCAGTGGGAATTTGTTGAGCAAGAGGGACAGCAAAGACAGCGATGTAGATGAGCTTGTGGAAGGAGAAGGATGGAGGGACTGGATAAGTGAAGATCTGGATAAGCATGTAGTGACAGAGTGATGGAGACAAACGAGAGGCTAGCTCCACAGTCCGGCGTAGTTGCCATGAAGGCCAGAACAGAGTGGCCCACCGGCTACGAACAGCTTGGTGCCGGAGTCATCGTAGCAGTGGGTGTAGACGGCATTAGGGAAGGAATGAATATCTGAGAAGTAACTCCTCCATGTTTCATCATGATTCTGAAAGCAACAGGGAGCAGAAATGTGAGATTACAGGGATAAAATAAGACAACAAAGTTAAATCAGCATATGTACGACATTCCAATAAAGGAACAGTTAAAATGGTAATAAAGAATAAAACTGCATACCAGCCAGCCTTTCCCCGTAGTGAGCTTGAGGATGCCATCTCCAGAGCACTTCCGATAACCACCAGTTGGACTGAAAGGGTTCTCCAGGAATCTTTGGGCCCTGATGTCATAGAAGAGAAGAGATCCGTGGCCGGTACCCACCGTCACAATGTGCTCATAGAAACTCACGGAACGGATTCCTGAAACAAGGGGACACAAATGTGAATGAAAAAACCACTAAAAATGAAATATCTACCCTCCTCTGTGGATGCCACGGTGGTGGTAGTTTCATGGTTTTGGCTTGTTTTTGTAGCATCTGAGGCAGTTTGGTTCACAATCACTGATAAAACAGTTAATTTGGAAATACACCAGCAAAGTTTAAAGAAAAATGTTTGGACTTCTGTTTGTGGAATTGTTATTGGAATTCAATATGAGGCACAAGGGGCCAGACTGTATGAAAAAGTAAAACCCATTTCATTTAGCAAATCAGACATCCAATATTCATTTCATTTATAAATAAACCTGTTCTACCAGTAAGTATATACTTGTGTACTGGTATTTGTTTCTCGTTTTCTACTTTTGAGAAAGTCAGTGTTATAGGTCATATTCAAGCAGAAAAATGATAAATATTTGTTAACTTTCACTCTAAAGCCCTAATCTGATGGGATTAGTATTACATAGTATTACCATGTAATAAATAAATCATCCCCTGACGTCTGTTTTTTTTTTCTGTTGCGCATTCGGACAGGATAACTAAAGTCCGAGATTTAACTGATAGACACAGACATCTAGCAGATATAATGTCAACGCGCTGTGTATTGCGTAACTTCTGCTCATATAAACCGCGTTTCCATCAGGAGCGCATCATCATTCAGAGAAAAATGAGTTGAAATAATTTGCGGACAGTTTTTGCAAATACTTATAAGAACTTGTCCAAAATAAACTTTTCTCATCACAGGAAAATGCCATTTACGAATTTTTCATATAGGCCTGTATGTGACTGGTGAAACTTGCACCATCACTCCCACTCCAAAGTTACTGCTTTATAAATTATCATAAACATAATAATTTGGAAGGAAAGCCTATTTTCAGCCTCCATTCCTCACCAAAAAGGAAAACAAGTACCGCTAAATAACATGTAATTTCTGTCCAAATCAGAGAGGACCTCGGAGTTTAGCAAATTATAGTAGGTAATTTGCAAGGGAATTATTACATCACAAATCACCGACATGGCCGATTCGCATGGGATTAAAATCACAGAATCTCTGTAATTATTACAAATTACATGTGGTCCCTGTATCATAGTAATCCCATCAAAATAGGGTTTAATATGCTATGTGAACAACATGGAAATTAAACAGCATTGTAAATGGAAAGTTGCCAAGGTTGTCTTTGACCTTCACTTAGTATTAAATATACATCTTTACAGTAGTAGATTGTAATATCAGCTACCTTCTGCTTGTGATTCTAATGATCTTGAAAAAGATACACAGATGTCTTACCACTTCCTCTTTCTCTGGAATTAACAGACTTGATGCTGTGTGTTGGCTGCCGTGGATCCAGGAAGGAAACGTGGGCCTGAGAACCTACAGCATACACTGACCAGTCCTGTCCATACGCTAAACACACATTCTCTTTGCAGTGAGGCAGCTTGGTGGACAGTATCTGCAAAGATGGGCACAAGATGTCAAATGGAGTCTAGCTAACCGCTTTAAACAAACTTTAGCAGGTGCAGGTTTTGAGCAAAATCCCATTCTCAATGCTAGTGTGTGTGTGTGTGTGTGTGTGTGTGGTGGGTGTTAAATAAAATCTATCTTACTGCACAAAATAACTAAATTAGTTTAGTAAGAATACAGAACAATATCATGAATTATTTGTCAATGTACCATACCTTGCACAAGTTATGCTCTGCTTTCCAGAGGTGGAAATAACCATCCAAGGACACAGCACCGAGTTCCTGGAAAAAGCAAAAAAAAAAACCAAAACAAGGAAAGACAAGATATTGCTTTTAGAAAAATGGGAGATTCTCCATCTATAGATAGGTACTGATAACAGATTATAAGGCAGGTGGACAAAAAACAACAAAAAAAAAAAGCTTTGTTTTGATGACATCATTTCCCAGTTCTTGTACTGAGATAAGTCTTACTTTATGGCTGTTGTTGAAGGCCAGAGCACGGACTTTACAGTTGTATGGGTTGGTGTACTCCTTGGGGATATCCTTGAGTGCTCGGTGGGAGATATGGGCATAGGACGGTACAGTCTGGTCATTCTGACTGCTTTGAACCTGGTTCATTACTTCTTCTGTGACCTCCCACAGACCCATTGAGCCATCTCTGGACCCTGCAAATAAAATGCACTTAAACTCAGATGCGTAGGCTTTGTGCATATGTTCATATATACATAAACAAAAGGTGGTGATAGTGTAAAAGAACTACAGGACTGCCTTTGAACTGTGCAGGGCAGCAACTTGTAACAAGGAAATTGCATCCGCTGCTTTCTGTCCAGTGCTCAGAGTTCATGCAAACTTACCAGATACTGCCATGTTGTCACTGATCCATGCAATGGAGAAAATCCAGTCATTGTGACCATCCTGGGGAGAGAGAGAAAAAAATTATTTAAGAAAATTCTTATTTGTATGCTTGAGGTAGAAATGCTGAAAAACAAGTGATAATTGCACAGTTGTTAAGCAATATTATCAAAATATTGTAAACTGTGTTATTCAACTTTTCTGGCTCAAGAATTTCCACTTGCATGGGTAAGAAGAATAACATGGCAGTTAAGTTAAAATATCAAAGCTCCTGGTGTTGGCAATAAAAAGTTCCCACATTAGCGTTTTCTGTTAGCATTACATTCTTAAAGGAATAGTGCACCTACAGAATGATGTAACTTTATTTTCCACTTACCCTCATGGTGAGCAAGACTCTGGAGCACTTTTTTAATATCTCAAATGCAGCCGGAGATCAGGAAGGCTTTTTGTTTTTCCCGAACTTTCATATATTGGAATTTCAATTGTGCCCGAGCCAAAAAGGTCCATAAAACTACGTAAATGCCGTAGTTTCGGGTAAATTCTGGACGCTACCCACTCAGGACACTTGGATTACATTGGACAAGCAGTATGGAGGAATACTGACAAGTTTTTGTGGACTTTTATGGACCTTTTTGGCTGGGGCACAATCAAACTCCATTATATGAAAGTTGGGGGAAAACGAGAAGTCGTCCTGATCCCCGGCTGCATTTGACATATTTAAAAAGTGCTCCAGAGTCTTGCTCACCATGAGGGTAAGTGGAAAATAAAGTCACATCATCATGTGAACTATTCCTTTAAAATAAAATACTGTAAAACCTTTTGTGTTATGTGGCAGAATTGTTAATTCATCACATTTTCTGTTCAGATGACTGGTCGAAGTGAAGGATTCAAAACGTGCATTTAAAAAAAATCATTAAAAGGTACAGTATGTAAAAAATCAAAGGTCAGTGGCAGAAAAATGTGATGCAAAATTTAAAACTGTGTTTCTGTTGATGTGTAATCACTGCACTAGAATAGCTGTTACATGTTTATTTTCTTAGAACGAGTCATTTATATCTACTTGATGGGGGGTGAACATATGGAGGCTGCCATGTGGCTCCCTTTTTACTACAGTGTCCCTGAATGGACAAAACAATGTGTGTTAAGTAAGAACCCTCTGAACTTTAAAACTGCTGTACCAGCTTTGTTTAATGGGAGTTAGAAACTGTTTGGGATCAGGAATGCCTTAAAAGACATAAAAGGTAGTTACTCATAGTACAGTCACAGCTACACCTGAGACCACTGGATCCACTCACAGATAGCCATCTTTATGTCTGGGAGAATTTTGGCCACTAATGGCCACCATGCATTCACAACAGTGCTTGGAATATGAAGAAATTTGAAAGAAAACAAATTTTCTGAAAGAAAACATCTTTCCTTTAATTACCCATCTTGACCACTAGATGTCAGCAATTCTTACATACTGAACCTTTAAAAAAAACAAGTCAAATGTGTTGCAACACTTTTTTTTTTCCTGAAAAAGGGTACCAATATCTGCAGGTTGACTTGCACGGTGCTATTCTTGAAAGATGCCCAACAGTCGTTTTCTTTATCAGTTCTTAGAGGACTGTGGGATATACTGATATACCACAATATGATGTTTACATGAGAGAGATATGATATTTACACATATGGATATATGGTGGGGTTATAGGGTTATTAGTTGTGCAAATTTTTTTGCTTCATTTTTTCATAGTGATCCGGCTGCACCACGACTGGAAAAAGAATTTCATTGCACTGGGACGCCGGTACAATGACAATAAAGTTTTTCTGATTCCGATTCTGACTGACTTCAAAAGGGTCACCTGATTATCTAATAAGGGCGGGAAAAAATATTGACCACACTGAAATATTGCAATATTTTCATATGCCGATATCATATCTATATTTAAAAACGCGGTATAGATCTATTTCACTAATGAACTCTCGCGAGATATCATCGTTTTGTTACAAAATTTCATGAGATTTCGTAACAGAAAGATGAAATCTCGTGGTATTTTGTGAAATCTCATGAGATTTTGTAACAAAATTATATCTCGCAAGATTTCATTGATAAAACAGATCAATACTGCGTTTTTAAATATAGATATGGAATTGGTAGATGAAAATATCGCAATATATTCAGTGCATCGATATTTTTTCCAACCCCTATTATTTAAACTGTCTGGAAGACAACACTCCCAAGACTTTAAAAAGGAAATCATAAAAAAAAAAAAAAAAAAAAATCAGCCAACTATCTTTAATTACTTTGATTTAACTAAAACTTCAAACCAGTTTTTTGTCAATTCCATCACTGCAGTTACGCTTAATATGTTTCAATACTAAAAAACAGGTGTTTGATATGAAATTAAACTTTCAGCCAACTCAGGGTAAAAACACCAGTATATATCGTCATCTAAAATAAATATATTATGATACGATATTTGGTATATATTGCCCAGCCCAAAGTTTTAATTTCTAATTTGCATCATGTCTGACCAGCAAATTGTGATTTTCTATCCATTGCCAACAATGCACAACATACTTTAAGAATTTCCTTCATGAAAATGCAATTATCGCAGTTAAATACCTTTACTTACATGAACAAAACTTTGTGCTCCAGGTTACAAAACAGAATTTGTTTCCCTATATTTCAAATCCAACATAAAATGAACTGCAACATATTCATTTTATCCATTCCCTTTCATAATTTATTTAATTATTAATTTCAATCCATTTTATTCTTCAGAGGAGACAACAATGGCTGCTAGATTGTGCTTGGCTAAGCACTCTTACAAGCTTTTTTAGTTTTGGCAACTTAAGCTGCATTTCAATCAACAGTGTGAAAAACATAATTGTCCATATATATGTCCAATATAAAGAGAAACAAAATCAGTAGAATATCAATTAAAACAGTGGGCAAAAATAATAGCAAAATCATACAAGCTGATCAAATTAAAAAAACTGAAAGTTAACAAAAGTCTTGATGAGTTAAAAGACTCCATGCACATTTCAAGCATAGGTGCATGTAGGGTTGTCACGATACCAAATTTCTGTTTCGATACCGAGACCATTTTGTATTTCGATACTTTTCGGTACTTTTGGATACTTTTTTAAAAGGTAAACCAAAATCAATATTTATTTTATTTTTGTTATTGTTCTTGAAGTCTTTATTTTAAAATCAGCAAATAAAGAAGTAAAACCTTCAATTTAAAACACAGAGAACCAATAATATAAAGCAATGCCAAATTAAAATCAAAATCATTCTATACATGAAACATTATATGGACATGATTAGAAAAATAAATCGTAAAACTATCTAAATGAATTACATATTGTAAGGCTTTTTGAATATTTTTTTAAATGTGGTTCAAAATGTTAATTTATTTAATGTTGTGTCTCAATATGTTTTTGATATGAAACATTAAATGGGTATGAGGTAATGTCTATAAAATCATGTTTGTGTGACTGACTTTATTATAACATCAGTCAAGTTGTATTAATAATTATAAAATATATATAATAATTGAACATATCAGTCAGTTCATTTCTGTCACCATTTTGAAACTTATTTAAACATTTTAAGGCTGTAACTTTGAAGAAAATTAAAAATGTATTTATTAACCGTTGATGTGTCGTATGTAGGCTTCTGTAGGTTTCTACCGGGCTGGAAGAGATTTTGTGCTTTTTGCTTTGACATAACTGAACAACATCAGCACCAGTTGTTCCTGACTGAATTCAATAAGTCCGCGTAGTTGTCCTTTAGGAGGAAAAAAGAAAAGATGACGGCTTTGGAAAAGCCTGTGTTGATAAAGTAGGGGCTTAAATTATGCGTTGCATATGTTTAATGTTTCTGGGAAGTAGGGATGGGCGATATTTTATCGTGTGCGATATATCGTCAAAGAAATTCCCCCACAATAATTTGAATTTATCGTTTTATCGTGATATGACAATTTATCAGGTTGTGTTTGCAGTTGCACTACTTTGGTTTTTTTAATAAGCAAAGTTAGTTTTGCTGTTTGCATCGTTTGAATAAATGTGGAATTTGGTCTCATATTTCCGACTTGTTTGATTGGTGTCACTACAATTTTGCAATACGGGTGCACTACTTGAACTTAATCGATATAGTTTAGTGGCTTCTAGTATTTTGTAGGGCTTTCAAGACAGAATTTAGCGACAGATTTATAATACAAAATATTTTGCTGATGGTTTTTATCGTCACTTATCGTTACCGTGGTAAATAAGAGAAATTATCGTGATACATTTTTTAGTCCATATCGCCCATCCCTACTGGGAAGTCCTGTTAAGAGACCATTACAGTAATCCAGTTGACTGGAGATGAATGCATGCAACTTTTTTTTGTCTTACATTGTGTATTTTAAGTAAAAAGTTGCATGCTGATGTGCAAGGGTGAGCCTCAGTCTGTGTGCATGATGTATGCACTCATGCCACTCAGGTGTAATTTTGGCAGACAAAATTTTATTTACTATGCAGAATGGTTTATCAAAGTTTACCTGCACTTATAAGGATCCAGCTTATTAATAATGTTATGCATTACACCTGACCTTTTATGCTGTGATATAAAATAATTACAAAACAAGAAGCCATGAATGGATTCAAAACCAGAGTTACATCTGAGTGAAGTCTGGTGGTTCAAAACACTTACGTCTCCAACACAAACGGGGTCCAGTGTGGGCAGCTGGTAGATGGCTAGGCTGTTGGGGTTGTCTCCCCCAGTGGCAAGCAGCGTTCTTGAGGGGTTAAGTTCAATTGCATGAATCCCACAGCCCTGTTGGTCCAGCCGGGTGCGAGAGCTTCCCGTTGGGTGGTAATGCCGATTTGCCACCACTGATCCTACCACCCCAGAGCCTCCATCATCACACTCCCTGTCCTTCAGCATTGGAATGCGTGTTATCTGTCCAGTCAGGACATCAACGACGAATAGCTACAAGTAAAGGAACAAAGTGTTAATTTAGCCAAAAATGTATCGGAAGAACATCAAACCTCAGGGACCAGAACACATAATTGGATTCACTAATCTGAATAATAGCCAAAACATTTTGCAAACTAATGGATATTGGCCCAATTTTAACATGAAAATTTGCAGAGTATCCGCATGAAAGATCAACAATTAGTATTAATAGAAATAATATTACCTAAATTTTAATTTACAGGAAAACCTCATTCTCTAAAAATTAGACACCTCATGGATGGTAGACTTGATACTTTGAAGCCAGTATGACTGCATTCCTCTTGATAGGACAGTCATAACTGACCTAATAAAACCTTCATGGAGCAGTAGTTAGCCCAACTGGTTGATCAGGCCCCCATGTTCAGAGGCTACAGGTCCTCAGCCCAGGTTCAATTCCCGGCCTAAGTCCCTATGCTCCCTCTGACCCCTTTCCTGTCAACCTACTGCTATATAACAGCCACTAGAGCCCAAAAATCCTTAAGAAAAATAAAGAAAAATAAAAAAAAACCTTCAGAGGCCTGAAGTCCCTTCACATTGCCTCAGATTTTAAATAGTTTAACTTCAAACAAGCTGCTTCCTGCTCAAATGAAAAGTGCCCCAGAGCACACATCCACATCCTTATGAGCCTTGCAGGCTTTTTACCAAAACATTCAGATAGCCACTATCATCTCCACTTTAATTCAGCATGTAGAATAAAATTCTGCAGTTCCAAAAATGTTTTTCAATACTTTGCATAAATTCCCTTAGGAATACCCTGCTGAGGGTTTTCTTAAGGGAATACCGCTCATTCATATAAGGCTGAAATTAAGTTGGTTGTGATAATACTAAAAAAAATGTGAAATGCATGTAAACTCACTCATTCTGTATTATTACATTATTCATACAAAATGCTAGAAATACATGGAAAGTTATCATGCACTAAAAAAAAAAAAAAAAAAAAAAAAAAAATGAAAATAAAGAAAATAAAACTTACCGTGTTGCACTTAGTTCCACACACCACCTGCCGGTGGTTGAGCCACTGTGAAGCAAAAACCTTGTTGAGTCGTCCGAGCGAAAATTCCCTCTCCTTGAGGATCCCAGGGAGCCTGCCTGCTGCAAAGCCACGCAGGCTCCGTTGAAGCCGCAACTCATACTGTTGCTGAGGTCTGAACTCCCGGCCCCGGAGGGCACACACCACGGAGCGCCGACTGCACCACCACTGATGGGCATGGCGTGATGAACAAGAGACACGGCTCCGCTTGTGTGGTGCCTGACACCAGCCCAGCTGTGGAGTAAGAAGGAAAAGATTATTTGTGGAAAAAGCAATGTTTTAAGAAGCCAAAAGCAATTCAGCTGTTCTCAACTTTTATGTTTTAGGTTAAACTGGGGAGAAGCTAGCCTGCAAATAAGGCAATTGCTGAAATCAACATCAAAACATCTAAAATGAACATAATCCAACTAAATTATACTTTCCTTTTTATGGATTCTTCCTCATTTTTTTTAATAAATGCACATTTAAATGCATCTGTGCTGTGCAATGCCCGTCTATCAGAAGTGGACTGAGACATTACTCAGAAGATCACAATGACACGACTAATACAAAACTTATTCACACAGCTGAACAAGATTTTAACATCTTAGATTCCATATAACCTCAAGTGCAACATCAGCAAGTAAAAGCAAAACTTTTACATTGATCAAATATATACTGAATGAGTCATCTGTTTATTCACACACACACAATATATATATATATATATATATATATATATATATATATATATTACAGAGACTTAAATGGCCAACTAAATTGAAAAAAAATCTACTTCCACTTGCAAGCACTACTCAGATCTTGGATTACAACCTTAAAACAGAGCAGCTTCAACAAAAGGAACTCCAGATAATTTAACGTACCATATGATTTTATTTGGCTAATACAATGATCCAACTGTGTTAATTACAATAATACACTATTACTGCAAAAGACTTGCAATTTGTTTACAAAATTTAATATGGGAATCCTACTAAATCAAGGTACCAGAAAAACTGGCAGAGCATCTCACATCATTGGATCCTAATATTTCAAGAATTTATAATCTAAATACTAAAAATAAAAATTTTGGACCCCCACTAAAATGAGATGGTTTATCTCAAGGGGTTTATTCAACTGAAGAAATTTCAAAATAAATGTTTGCAAGCATATACAGGGACAGGGGGCTGCAATAAAGCATTTTCTTCTGCAAGTGTGTATTAGTGACCAATTATATTGCCATGGATAATATTAGAAGAATCGTCTTCTTTTATATTGACTCAAGTGACAGCCCACAATCGGCTAAAGGGATCATAATATGCTTTAAAATAAGCAAACTCCAAATGTTGTTCCTTTATTGTTTCATCCTGCCCTAATTATTCCTAACCATTGTACACTGTAACAGTTCTGAGCCTTCAGAGACAAAAGACATTTATTATTCTCTGGATCTGAGTAGGGTCTGTAGTCTTTTTTTTATGTCCTTCACTATTTTGTCTCATTAAAATAATTACCAGAGTGGAAAACATCTATGCTAGTTATGTGGATCAGATTCATATCAATCGTACCTTGCTTCTATAACTAACCAAGCAGTACAGTATAAGCAGATCATAAATGTGTTTACGCAAAGCCAGAGATTCTCACATTTGATTATTGGTTTACACTTGCATTTTTTATGTCACATCTGAGCTTAGGAATGGCTGTGTAATTGTTTATAAGGTTGTCATATAAATAATTGAAGCCAACCAGCGAACCAGCTGACCATTTACGAGTGAGCCAATGTTGACGTTGGATAGACGTCTGTTAACCCCAATTAGCCATTTCAATTTGATGTCCGTTTTCAGTTAAGGTTGACGCAGCTCACGATGGAGATATGAGGACCCTTTTAAATCAAAGAATTGACAGTTCTACCATGCTACCAAAAATCAGACAGATTGAAGAGCCATTATGCTTAAAAAATAAAAAGTTCCCAGAAGATCTAGCAGATAAACCTTTAGCTAACGTTAGCTGTCGTATAACGGATAGCCGTTGGCTAAAATGCCGTGCTAACCCTATCGAGTGGTGGCTTAAAGGGAAAATTGCTGCGTTATTATTTAAGCAAGGTCACAACGTCATTTGTTTGGTTCGTTTGTAGTAACTGTAAATCAGTGGTTGAACGGGTTATTTCAGTTAAACCTCTGACGCTAACATAGCTTAATAAAGCTAACAGCATAATGCTAGTTAGCATGCTAATACAACCGGTTTCCGCCTACCTGTTGTTGTTCCTTGGGCTCTCCTGTCTTCCTTTTCCTGCTAACTGTTTTTCTCGCCATAATCTGACACACACAGTTCCCTCACCCACATGGAGGGTAAAAGTGACGCTGTACACTGGATCATATAATGGCGATATGCTATTTTGTTCCTTGGCCCTCACTGGCAGTGTCCGACGATGAGGAAGGGCGACCACATACGGGGTAGATTGGTCAGTCGCAAGCTAAGATTAAGTTAGCTTACTCCCCCCCACCTCCTAAATAAAACAATACGTCTACTGTGGAAACTATTCCGTTTCGACACACTCGGTAACTAAAATCTAAGGGTTCACACTCGTTTCTCCCAGCCCTAGTCGCGTCAGCAGCAACGGCAAAAGCATTGAGCAGTGCGCAGTCGCACTCAAATTAAACATCAACAAAAACAAGGTCGTACGTGGACGGGAGCGTCGTACGTGCTCGTTCACGCTAATTGCACGAGACTTGATCAAACGACAGTTTTATTAGCAGTAAGTAATGACAAAATGTAGTATGTAATGTATTTGCAAGTATCCACTATATGAGTACACTCAAAGGGTAGAAAAAATAGCTTATTTTTTGCTCTGAGTGAAATAATTGTTAACTGACTTGGTTTAGAAAAAAAGATTCCGTTTAGGCTTACCTGTTAACACCACCCTGTTATTGTGATTGTTAAAATATTTTAAGCGGTCTACTAGACTTGTGTGATGTCTTTTAAACATAAATTCTTATATAGTGGTCTTCTTAATTGAAACAAAGGATGGCAGTTGCATTGTATGCACATGTAATTGCTGAAATCTGAGATCACAAATGGTGTAAACGATGTCAAACTTAAATCTGTAAACAGATGTTAAACGTGACTTTGCACTTTCTCAGTTGACAGATAGCAGAAAAGCCGCATATGGCCTCTGCTCTGTTGCTTACTGGCCTTTGTTTTCTGCAGGCTGGGCCTCACAGTTAGATGTTTCCAGTTGCCACTGACAACACCTAGATGGTATTGTTGCCATCTTGTAAGCCCCCCCAAACACATACTGCTCTAGAAGTGACCAATGCAGGGGAAACCTGGACTTCCTTTCCAGCTACATGTTTCACTTTTACTTTTAATACATCATACTTGAGATCAAATATTAAGATAGAATAAAAAAGGAGCAGCAACAATCAACAGTCTCACCACTGGAAAGATGTGCACATTTAATCGTGAAGTTTCCAAATAATTCACTAGCAAATTGAACATTTTGTAAATAATACGAGTTTGGGAGAGACCACTGAGCTCACCAACCTTCTACAATTTCTTTAAAATAATTCAAATTCATTGCTGAAGTGATGACTTAGAACTGAATCCAATATATAAACCCATAAATGCACTCCTCTAATCATAAGAATCCAGTACAACTGAAAAGTCAGGATGGAAATGGAAGGAGAGATCGAGTATAGGTGGTTCAGAAATGTATATACTGCAGCTGGTCCAACTCATTGCTGCATAGAGCTGAGGAAGGTGATAACCGGCCAACTTTACTGCACTTCAGTCAAGTACAAAAACTATATTACTTATGCTTTTTATTCTGTTGGATGAGTAGGTTTTTTTTTCCTTTATTACTGAAATTTTAAAAAAGGCAACTAAAAGAACAAAAACAATCCCTTATAAGTCATCAGACTTAAAATGCTGGCCTTTGTAACTGTACTGAGTCTGATAGCATCTGAAAAATGACATGTTTAATCATCTGCACCAGGAATGCAAACTCTACAAACACCAGGAAAAAGGCTCATTTTGCATGAATGATAAATTTATGAAAACTGTTTGTGCAAGTGTTGTTTGGGATAATAATTTACTGTAATTGTGACTTCATAGTTTATACTCTACAAACAATATGTCACTTTTTTATTTGCTTTTCAACAAGTAAAACAAATTGGCAATTAAACACAGTTTCACTGGTTTGTTCTCAAACTGACTGGTGGTTAGAAAAGCTTTCTTTACAGTGGAACATTGGAACAAAGTACAGGACCTGTCTGGGGCAAAGTGCCATTTTTCAGAGTCACATTTTGCCTACTTAAACCCTTAATCTGTAACCATGCCTCTAACAATCCTCATCAAAAATCTTTGCTCCTGGTGCAACTGAGCAGACATGCTTTTGAACAAACAGAGCTCAAGAGGTCCATTATCACATACTATGTGTAAAAAAAAAAAAAAAAAATCCTACCGTGCCTCTCAAATCAAAATCTGGTAAATTAAGACTTTTAGAAAGATCTATTTAGGACTGTGGAGCTGTTAACCAAAGTAAAACCAAGACACGAGGAAAAAGAAGACAACCAACAATCCAAAGTTCAATTAGAGAATGAATGAGAAATCACTTAAACCTTCACTTTATGCCAAATTTCTAGCAAGGCTTAAATACCATTCTGTTCTCCCAACAATTATTTGAGGCTCAAAGTGCCAGTCAACAGTCTCGAAACATGAAATGTCTATTGCACTGTGATGTGGCTGCAAAAACAACCCTCACTTAACATCTGGTTTCTTTTTTTTTTTCCTTTCACTCTTTTTCCATTCTGCAAACAAACGTTCATGACAGTTTATAGCATCACATTTGTAAGTTAACATATCTTACATAGTCATTTTAAACACTTTACTCTTAAATCAAAGTGTCAGTGTACTATTTTAAATAAATGTGAATTATGAAAGGTGTCTGCCTGTGCAGTATGTGACATCAGTGACAACGGGTCATGGGACATTTCTAAATTTCCCAAAGGAACCCCCCTCCCTTCCCGTTGCAGGCTATTCCAGTGCAGGTTGAAGAGTACAATGGTACTCTCATATTTGGAGTTATAATGACTAACAATCTATTATGCAATCCCTAAAACAGAAAGCAAAGAAATGCAATCTTTAAATTGACATGAAAAAGTGCCCAAAATGAAAAGGGGAAAAAAAAATTAATGAAAGCAGAAAGTAGAACAGAAATAGATGCTGGACACAACAGCTCAGAGGGCACTTTTTGAGTCAGCTCTGTCTGTGCCTTTTATGTTAAATGCAGGTTGCCTCCTCTTGGCTCTCCATCCCAACCAGCATTTACTAGGTCAGCGGTGAGCAGTGGAAAATGGCAGCTTAGTCATTTCGGAGTTTTGGAAGTTCACACTGGTTTTTTGCTGATGTGCAGAGCCTGTCACCAGCTCCTCTCCATCGATTTTCTGCAGCTTCAACTGCTCTCAGATAAACACTTCCAAGGGGAAGCAAATCAGCACGGCATCCAAATACCTCGGCCCAAATCTTCCAGTTTCTCCTTCCCAGATCACTCATTCCTCATGTTCTTGAAATAAACTAGCAGTACCAAGCCCCATAACAACCATGAAATATTGTGACAGTTTAACCTCCTCCAATCTAGGCACACAAATTTTTAGAAGTGCTGAGACAAAATATGTTTTAGCACAGAGTGAAATAAGTCTCCCAGCTGTCCCTTCCTACAGCCGAGGCAAGGGCAGGGCATGGTGAGATAAAGTACGCAGGGGGAAAAGGGGCTGTTGGGTGGTAACAGGAGGCATGCCCTCGTTAGAGCTTTGGTTAGCCGACAAGCTTGGCTCAGCTAGCTGTGGCACGGGCCATCAGATCCTCCAGAGCCTTGTCCTGGTCATTGTTGTGGACTAGCAGCACTTCTTTGATGGCATCTCGCTCAAATCCCATTTCACCAAATCTTGACATGAGTTCAAGAAACTGCAAAGCCTGGGAGAGATAGGGGTGGAGTAAATAAGGTGTTTAGCATAACATCATCAATTTACCCAGAATACAAATTATTCAGGCTCTCAATTAATTAAACATCAAACACATGAACACTACACATTTAGATTCTTCTACAATGAGAGGTACAGCAATCTAGTGATTAAATGTACAAACCTTTTCTTCTGAACACTGGTACATCTCTAGACATTCCTCCACTGCGCTTGCATCAAAGCCTCGCTCACACAGACGGCCGTGAACAAACAAATAGTCCAGCACCTTTGACAGACAATCAGTAAAATGTCACCATTTGTTTAGTAAAAACACAATATTAGATTTCATGCTTCTCGTGTAAATGACAATAAAAACACAAATTTGGTAATCAAAGTTTCTCTTAAGGAAATCAGTTTAGCAACACATGAAAACACATCCTGCCAATGAGCCTTTAGGTTTAACTCTTTAATCTTAGTCTTTGTTTTGTATGAGACCTAATATATTACTGAGTGCCAGGGTTATAATAGTTTTGGATTTTTAGTTTTAGTTTTTCCAATTCAATTAGTTTTAGTTAATTTTTTGAGCAGGTTTGCTAGTTTTTGTTGGTTTTTATTTTTTGGAAAATGCTTAGTTTTAGTGTAAGGTTTTTTTTTGTGTGTAAATTATAGGTATTTGTCAGGTTTGATATTCAAAGTTATCAGAAAGTACTAGATAATTTAAAAAAAACTCAACAAGACAATTTTTTGCACTAAAACTAAAACAAGGCATTTTCCAAAAGATGAAAATAGGATTCTGCTTCTTTCTCCCAACTTTCGCCATAGCCATTAGCCGGCGCAACCTGGGTAAACTGTCAACATGTGATGTCATGGACCGCTAAAAGCCAAATGGAGCAGACACCGGGTAGAGCGAAGTAAATGGATGAAATAAAAATAGATTTCATATCAACCCAAAAGGATTACGTATTAAATGCATTTAAAAAGACTAAAATTAAGGATGCTTTTGCGATAATTTTAGTTAGTTTTGTAAACACACAATACAGTTGCAGTTGGTTATCGTTTTTTTTTAAATTGTTTTCATCTTTATTTCAGTAAATGAAAGTGTTTTTTAATTTTAGTTTTCGTTATTTTGTTAGTTAACTGTAGTATGGTCCACATTCATCTGTTACATGCCGTGTAAGACCCAAGAGAATCTGTATTACAAACAATGTTAGTACTATAATACTTGGTTGGACAGGGCACAATGAGATAGATTAGATTTTTGATCAGAACCTGATGTATTTCCAATACTTTTAAGAAAAAAGACAGTGTGATGCCAGACCTTTATTTTAATCTAGGGTTATATTTACATACGTAATGTCTTCAATTATCTAAATAATTATTCCTGCACATTAATGTGAGCATGTGTCTCACCTGCTCCACATTCTGCCCTTGTCTCTGCATGGCCCGCAGGACTCCCTCGTAGGAGTAGCCCATGCTCACAATTGTTTCCACACACTGACGTTCGCTGGGCGTCATGCTGAGAAGGGCTCCACCACACGGCAAACCAGTGGATCCTGATCCTGGGTTTGTCTAGAACAAGAGCATGAGTGAATACCCACAGGTTCAAATATTATTTCATTGCCAACCCCTGTTAATATTTAATGCATTACTCAGAAATGTTGTGCACATTTAGTATGTTGTATGTTCTATGACACTTACGAGCTTTGGTGTGCCACTCTTGTTGTGGCTGGGTGACTCGGGGGCAACAATAACTTGTGCTTTTGGTAGGGTTGGCGGGCTGCCGTTAGGTAGGTTTTGCCGGGGTCCAGACATGGGTACAGGGAATGGGCTGTATGTCACTGGCTCTGGGTCACCAGAATCAGAAAGCTTGGGAAAAGTCAGAGAGCGGATGTTGCAAGGCCGATCATCTGTGTCAAAGCCTACTCGTCCAGGATGTCCAACTCTGTCCATATCCAGCAAGGCAACCAACCCGTTGGGTTTGTGGGCAAAGCCTGGTTTGGATGAGAGGCTGGTGTTGGTGCTGGGGGGAGATGGGCTGTTTCCACGAGATGACCCTTGCTGAGAGGCCTCTGGTGGTGATACAGAGGGAGGTGGCTGAGGCTGAGGCTGGCTCTGCAGGATACTCCTTAGCTCTTCTTTATCATCCAACGTTTTGAGTTCCAGCTTGTCAAAAGGGTCTTCTTCTCGCTCAAAGTCTGCTAGGTTGAGACTGTGTGTCTGAGGAATGCTTGGCTGGGTTTTCCGAGGGCCAAGGCTTGGGGCAGGCAGTGGAGTAAGAATGGCATTATGGCTCAGCCCTGCCAGTACAGGGTTCAGCGCTGGTGGTGGAGGGTCCTGGTCTTCTCCGACAGACAGGGCTTTCTTCCCTCCACCACCATCAATGTCCTGGGCCTTGGCCAAAGAGTCTCTGCTCTCTGCCTCCTGCTTGGCTGCAGCCTCTTCTGCTCTGGCCTGTGCTGCTCTGACCTCAGCAAGTTCTATCCCCCAGCGTGCACTACGCCTCTCCAGTGAGAAGTCATACTGTTCAGAAGGAGGCAAGAGGAAGAATGAGCATTTAGGGCAAATAAGTAACAGATGAAATTATTGTTAGAAAAAAGACCAAAGTTGACTTGAAGCTCTCTTTTCTTCTTCTTGGTTTAAGCTTAGAAAAGAAAACCCTGAATTTGCTGGGAGAAAGTTTAGGCTTTTTGGAAAAATATTATAGGTAGTACGAAGTTTCCCCCCTGAAAATAAATGTTAAAAAAAGTGAAATCCGTCTCAAAATGCGCCTTTGGGCCTCTACTCGCGTGCAGTGGTGACTTTGAATGCAACTCCCTCTCCCCCTGCCTGTAATTTGCTCTTTCACTTTGTTATGGTCTGGTCAGGACGTTTATAGGTGGAGATTTCGGTTTATATAGCCAGCCAATGACAGAGCTGTGTGGAAATAAGCTCATGATCGGAGCAGTCACTCGAACTCTCGAAGGTAAAAAAAAGACAGAAAGAAAAACGGCAGATGCACCAAAGAAAAGGTTAGAGCTTTAGATAGTGCACGTTGGAAAACGTTGGTTATCGTGCGTTCCAGTTGTCTCGGAACTCGTTTTTCCGAGGTAATTTTCAGAGGAAGTGACGTGATGAACTCATTTTTCTGAGATACAAGCTAACGATTTGCAGAGGACCCCGAGATTATGGATTTAAAGATGGCGGCATCCAGTACCATTGTTGTGTTAATTAAAGTTCTATATAAGAGATTTTCTTATCATAATTTCCAAGTGTAAAGTACCGAATTGTTATTGAATTTTACGGCAGTCTTTTTTTCTTTAAAACGCAACGTGATTATGTGTTGTTTATTAAACACACACACTGAAATTAGTTGTTATCATGGTAACAGTGTTATTTTTTTTTTTTTTGTTAAACTTGTATGATCCCTGAGGGGAAATTAGGGCTCTGCATTTCACCCATCTCTGTACTATGAGTATCAGAGAGCAGTGGGCTGCTACTTAAAGCGCCCGGGGAGCAGTTGGTGGGGGGTTAAGGACCTTGCTCAGGGGTCCACAGTGGTACACCCAGGAGTCATGTCGGGGAATCGAACCCGGTATATATATATATATATATATATATATATATATATATATATATATATATATATAATATTCATAATATTATAATGTCTGTGTTATTTTCCTAGCTAGAAATGGGTTATTTTCTAGCTGTTCTAGCTCACAAATAGGCTATTTTGGATATTTCTATTTTTTCCCCCGCGTTGGTGCAAAATACCTAGTAATGACATCACCAACTCGCATCTGCTCCGAGACAACTGGAACGCACCATTAATATTGGTTTGGCTTTTACCAGCTTCTGTGATCTGAAGGAGATGCTTGAACATGAATCTGTATCAATGTATTGTTACACCCCTAATGACTAACCTGTGTTTCCACAAGAATAGAGCCACAGTCTGGCATACAGAAACCAACAGGTAACCCCACTTTGGCTGGACAGCGGAATTTATCGTTTATCTTGAAAGGAACATCATCAAGGTAGCTGATGGGTCCTGTGTACAGAAAAAGCAAAGGAAATGGGTCTTACAGGAGAGGAACAGACACTGGAACCAGAATACTTTACAGACATTGGATTACAAGTCAAAACATCACAGTAGTCTGAGAGTAAAGCAAAAAAAAAAAAAAAAGTATAAAAGGTAGTTCTTGCCATTGTTGTATGCATCTGTTCCAGACTTCCTCGCAGCCATTTAGTCTCTGAAAATAAAAACAAATGCATTATTTTGTGACCGTAAGAGTGCCACATTCTTTAAACAAAGCTAATAACTTAAAGGCATAGTAGATCTATGCATCTTAAATATAGACACAATGATGCAAAAGAATATAAACAACAAACCAGTTTCCAGAGTCCAAGGTTTTCTGTCATTGTAGTTGGATATTCACAATATTCCATTAATATACTGATGTACAAATTATACAAATTATTACTGGTTAAATCATTTGTGATTTGTGTGTGGGCAGATTTTAAGTAAGGTTTCTTCTTTCTGCTCCTTTTCATTCTGGTGTTTATTTTACATTGTGTCATTTGTGTGTCTACGTTTTTTATTCAAAAGAATTCAATAAATATGTTCAATGAAAATTAAATGTAGTTGAACAGTTTTAATCAAAAACAAATGAAAGAAAAATTAAATGGCACTTGGATGTGTCCCACATTTGCTTTCCATTTTGATTTGCTCACACTGCCAGACACAATTGAAACAGAAAACTCTTTCCAAGTCTGCTAAACAGAACTTTGGTCTCAGTTTTGGGTAAGAGATATAAATACACAGCAAATTTGTAAGACAAAAATGTAAATTTTGAGTGATCATTGCACGCTGAACTTTCTCAGACATTATCGTCATCCTACCAGTGCTCTCCAGAACAGTGAAAACAAACTTCACTTCTGTCTGCATCTTTTTGTTCACGCTTTTATGCTCCGACTCCTCAAATTAAAAGCCTGTGCCACCAATCCGTCATGGATCGCACATGACTAGTACAGTTGCTATCTTGTGATCAAAGCGCGTCTCTGACTCTCCGTCGGATTTCTGGAGGGTTAACTTTAAACCTTAACTTAGTAGTTACTCTATAGTTAGTAGCTAATAGTAGTTGGGGATAAGGTTATATAACACCTCTTCACCGCAAGTTGTTGCTCTCCGCAGCTATTCGACAGCTTATCATGTACTTGCACTGAGCAGTGTTCAGACAAGTTACTTTTGACATTCCTGATATCAGTGATAACCTCAACAGCACGTGACAACTTTTTGAGGGGAGATGTGTTTGCTGAGTTGGGAGGGTTAAACTCCACCTAATGTAAATTGTTAATCAAATGATAACAGGTCATCGCTTTTAAAGGTCTTTTTTGTTTGTAAATCAATCATTTCAAGTCCCCCAGCTGTCACCCTTGACTCAAAAAAAGGTTTCAAAGAACGAAGTAAAGTTCGACATTTTCACTTAAATTGTGATAGCCTTAGCTAAAAGCTAGCTACCTTCAGTTACTCCTGACCTGATGCGCTGACAGCTAACACTAAAAGTTGAAGTTTATGAGTCAACACAAGATATGACATTCTCTTCGTTGATATTAGAGGAAGTTAAAGACCAACTAAATAAATAAAAAGACAGACAACTGCGGTCACATAGTGGAAGAATGTCTTGGGAGAATGCCACAGTCTGTGCTAATACGCTTAGCTTCGCCTGTGGCCTGGCTGCAACGTTACGTGCTGGCTAACAGACTGATGCCTCTGCTGCCACCGCCCCTCACATTAAATTAAGCTCGCGTGTAAAAACAGAGCCTTCTCACCAGTATCTGCTCCGTCTTGTCCTTTCAAAATCCCCACGATGCCTAATCGCGCTGACTCGGGATACGTTTTAATATTTGCTAGGAATCAGTTTTGTTTAAACTGAAACCTCTTTCCTGCTTCGGCGTATGGCGCCATCTTGATTTGTCAAGCTATCCCCGCTGGTTCCTGTGTGATGTCACTCACGTCCATGACGTCAGATCGCGATACGCAACAGTTTATTATAAACAAGGCAAAGTGGGCATGTCCAAATCAAGTTTGATTTTTTTAAATTATTGTCAATATGTTTAGTTAACTACAATGACCACGCTTAAAGGTTTGTGATTGAGAGTATCATAGATTATAAAGACATACTAATGATGATTACTATGTGGTACTGTTATTACAGTATAGTTCCATGACAAAAAATGAATTCTTCAAGGAGAAATTGATTGTATATGCTGAATGTTGTCATCTATCTAAGGATTGTGCAATGCCTAGTGTTTTTTTTTGTTTGTTTGTTTGTTTTTTTATTAATAATGAATGGGATTATGGTATACTGACTGGAAATTGTTGTAATTTATAAGGGTGGGAAAAGATAAGCCTTTGCTTCCACTCACTTCTTTTCAACTTTTGTGTTTTCCTTTTTTCCCCCCTCTTTTTGTTTTCAATCAGTAAATTATTCTGGTAATTGTCATGATTAAAATGACTGGTTTTGTGCACTTTTTAAAGCTCCCTCCTCCATTATAATATCCTGCCAATTATGTTAAAATAAATTCAGCAGATGTGTCAGTTATATATATATATATATATATATATATATATACATAGCCTATATATCGCTAGTTCGATTCCCGGCTGGGGAGGGGGTTCGAACAATTCCAACTGTGGCCTTCCTGCGGAGTTTGCATGTTCTCCCCGTGTATGCGTGGGTTCTCTTCGGGTACTCCGGCTTCCTCCCACCATCCAAAGACATGCTTGTTAGGTCAATTGGTCACTCTAAATGGTCCCTTGGTATGAATGTGAGCGTGAATGATTGTCTGTCTCTCTGTGTTGGCCCAGCGACTGACTGTCCAGGATGTACCCCACCTCTCGCCTGATAGGCTCCAGCAACCCCCGCAACCCTGAACGAGATAAGCGGTACAGAAAACGAATGAATGAATGAATGAATATATATATATATATATATATATATATATATATATATATATATATATATATATATATATATATATATATATAGTCATCCTCAAAATTATTCCTACCCTCCAATTAAAGAAGGAAATTGGCAAAAGTAATAATAATAAAAAATTCTATGAAAATCATGACATTTATTTTGAATTGTGGTTCGAAAGAAATATCAAAAGCAAACACACAAAAACTAAAACAAGTAAACAAGCATGATGGGGCTCCAAAGCTAAAATTTTGTTGAGCAACAGTTTGAAGCAATCACTGCGATCAGGTGTTTTCTCTTATGTTCAAAAAGACTTCTACACCTATCAACAGGTATTTTGGTCCACTGTTCACAGGGAAAGTGCTCTAATGTGTCTGGGACAGTTTTGTTTGTTTGTTTTTATTATTGTTTCCAACCACAATAAAAAGCAATATTTTTCGATCGCTAAATTGTAATTTTGTACATTTTTATCATTAGGTTCTTTAGTTTCTTCTTATTTGAATTACTGTTGTGAATTTAGCTTCTTCTTTAATTGGAGGGTATGAATAGTTTTGAGGACGACGGTATATGGTATATACACAGAGGTGGAAAAAAATTGTTGGTACCACTAAAGAGAAACACACAATGGTCACAGAAATAACTTGAATCTAACTAAAGTAATAATAAATAAATTCTATGAAAATTGAAAGACATTATTATTATTATTATTATTATTATTATTATTATTATTATTATTATTATTATAAATAATAATAATAATAATTTTTTAAGAACGCTATGTTCTTGAACTGATAAGAATAACCATACAGTATATAATCGAAGAGATATCAAATAAATAAAATACAGGCAATAACTATAACTCAGAACAGAGAGAAACATACGTCCAACAATGCAGTGATCTTTTATTGCAATTTTTCTGTTTACACAAATGGAGTAACTTGAAGTATTTGGATTTTTCTTCTTCTTCTCTTTTTTTTTTTAAACTTGGAGTGCGCGCACGTCACGTCAAACCTGAACGCGCTTTACGTTCCGCAGACACGCGCAATGATAGCCGGAAGCATCGATGGGAGGAAAATAAAAATCGATTAAATCCACTGTTATTCGCGAGTGTAAACCTCTCACTTGCTGCCCTTTTTGCGATCATAGGCTCGAATTCCTCAGTCTTTCACACTGCTGCTGTGCTGGAGGGGACGGTAGAGAGCAGAAAATCTTCATTTGAACGAAGTTGCTCGGTAGGGGTTTAGCTGACGTGTGGAGAAGTTGAGACTGCTAGAGAGCAGATAAACAAACATAAACAAGCAGGGATCAGCTGAGCGCCTGTCCGAACCGAACCAGCAGCTCGGAGAGATGGCAGGGGCAAGGAAATTCTTCTTTTAAGCCCGAGCATGATCCACAGGAGACCGTGACTTTTACTGATACTCGATTCATGTCAATTGTCAACACTGGCACACAAAGAATTTCGGAAACACAACACGAGGACCAGCCATAGGCTTTAGCAGAAAATCCACTGCTCCAGTTTCTGTCTTTTTGTCAAGACATAGCAAGGCTAGCATGGACAACCTATGAATTTACCTTCCAGGTTTCAGCTGTAACGAAACGAATACACATTACAGTGCAAGGAGACAGAGGTAAACACTTTTTATTAACTTTGTTTTTCCCCTTAAAGGGCCTCCGAACTAAACCTAGCTTGGGAGGCCACATAGCGGGTTTCTGTTTTATGTAACGTTAACTTAACCAACAGGTCTGTTACCTACATCGGTTTGCTATTTATTTTTTGTGTTTAACGATTTCCAGAAAAAAAAACAGTTAATAAAAATTTAGTTTAAATATTGCAGGTGTTTTCTGAATATTCAGATGGAGATCATTAAATGAAAAACACCATGAAATATAAGTCCAGTTCTGACAGTATCATCAAAACTCATGCTATTTCTGTCCTCTCTACACTTTTACTTATTTGTGGTCACAAGTGGAGTAAACATGGCCCACCAGGCAACCCCCAGTTCCCAGAAGGCCCTGATGATGGAGCTGAAGTCTCTGCAGGAGCAACCAGTGGAGGGCTTCCGCATCACCCTGGTGGAGGAGTCTGACCTTTACAACTGGGAAGTAGCTATCTTCGGACCCCCAAATACCCTGTATGAGGGAGGCTACTTTAAGGTGGGACAAATCCTTCCATCATGTGCATTTAGAAAAATCAAAATAGGGCATCCGGATTGTTTAGCAAGCAGCAGATTGTATAGATCAACCTTAGTGAAATTTTCTTTAGTAAGTTTGTATATATGGTCGTTCTTAAAATTATTTATACCCTCAAATTAAAGGAGGAAAAAAGAATCAACTGTCTGTGAAATAAGTTAAAATTGACAAAAGTAATAAGCGAAAAAAAAAATCTATGAAAATCATGACATTGATTTTGAATTGTGGTTTGAAATAAAAATTGAAAACAAACAAAAAATAAAACAACTAAACAAGCGTGATGGGGCTACGAACCAAAAATTTTGTTGAGCAACACTATGAGGCAATCACTGCAATCAGGTGTTTTCTCTAATGTTCAAAAATACTTCTACACCTGTTGACAGGTATTTTGGTTCATTGTTCATGGGAAAGGTGCTGTTATGTGTCTGGGACAGTTTTTGTATTTTTAAATTATTATTTCCAACCACAATTCAAAAGCAATATTTTATTTCACTGAATTATAATTTTGTAAATCTTTATTTATTATTAGTTTCTTTAGTTTCTTGTTATTTGAACTACTGTTGTGAATTTAGCCTTCCCTTTAATTGGAGGGTATGATTCATTTTGAGGACGTTTGTATTTGGGGTAAAAAATCATGCAACCAGTCAGAGAGTTCACTTATGGCAACTCTGTCTTCAAATTCAAACAGTGAGATCAAGTAATCTTCTAAAACTATGTGGTGCTCAAATGTCTCATAGGTCCTCTCATGTCTGAGGTTCTCAGACAAAATTATTATATTTTGGTGGCTTTTAGCTAACACCCCCCCTAGCCCTCCATTCTCAGCCTTCACCCTCCTCACTGTATGGTGGTTGTGCTTCGGCTAGCTATTTTTAGCTCGGCGACCGCTATAAATGGCACCTCAGCACAGAGAAAGAGTTGGAGAGAAGGGCATGATTAGGCTCATCTGACTTTCTTTCATGTTACTGATCCTGTGAAAGAAAATACCAGATGGCAAGAGCCTACTTTGAAGACGGGGCAACTTAGATGACACTTAGGCCTGTCCAGGAATGATAGAATAATACAGTAGGTGCTGCTGTCATCCACTGTAGTAGTCTGTCGCTGAAGGGGTCATGTGCAGATTTATTGAGCTGTGGTCAGCTCTGCAAATTAGAGATTATAGATGGATGAATAGGTCTTCATTTTTATTTAAAAAAAAAAAAAACTCTAAAAGATTCCGATATTGGAAAAGCTGTGCAAACTTTACAGTACAATACAATATATAAACATTATCCTCTCTAGAGAATAATGAAAATGAAATGAAGTAATGAATATGGTGTTCACATGCAAATTATGGCATCAAGGTGCAAAAATATGGTGCAACAAGGCAGTATGATGAAAACTTAAAACTGTCTTTAGCTGCTTTTTGTCAGCGAGTTCTCTTGCTTTAAAAATACATGAGACAAAAACTAACCTCTACCAAAGTGATGGAGAAAAAGTGAGTAAGAAACCACGAGCTGCGACACACAGGGGAGGTCATGTCAGGTAAAGTTTTGTGCTTCTGCAGGGGTTTCCAGCTACGGTCCTAGCGGGCTGCAGTCCTGCAGGTCTTAGATGATCCAGCACACCTTTTTCAAACTAAATGTCTCACCTCAACAGCAATTCTGCCCAAGAATGTGAACTCATCAGCCTGGTTCTGGTGCTGCAGCAGGAAACATCTGAAACCTGCAGGACAGCGGCTTTCGAGGACCGACTATGTAACAGGCTCACTCAGTTTTGTTTCTGATGGGATGGATTCAAGTTCTGCAGAAAAGCTGCCACATGTATTTAGTGTGATTTTGTTCAAGGCAGTGCAAAAATGTTTATCCAAGCATTTACAAAAAAAGATAGTGAACAGTGAGTTATGAAATTGTCGTGGCAGTGCCGCCAGATGTTGGACATTACTTGGCTGTAATGAGATTTATCTGTCTTTACTGTTGCATGTCTGAAATGTGTATAAATCAGTAAAACTCCTGTCAGTATCTCATAGGGCTGGGCGATATTGACCAAATATCATATCACAATATATTTATTTTAGATGACGACATACGATATATACTGGTATTTTTACCTTTATTTGTCCGAAAGTTTCATTTCATATCAAACAGCAGTTTTTTAGTGTTGAAACATGTTTAGCGTAAAGGTATCACTCCACTGCAGTGATGGAATTGACAAAACACTAGTTAGAAATGTTTGTTAAATCGAAGTAATTAAAGATAGTTGGCTGGGTTTTCATGACTTTTTGGTAAAAGTCTTGGGAAGGATTGTTGATACACTGAAATATCGCAATATATTTCATATGCCAATACCATATCTATATTTAAAAATGCAGTATCTATTTTACTAATGAAATCTTGCGAGATATCGTTTTGTTCTGAAATCTCATGAGATTTCACAAAGTACCCTGAGATTTCATCATTATGTTACAAAATCTTGCGGTATTTCGTGAAATCTCATGAGATTTAGTAACAAAACGATGATATCTCGCTAGATTTCATTAGTAAAATAGATCAATACCGCGTTTTTAAATATAGATATGGTATCGGCATATGAAAATATGGCGATATTACAGTGTATCGATATTTTTTCCCACCCTTGTTAAGTAATCAGGTGACCCCTTTGTAGTCAGTCGAGGTGCAGCTGGGTCATTACGAAAAAATTAAGCAAAAACATTTGCACAACGAATACAGCAATATAACGATAAATATCATATCTCTCTCATGTAAATATCATATCGTGTTATCATATCAGTATATTGCACAGCCCTAGTCTCTCATGATATTTGTGGCTTTTTTCTTTCTAATGAACAAGGCTTTAGCAGAGGATTCACTTTCTGTGGGGTGTTGATAGCCCTATCAGTGGGGGCTGGGGTGGTGTTGCACATATGCCCACACCCGAGCCTGCAGCTATTTTGGCTAGATAAATGTGAAATGCTTAGAAAAGAAAAAACTTGAATTACCTTCCTGATGTCTTGTGAAAACCAGTTGGGAATTAATGAACTCTCATTGGATTCTGCAAATGTTAACTGTCTGACTGAATGTATGATTCACATATTTATCTGTAGTGGCATGTTTGAAATCAAAGCATGCAGGAATCGTTGTGGTGAAATACATCAGCCAGTTTGTGGGGGTAGAAAAGTCAATAGGCAGCTTATTTTTACGCAAGATTAAAGGTGTACAGAATCCAATTTTTAGTGTCACTCCAGTTTGGATTGTTAGATTTAGCAAAGATGATAAAAAGCTGAAAAAAGTGGCTTTTTGTCAATGTTTCACTTAGAAATGCACCATTTCAACACCCGGATCAGATATCGGCTCAGATACTGACAAATTAGCTGGATTGGATATCTGATAAATGTGGTCGATCCAGCATTCTAATCCTATCATTTCTGTTTTTATTCATATAATAAATGTACGCTTTGTTGTTCAAGTACATTTATATCTGTGTTAATTTGTTACTTTTTTTTTTTTTAACACATATAAATGTTTGTCAAGTTTGATGCCTTCACTCACATGGCAAGATTCACGGTTCTTTCATTCAACAGTAGTATCGGATCGATATTGGCCGATACTGTCAGCCCAGGTATCGGTATCAGATTGGATCAGAAAAAACTGGATCGGTGCATCTGTAGTTTCACTTCATTAAAAGTACTCTTTTGTTCAGCCAACAGATGTATTGAATTTATAGTGTTCATTTATTTGTTTGCTTACATCCTTATCTTCATCAACCTGATGAAGCATTAAACGTGTTGACTTCTCTGTTTATCCCTCCAGGCTCACATCAAGTTCCCGGTTGACTACCCTTACTCTCCTCCTACCTTCCGCTTTCTCACCAAGATGTGGCACCCGAACATTTATGAGGTAAAACATTTTGAGTTAATGCCACATCAGCTTGTGTGTGATGAGCTTCATCTATGTATTTTAGATTCTGTTTCGCTGTGTGGTCGCCTGTTGTGTGCTGGTCAAGTAAGCTTGTTTCTGATCAAGATGTGGCAGCATTTCGCTGATTGACACCAGTGTTTGGGCTGTACACACTGTTGTGCCTGAGTAGATGGATATTTAAGGGTTTTTGTTATGGGGGGTTCAGTCATTTTGGTGTACCACTTGTTGCTTGACTGGGTGATTGGAGTGGTTTTGTGTAGGCGGCCCTCTTGATTTGTGGCTGCTGCAGCTCACACTTGTTTCCTGCACTCACCTTCCACATTTTGCCGTTTATGTCTGGAGGCTTAAAGATGCCACTGCAGCAGGGCGTTGTTATTTCTTTACGTTACTGGAGGGACCCTTTAGAGTGGAGAACTTTCATTCTTTTCCATCCCCACAAGCCTTGCAGATGGATCTCATTTTAGCTCTGTGTTTATCTATTTAAATATTTTTTTATTTGCAATTGTCGCCCTGCAGACTTTTGTCAACCTCAGTTGTTTTAAATGTGCTTGATAAATAAAGTTTAAATTGAATTGAGTTGAGTTGCAGTGCCAGGTCCAGTTCCCAATCTGTATACTCTGAGTTAGGGATGCACGATATTGGAATTTTGGCTGATATCCGATATACCAATATTTTAAAACTCATGTGGCCGATAACTGATATTGATACTGATATTAAAGCTGAAAAAAAATAAGCGGTCATTGCAAATAGCATTTTTTTTCCCATTTCTGACACTTTTAAAAATAGGGGTGGGAAAAAAATATCGATACACTGAAATATTGCGATATTTTCAAATGCCAATATCAAATCAATATTTTAAAACGCGGTATTGATTTATTTTACTTACAAAATCTTGCGAGATTTCATCCTTCTGTTACAAACTCTCACGTATTTTGTGAATTCTCGTAAGATTTTGTTAGTAAAATAGATCAATACTGCGTTTTTGAATGTCAATATGATATAAGCATATGAAAATATCACAGAATTTTCATAAATTCTCACAAGATTTCTAACAGAACAATGAAATATTGCGAGATTTCATTAATAAAATAGATCGATACTGCATTTTTAAATGTCAACATGATATCAGCATATGAAAATATCGTGATATTTCAGCGTATCAATATTTTTTCCCACCCCTAGTCTTTGGAAGTTTTAAAGTCTGTAAAAAAGAAGTTTTTGAAAAAGAAGTTTTTAGACTTTAGAAACAGTGGGCTGATTGGTTAAATATCAGTGGGGTGGCCAATGTCCAATATTTAGTTTTAAGGCCGATATAGGCCGATATCGATAGGGGGCCGATTATGTCGTGCATCCCTACTCTGAGTCTTAGGATCTTATTGGATAATCAAGCAAGGAGGGGAAAGAAAAAAGTAGGACCTCCTATGGAGTTTTCCTAAACGCTTTTTCTTGATTTCATGACAGAACAAGATGAGGTTATAGAAAGATAGAAGAGGAATTTTAAGGACTTGCAGACATATTCCCATTAAAGATGGAACAAATCAGCTGTCAGTAAAATAAGTTGAAATTGACAAAAGTAATGATAAATAAAAATTTTGACAAAATCATGACATTCATTTTGAATTGTGGTTCAATAGAAATATCAACACAAAAAATAAAATAATTAAACAAGCATGATGGAGCTCCTGAACTAAAGTGTTGTTAAGCAACACTTTTAAGGCAGTCACTGCAATCAGGTGTTTTCTGTAATGCCCAATCTGTCGACAAGTAATTTTGTTCCACTGTTCATGAGTGAGGTGCTCTAGTTTGTCTGGAACGGTTGTTTTTTTTCGATCATTTTTTAAAATACAATTTAAAATCAATGTTTTATTTTACTAAATAAGAATTTAGTAAGCTTTTTTTATTATTATAATTGCTTTTTTTTCAGTCCTTTTCTTTAATGAGTGTGTCCAAACTTTCGGCCCATGCTGTAGAAAGCAACGACACTGCTTTAACAACTGTCCACAGTTAAATCAGCTGTGATGTCGGTCTCAAGTAAAATACAGCAGGATGTCAAGTAGTTCATAAGATCATGTTATTGCGTCATGAATCATAATACGATCAAACATAAAATTTTACTCAAAATGATCAGGTTGATGATTCAAAAATTTAAGGAAAAAAGTGAACGATGTCACAGACTCACCTTCACTTTCCTGTCCTCATTTGCATTTAGATGAATCACAGTTGCAGATACCTTGAACAGTGGGATGAAAATCCCTCTCTTCTTTCTTATAGGATAGTGTGGTGCTTATATTGTTAAGGGGACACTAAAGGAAACACTGACGCTCTATTCCTTTCTATATTCCATCCATCCATCAATCTGATCATCAGAGTAGTATTATTTAATATTAGGAGGCTGCACAACTTTTCCCTGGACTGGAAGTGTGACACACAAATTCAATGCAAATCTGAATATCTCACTCAATAAGAATTTCCAACTTTTTTTTTTTTTGTTTGCTAACATGTTGGAGTGTTTTTACATCATTTGGGTAGTTTGGAGGCAGTTATAGAAACCTTTATGTTTTCGTGTTGTTGTGTCATTTCTGCTTCTAGAATGGAGATGTGTGCATCTCCATCTTGCACCCCCCGGTCGATGACCCACAGAGCGGGGAGCTACCATCGGAGAGGTGGAACCCCACCCAGAATGTCAGGTAACTTCTCAACACAACCTCTGCATGCTGTTTCACCCATTCTGTAACACAAAAGTAGGGCCCAAAGCAGGCGCGGTGCCAGAAGTCACGCTCAGGACGGGCCTGCCTATAAAAGGATGGGCCTGATACCAACTTTCATCACTGACACATGACCTCGCAAACCCATATACACTTCATAGGGATGTCCGATATTATCGGCCTACCGATTTTTTTAACAACAAAATACAATCGACATAATGAAAACAACACAATAAGATAGCTGTAGGTTAAAGGGGGAACTTTATTCATGTTTCACATGAAAAGTAGGTTTGGTCTGGAGTAGTATGATCACAAACTAGAAAAGAAATGCTTAAATCTTTTGGTGTCTCGTAGGGGAATTGCGTAATGTCTGAAAAGTTTGGGGGGGGGGGGGGTGGGGGGGGGGTTGGTGGTGGGGGGGCTTGGAGGGGGGCGGGCGGGGGTGGGGGGGGGGGGTGTACGGGGGGAGGTGTTTCGGTGTGGGGATGGGGGCGCGGGGGGGAGCGGCCTCTGATCAGGCGGTGGCACCTTTAAAAGGTGTCACTCTGCCTCACCATTTGGGGCTGAGCACTACAATCTGCCTCTGTGCTGCTCTTTTTCTCCTTTTAAGCAGTTTGCTGCTGCCCAGTTTCTCACTAAAAATGTATGTGGCACCATTGCAGTGTGGGTAATGTAGTTACAAGGTCATCATGGTAAACCCGGTTGGTCTGCAAAAATGTTTCAATAAAATTGAAACATGCAGTGCCGTCTTGCAAATCAGTGTCTACGATGGACATTTTAAAGATGCAAATCAAATCTGTATTGCTTAACATTTAATTCAAACCAAACCTTTGTTCTGTGTTGCATCTGAAGAGGGAGACACTGCTGCAGGGCTTCTTTGAGAATTTCCTCTAAATTTAACATGTCAGCAAATTTAGAATTAAGAGTAAAGTGCTGAGTCTCCGTTTGAAAACCAGAGCAGACGGGATGTAGCGAGTAATTGAGCCACTTGGGAAATGAGGTGAGGTAACACCTCTGATGGTGCCATAAAAGAGCTTTTGATGTTTTTAAGAAAACTTTTATGTGATGACCTCATCTGATACTTGCATGTTCTCATTTTCTCAGGACCATCCTTCTTAGTGTGATCTCCCTGCTCAACGAGCCAAACACCTTCTCTCCAGCCAATGTCGACGCCTCGGTTATGTTTCGCAAATGGAGGGACAGCAAAGGCAAGGATAAGGAGTACGCCGAGATCATCAGGTAATTTGTGCCAGCCTTTCCCAAACTGTGGGGGTCCCAAGATAGTTCAGGGGTGTCAGGTCATTGTAAAAAATATATAGGCTACATTTATCACATAAATGTGAGATTTTTTTTCTTATGGCTGTTAAAATTAAGACGTCTATGCAAAGAGATTAATTTGTGATTTTAACTGGTTGCATTTTTTTCTTGCATTAATGCATAAACAACAGAGTTACGACTAATGCCCCATTTAAAAAATTCTAAATTTGGCATTATCTTGGCAAGAAAAGCTCATTTTTGGCACGTAGGTGCTTTGTTGCAAGAGTAAACCTAAAGAGTCTACCAAAAACTGCTTCAACCTACTTTAACCTCTTTTTTGTGAACTTTCAGATACCGTACTTTCCAGACTAGTGAGCGCACCTGAATACAACCTGCACTCACTATAAATTGTACAGATAAATTGTACAAATACAGGCCACAAATCACTTAAAGAGAAAAATTTCAGTGAGATAAAGGAACATGTTTTAAGTCAATGCATCTTATTTCAAGAAATCTTAACAAAAATGTTTTGCTTGTTCTATTGGCAGAATTTGTTGGCTTATTACAAGCAAAAAAAAAAAATTCTTTTTTTTTTTTGCTTATTTGAAGAGTGGCCAAGATTTATTTATTAATTAATTTTTGCTGCCAATAGTCTTATTTTTAGTGTAAGAAATTCAAAAAATATACTTGGTAAGATTTGAGTTTCTGCAGTGTGTCCACGTTATATCATGAGATATTTACACAGAAAGATTTTTTTAAAGTTTTAAGTGAGTAGCCTTACTGAGTAGCCATAACCCTCTCTCTCTATATATATATATATTTATAGGCTACGTATCGTAAATGGTTTTTTTTCTGAAGAGTGTCTGTAACAGCTGGTTTTAAAAAACAAACAGCTCCGTCCGGCTCTGCTGGCTGGACAGAGGGCTCTTTAAGGGGCTTGAAATTTTCCTTCTGGACGTCCCATCTTCGAGATTCCTGTAGGGTACGGGTGTCCAAAGTCAGTCCTCAAGGGCGCTGTCCTGCAGGTTTTCTTTCCTTTCCTGCTTTAACACACCTGATTCAAATTAAACAAATCTAACAGCCTGTGAAGCTCTGCACATTGACTCATTAGTTTGAGTCAGGTGTGTTGGAGCAGGGAATAGGGAAATGTGGAAAACCTGCAGCAATGTGGCCTTCAAGGATTGGAGCTGGACACTCCTGCTGGAGGGATTCCACTGCAAAAACTCAAATCTTACCAAGTATATTTTCCAAGTAGGCCTAGATTTTATTCATACCTGAGGTTTGAATTATAAGGCTTTTTTTTAATGAGCACTTTTTTTTTTTACCAACTTTCTGAAGACCTGGTATGTGAAAGAAAAAGAGTTCTGGGACATGTTCAATGTGATATGTAGATGTAATTCCTTTGGTTTTATATGCAAAAAGAATTATTGCTGTATCTTATGTGGTTGCTATGCTAAAGGCATTCAAAGATTGATAGGCTGTCCAGAGTGTTGGCGCGCCAATAGGATTAAAAAGATTAAAACAAGTTCTATCTCACTGAAATGTTTCTCTTTAGGTAATTTTGTCTTAATTTGAGTGTGATGAGATATTTTGACCAGAAATTAAAAAAATGTACTTGGTAAGATTTGAGTTTTTGCAGTGTAGCTAATGTCCATAGTAAGAAGGCACAAGTGTGTTTTTGCTGCTCTGGGTCATCCTTGTGAAGCTCGAGTCTAATCTGTATTCAGCATTTCTTGCCAAATAAACGCCAAATCCGGGTCCCTTATACAAGTTCAAGTTCAATTTATTTATAGAGCACACTAACAACATCCTTTTGGAGCCTGAGGTGCTGTACAACTCAACTTAATGGCAGGTTACTTAAGATAAGTCAGAAGCAATTTTAACGCTGTTTGTGTTCAGTTTTGATGTAGGACAGGAGTACGATGAGAGACATCACAAATGAGAAAGATCAGGTGTTTTTCCCCCCCTGATTTTCTTCATGGCGCTCATTTGCCCATAACAATTCATTGATTAGCCGAATCATTGATCAAGCCAGTGTTCAAAGCGTGTGAAAAGTAATGGCTTGTAGCCTGGAATTTGCTGTAGTTTTCCAGCCTTACAATTAAATTTTTTTTTTAACGTGAGGTATCCATAAACAAAGTTATTGTTGGCTTTATTCTAAAAATCTGAATTTGGGCCAATGTGGTGGAGAGAAGCTGATAATCTGCACAGGGGGGCCTTGCCACAGTGAATATAATCCACCAAAAAAACCACGTCATTTTCTGTATTTCCCACTGAGCCAAAGATTTCCATTAGAAGTTGCATCTGTTGTGGTTTTTTTTGTTGTTGTTGTGTGTTGTGTGGGTTACTTACTTACTAAGTTTAGACTGAGATTCGCCCATCTGGGGCTAAAATATAGGCCGACATTCTAGACGATAGAATTTAATCGATTAATACTTAATAAAATGACAACTGTAAGCTGTATAAAAGATGGCTAAATGTTGGATTAGAACATTTTAACAGTCATTGATCAATGTACAGTGTAGTTTAAGCTAGTCTAAGCTTAGACGGCTAAAAAACTTTCATTTTTAGAACAGTGGTAGGCCGATTTTAGAACCATTGGATGTCTATTAGACGTCTTTTAAAGGGGAAACTCAGTAAATTTTTTACCTTAAAAAAATTTTTTTGAAAACCCCAGGGGGGGAAAAAAAAAGTTTTTGGGGGGCTTTAATATTTCCCCCCCCCCGGCCGGGGGTCTGGGGGGAGGAGAATAAAAAAATACTTCCGCGGGCGGGACGAAGAAGAACAAGAGCGAAAAGAAAACGCTGAAGGGTAAACAGGAGCCCTCCTTACAGGGGTGCTTTTAAGAAAAGAAATAAAATAGAAAAGAAAAGCTAAATTGAAAAAAAAATTTTTTTACATCTTCACACCACCAAAACAGCGGCTCCTTGCTCACATAACCAATTGATTGGAGAAGAAAGGGTATCGGGGTGGCGGGGGTGGCGGGGTGAGGGGTGGAGCATCGAGGTTCAAGAATCAATAATCAATTGGCAAATAAAAAAAAAAAAATAAAAATTCCTACTTCTACCCGGCAAAAGCCAACAAAAGAAAAAAAAAATCCCAGAGAAATGACAAACCATGGAAAAAGGGAGGTGTTTTAAAAAAAGAAGGATGATGCAGTGGGCAGAGGGGGGAGGAGGGGTGGAGAAGACAGCAAAAAAGAAAAAAAATAAGAATAAAAAAGAATAGGAAAAAAATCAAGAAAAAAAAAAAAAGAAAAGAAAGGAGAGGGAGGGAGGGGGGTGGGCTGGGGGGGGGGGGGGGGGGGGGAGGAAGAGGACGAGGAGAAGACGCGGAGAGGGGAGCGAGGAGGTGAAGGTACTGGCTTTAAACCAAAAAATGTTCAATGGGTTTGGGTTATTAGGATTCTGACAGTTTTCAAACCTTACATTCAGAGCACAGATGCCAC
Source organism: Atherinomorus stipes (assembly GCA_023101725.1). NCBI lineage: Eukaryota > Metazoa > Chordata > Actinopteri > Atheriniformes > Atherinidae > Atherinomorus > Atherinomorus stipes. Next base: position 188,650 of record JALJCO010003069.1, read on the forward strand.
ACTCCGGTCCTTGAGGGCTGCTGTCCTACAGGTTTTTGTTGTTTCCTTGCTCCAACACTCCTTACTTAAATTAATGTCTTATTGTTAAGAAGTTGACAAGAAGCTGTTGGATCCATTTGATTTGAATCAGGTGTATTGGAGCAGAACACCAACATGTTATCTTGGGGGTCGTGGCTCAAAATGTTTGGGAACTGCTGCTTTATGCAATCAATCCAACTGTGTTCTCAAATTAAGGAAAAAAAGGAATAAATTCAACTTAATTTCTTTTTTTGACAACAGGAAGCAGGTGATGTCAACAGCAGCAGAAGCTGAGCGCGATGGCGTCAAAGTGCCGACCACGTTGGCAGAGTACTGCGTCCAGACCAGGGTTCCCTCCCAGGACAGCAGCTCGGACCTCCTATACGACGACCTCTATGACGATGACATGGAGGAAGAAGACGAAGAGGAAGATGAGAGTGAGATGGAGTCCGTAGGTGAGGCCGGGTGCATGAGCAGCGTGGAGGACGGTGGGACGTCCACCAGACGTTATGACAACCAGGACGACTCTGGCAATGAAGACTCGTGATGATCTGGATGACAACTCCTCCCTGCCAACTCCCCTATCCCCCCTCCTTCATTTTTCAGTGTGTCTGTGTGCGTGTTTGTGGATGCGTGTGCGTATGTTTGCACATACAGTGGGGTCAAAAGTCTACTGCCAAAAACTTTTCATCATTTATTAAACTAACAGGTGTTTGGTCAGATAATAGTTCTTACGTGTCGTTAAATAACCTTGTTGGTGCAGTTTTCACTGATACTTGGAATCTGGAGTTTCCACCGTTTGCCTTAATTGCAGCTTGTACTCCAACATTTGGCAGAGTTTGAGATGCGAAATGATTTCCGCACTGTTTGAGAGCATCTTTTTTATGTCATATCTTACATTTTAAAAATGTTCCATATTTGAGGTTGCGGATCATCTCTCTCTACAGTGTGGCTGCATGGTCGTCGTACACTCTGTGTCCACGTTAGAATATGTCCACACCTCCATATTTACATCTTTTTATTCAGCTGTAGTTTCATTCTCTTGCAACCGATTCCTCACGTGTTGCACAGTAAGTTGTTAAACGCATTACCGTAAGTTAGCCATTTTTTTTCTTAAAGGTACAGTATGTAAGAATTACTGACATCTAGTGGTAAAGATTGGTATTTGAAAGAAAAGATCTTTTCTTTCAAATGAGTTTTATGGCTGTATCTCATGTTGAAGTGCAGAATTGTCAGCTGCATACGTCACAGCGGTGCGCCAGTTATTGTCCCATTTCAAAAATGTCTGAAGGAGCCTTCAAATCCACCCTACAAACCCACACTCTGTTTGGGGTGAAACGACGAATACATGCGATGTATCTTTCATGGCCTCGCCTATCCCAGAATTCATTATACACAAGATTTTTTTTCTATAATAAAAAAGGAAAGTACAAAGTGTTGTGAGGGGAGTAACAAGGAGTATCATACTGTACATGCTTACATCAAGTACAAAACTATTGGAAAGTTTTAACAATAGACACGCAAAGGGGCTTAAATAAAATAAAAGGAAATAAGATATTTTGCGCACAATATACAATAAATTACAGTTACAAAGCAATGTAAAATCAAAGTTAATCATCAGTATCATGCCTGGGCTTTCAACGAATGGGGGAAACATTAAAACAGAAGGGTCACAAACATTTCTTTACAGATCTTTTTTGCAATTCTATGTGACATTTTTTAAGAAATGAGAAATATTGTAAAAATTAATTTATTAAACAGGCAATGGTAGGTATTTTATTACATTGCACACAAGAGGGGTGGGATTAAGCAGCAGAGCAACAGGTGTAATATTTGGATGTATATTCTTGGATTTTTAAGTGTTAAATGAAGTGGTTACTCATTAGAGACAAGAGTCTCAGTGGAAAATTTAAAAATATGCAGACAAGCTTAAAAAGAGTGTTTGCCTCAGAAAATGCATTTGTTTGACATTATTCAGGTGTTAACGAGCGGTTAATGGCGTGTTAATGTTAAGGTAACGACATATAAATGAAAATTAATAAAATGTCTGGTTCCATTTAGTTTGTACAACATGTCTAAAGAAATAAGCGGAAAGAATGTCATTACTAGACAGCTGTGGAGTCTGCAGTTGCTAGGCAACGGGACTGGAGCACTATGGGAAATTCTCGTCCACTAGGCTGTCCCATTTCAGCAGCCTACTGTTTCAGAAGGCTGCTTCGGAGCGCGCGGACTACGTAGCACACTCCGTAGCCTACGTAGTCTGCGCACTTCGGAGTGTGCAGACTACAACATGAGACACAGCTTCAATTCCAAGCACTGTTGTGAATGTATGGTGGCCGTTAGTGGCCAAAATTCTCCCACAAATACAGATGTTTTCATCTGTGAGTGAATCCAGTGGTATCGGGTGTAGCAATGACTGTACTATGAGTAACTACTTTTAATGTCTTTTAAGGCATTACTTATTCCAAACAGTGCTCTAACTCTCATTAAACAAAGCTGGTACAGCAGTTTTAACGTTCTGAGGATTCTCACTTCACACACATTATTTTGTCCATTTAGGAACACCGTAGTAAAAATGGTGGAAAAAATATGGCAGCCTCCATGTATGTGTACCCCGTGCGAGTAGATATAAATGGCTTATTTGAAGAAAATGAACATATAACAGCTATTCTAGGGAAGCAATTACACATCGATAGCAACAAAGTTTTGAGTTATAAATCAAATCTTTCTGCCATTGACCTTTGATTTTGTTACACACTGTACCTTTAAGCTCCTAACAATAAAACTTCAGTATTAGTTTCCTGCTAATATTAGACTTTGTGCCATTAAAAAGTGGTTTGGTAGCTGCTATATTTTTCCTCTTGTACCTGTATATCTTTTTAGCTACAGTTGATTTTGTATCATTGATGTCAGCACGTTTCAATGCGCTTCGTGCATTGGTTTCCAGACGGTGACAAGTCTTTCAGTTGGTCTGGCCCTGGTAAAACTTTGTTTTAATAAAATCTTTCCAGTCTGTAACTTACAGTCCTCAAGACAAAGGTGCAACTACAAATTATAGTATTACTCTAGATATTTAGGTGTAGCTACTAATAACAGAAAAAGACATTCATAACGATAAATATTCCCACTGTATCAGTATTTCATCAGCCTCCTAAGAATAAAATAAATTGCTCCATGTACTGCATTCTTAACCTACAAACAATTGATTTAAAAGATGTTCTAGTGTTGATAAATGATGAAAACAAGTTGTTATTGTGGTGGTCTGTTGAGCCCCACTGTCGCTGGCCACATCTTTGGCCAGTCCATGTCAGATTGTTTTCATGTTGAAAGAAAGATTGGGTCTGTCCACTGTATCTTTCTCTGTTTTCTTTTTTGTTTGTGTTGATTTGGTTGACACTCTGTCCTCCCTGACGTATCTCTTGTATTTTCTGTGATGGCTCAGGCAGTCTGGCAAAATGGAAACTTGACGATTTTGGCTTATTAACCAGTGGATGAGCTGCCCAGCTCGTCCTCTCGCTGTCATCCAGTGTTTTCAGTGGCAGGACATCTCTGTTCCTCACGGCTGCCCGTTCGACTTAAACCCCGTCATGCCTCTGCCCTGTTGGGTTCAACTTCAGAAGTATCCATTAATTTCAACTTCTCTATCATGATCCCCTGAAGCAGTGTCATTTCATTTGGGGTGAACAAAGTCGAGACCTTCTGTCACTTCGCCTCCTTCACCTATCTCTGCCTCTTAAATCTCAGGGCCTCAGTAGACTTTCGCTGAGAGAGAAAAAGTAGTCAAAGAGAAAAGACACAAACTGCTCCTCACCTCCACTTCCTTTTCTTACTTTAATGAGCATTTTTAGGGTGTCAGCAGTGATCCGATAGTCCCACTGCTTGGCTTTACACATGACCGAGTGTTTCTCAGATTAGGGTGCTTTAAGTCGTTTTCCCTCTTGATAAGCAAAAGCCAGATAAAGAAAACTAAAATACATCTGTAGGGACTTTATCCTTAAGACAATGCTCACAGTATGTTGTGGCTGATGTGAAAATGTCCAGTTATTTTTCTCCATGGCTCCAATCTTTGCTTAGATGCAACTTTGTGAGAACTGAATATTGTATTCTGAGTCTATTGACGGTGACAACATTCAGCATAGATACACACCTGCATTTGAATGAATACGACACTGATTGCCTGTTACCTGATTTTTGTTTTGTTCGGTTTTTGTGTGTGTGTGTGTATTTACATTTAGCACTCATGTTGGCTATGATGTCAAGGTTTTACTTTTTTTTTTTTTTTTTCCTTTAAACTTTTTGTGGAATTCGTGCAGACTCTTGTCACATGGGTAAGTTTGCCCCACTGACATTTGGAGGTTGAGGAAAAGCTCAGTTAAGTCCTGTTTCAGGTGGTCTGAATCAGCTAAGGATTTGACTGATTTAAAGGAAAAAAAAAACCTCCGAGTATTAAGTTTTGAACACCCTGAACAGCCCAGAATAATATCACTCGTGCTGCGTCACGTCAAACACATATTTTGTTTGAAGAATTTGTTTTCCTGTTTAACACAATGGAGCACTGGGACGAACCTGTGATTCCAGCGGGTGGATTTTTATGCCAAGGAAACCAAGTACCGCCCCACAACTTTTATTCTAAAGACAATGAAGTAGTGGATGCATGTAGTGGATTTACTGCTCTTTGATTAAACTCTTCCTGAGATACCGTTTGGATTTTAATGTGAATCAAAGGAGTGAAACATTCTCTCCTGGCCCTGTTCTTCGGACACGTAGAGACTGGATTATGCTGTGGGCCAACAAAGGAAATCCACTCCTGAACTGTACCTGTGATGGATTTGATATTACGGCACAAGGGGAGGAGAATAGATGCTGGAGATTCTGAACTTTTCTTATGTGCTCCCCCATCTTTGCCCATCCTTCATTATGTAGAGAAGTTAATTACTATTAAGGAATGAAAAGTACCAATCTTGTCTGTTTGGTAATGGCAAAGTTAAGCATTTTGTGGTATATATATGCTTTAAAATGGTGAGTTAGATAAGAAAAAGGATGTGATAATGTCTGTCCATAGCATATGACCCATTCCATGGCTTCTCAACTCACACTGATCAGGAAAAACATATAAAAAAGGGTCACACACTTCAGGGCTCTGAGAATGATTGGTGCGGATGCACATGTTTGGTCTCAATTTCAACAAATTCTCAATTCATACCATGATTATCCTTGGGAGAGGGACTCGTGAAAACTTACCATAACCCTTTGAGAGCCTCTCTTTCGTTTGGTAGAGCAAATATTTCAGTGACCATAGTTAATTTTAATAAATATTTGTGGATAAACCAGCCTGAGCCATCTCTACCACTTGGTTTGGGTGTTTAATGCCAAAAGCAAGTGTCTCTTATCAAGTTACTCTTTTAAATTTTGACCATTTTACTACATTTAAAAGAAAGATTTGTATTATTGTCCAAATGAAAAGAAAAAAAAAACGCAAAGAAACATTTTTCTGTGGCTTTTTTCTCAATGAAAACATTCAAGGGTTAAAACAGTAATCCAGATGGTTTAGGTTTGGTTAGTGGAGCCAAATATGAATTACTTCTACATTTATTTTACTCTTTTCACTGAACTGGGCTGAAATTTAAAATGAATATTTATAAGACCCTATAGATGATTTGCAAATAAATTCTTCTTGCTGAAAGTTTCTGTTATCAAATTTATCTTTATATTCAGCAAAGTATCTTCACGTTTTCAAATACATCTCAAATTTTTAATCACTTTTGTTTTATCTTTTCCTCCCTGCATGTATACTTGTGTTATAGAAGTAAAAAAAATGGATTATTTAGATCTACTGGATTCAGATAAATTCAAGGGGGGAAAATATTTGGAACGATTTCTTACTAAATTAAATTTTAGCCCAGTACATCTTTTGGATTTCATGATTTCCCAAGAATTATATTGACATGAATTGAGAAGGAAAGTTGAGTTGGCATGGAGTGACCAACCAGCAGCATGTTTGCTTGTCTAAGCATTCAGATTAATGAGTAAAACTCCCAGTCTGGCTCTGTCCAAGTATGCCTGCTGGCACATGTAGAAAACCCGTGATTTTACCTGGTTAGTGGTGATGCAGAGCCTAAGCTAACAAACTGGTGTCATTAATGCCATCATATTTTACATTCATGATTGTTTTTTTAATCAGTTTTCTCATCTAAGTCTGCAAGAAAGCAAATATATTCCCAAAATGAACTATTGCTAGCCAAGTTTAAATGTTCTGGTTTAGCGTAACTTGCATTTGTTTGTCAGTTAAATGCCTTTAAGTTGCATCCACTTTGAACATATGTACACCTGAATTTTTAAAATCAGGCAGTAGAAAAGCAAGGAAGTGCTTTCCTTTGAGGAAATTTTAAAAATAATTTTTTAAAAAAAGAACAAACTCTGTGTACAAAGTGACTTGTACACAGATGTTATTGATGTTATTGAATGCACATCGTTACAAAAGAACTGAATGAAATAATTTAGTTAATTTAATCTGTGAGAGAGATTATGTGTGGAAAATGTGTTTTTTGTTTTTTAGTTGTGGGTACACACTGTGAGGTCCCTTTTAAAGCCTTTGCATGTTCACGCGCTACAAGACTAACTTGTTGGTTTCTTTTCCTTTTATTTTCCCCGTCATCATGTTGTGATTGTCACAAATGTCACTCATGGGCTACTGTTTTCAAAACAACACATTATTGGGTTTCTTTGCTAAATGACTTTGATATCTGTTGCTAAGGTTACATGTCATCAAACACAGACAAAGAAAGTACATTTTTGGGCTAAAGTTCAGAGTGGTATGCAAATGGAAATTATCGTGGTTGAGCTGGATAATCATTGAAAATAAAACTCTGTCATTGAAGCCTGCGGAAAGCTTTTGATTGCATGAATAAGTGTTTCATACTGTATGTGGTCGGCTGTTTTATGGACCTTTTCTTCTAGCACCTGCTCAGCTCATCTAGGTTTTTCCTGGTTTTGATCCAGCTCAAACTTTGAGTTTGGGTTTTTCAGAATTTTGTAGTAGGATTGGGATCACTTTGATCCAAAAAAGATGGATTAAACTGAACCCATAAGAAAGGTGGATCAAATGTGGATTTTAGGCCCAAAATGTAATCAAACCTTAACATTTGATCAAAAACACTTTTATTGGATCATGCAGTGCAGCCTACATTAACCTCTGTTTATCCATAAAGTTTCATTTGTTCAACATTCACACTACTTGGGATAATGTAGGTTAAATGGCCTGTTTAGCGTTTGAATATAGGTCTACAGATAAGTATATGTTTGTATCATAAAACACTTCCCAACAGTTCTTTTCACTCAATTCTACTATTCTACTTGTTGCTCCTTACATATATATCTGCATTGTTCATATCCTATTTGAGCTCTTTGCCTGACAGCGGGTCTGATTTCAGGGCGGATTTCAGCAAGAGAAAAGTAAAACTCTGGCATTGGTCAAAGAAATAGTGTATAGTTATATAGAGGAGGTATTTGACTTAAACTGTTAAAGTGACAAGCAGATCAGGGAGAATTAGGCTGCAAATGAAACCTTCCATGTTAGGAAAGTACAAAAGTAGTGCGTTTCATCTCAACACTTATTCTTTTGCACATTTCAATCAGGCATAGTTTTACAACAAAGCTGATAGCAGAACAGATGCATAACACTGACATCTACTGGTTGATGTAACACAGCAGTTGTTCTGTTGCAGATAATCTGGATTTGGTGATCTCCCAAACTGGGTATCTGGATCAGATTGAACAAATCCAAAATTGCTTTGAAAAACCAGCTCAAAGCTGAGATGGATTACGTGATCCTGGATCCCAAAGGAAAGGATTAGCAAATCCAGATCCATTTCAACCAGATTAAACCTTTTGAAGTGCCTTTTTTTTTTTTTAAATTTATTTATTTTTTGTTGTTTTTTTTTAGGTTTTAGTTTACTTGACTAGAGTTCCAAGCTAGATATGTTTCCTCTACTTGGCCTGAGTGTTTCATTCAGATACAGCTTTCTCTGGGTCTCCTCTTTTACCAAAGAGGTGGAGCTGTAGAGATGACTTCTGTCAAAGCCATCAGCCGAGCAGCAGATGTACCATCGCCTTGATGTCCTCCATGGTTCTGATGCCCTTTTGTCGCATACAAATATAGTCCCAGGACTTTTGGGTCACCATGCTGTGATGACCTCAACCACATGGAAGTGGTCCTCCATGGCAGTGGTCCCCAGCCTATAATCCCGGAAGACCCCCTTCATGCAACTTCCAAAAAGCTGTGGACTCCACCATCTGCCCTGTGCTGAAACCATTCTTGGTCTTTTTTTTTTGCTTTTATTAGCCGCTTTTCACCATAAATGTTGCATTCTGGTTTACTTCTTCCTTTCCTTTTTTTTCTTTTTAAATTAAGGCTGAATAATCTGCTCTGTCATTTCTCAAACTTGTCTTGTCATGATCAAAATGAGTTTTTTGGGCTCTGAAAACACTGGTTCACACCTAATGATTAAAAACTTAAAGGTGATAGCTACAACTCTTTAAACAAAACCTTTTTTTTTTCTTAAATGATACATCCACACAATGTCTAGAGGGGTGCAGAATATTATTTTACCCCAATTTTTTTTATAGCTTATATATAATTGTTTTGTCATTTTTGACAGGTCTAAATAGTAATCTCAACATGAAGAACGAAACCCCAATGATCATTGTTCGCCACTTACAATATATTCAATTAGACACATTACATCATAGCTTCTTTTTAATGTTATGATCAATATTTCTAACGTACAATAACATCACTCATAATCTCTGAGCAGCAACAGCTTTGTACGCAGCAGCAGCCAACTGTTTCTATGCTTCAGGTATTTAACATTTTGGTTTTTAATGAATGCTTTTGTCTCCATCTTGTGGCAGAATCCCAAATCTACAATTAAATTCAACTTAAACATGTTTAACTCATCCCTGTATTCTGTCAAATCTCATTTATTTATAAATGATAAGACTTGACACCAAAGGAGTAAAAGCAAACAAAGCTATATGTTAATTACGGCTAGATTTGAATCTAAATGATGACATAAAACTATCACAACACACATTCATATTGTGTAGTTGGATGATTGGTTTGATTTTCTGGACTGACTTTTGTGCATTTAAGATGACTGACATTCATGTTTTTTGTATTCTATTTATTTCCTCTGATGTATGGCTAAAATAATCCAGGATTAGTGCGCAGATGCAAGTCTTTTTGCATAAGACCACACAGTAGAGAAAAGCATTTAAACAGTAAAAATGATCCCTCCCTCTTATAGTTCTTTAATCATATGCCTTGTACAGTTTTGTGTTTGTTTTCATTTGCTGCAAGACTAACTGCCCTACGGGGACACAAATAAAAATGAATATGAATCTGTAAAAGCAGACAAAAATCAAAATCATTAGTTGCATGAATCGGAGCAGTATTTTGTAAATTGATAAATTCCTCCCCAGGATTAATCAAGTATCTTGATTTGATTTTTACAATGGCTTTATAAGGAAAATGCAGGGTCATTTAAGGCCCAGCTGGCAATCACGTCCCTTTTTTAATCAACCTTCTTTTCAGGCTTCATTCACTGTTTTTCCTGCTGAGCCTCTAAATGTCTTTGTGCTGCTCTCAGTGTGTCCTGCAAGTCTTTGTAACGGGCCAGAGAGCAGGCCTCCTCCAGCTGGGCCCAGCGGTAGTCCTGGTGCTCGTCGGACAAAGTCACAGCCGTCCCCGGGTCTCTCAGCTCGGCCAGCCAGTACAGCACCTCTTTGGGTCTGCCGCGAACCTCGTAGCGCAGCTCTTGAACGAAATCGTCAATCACCTTCAGATGCTCCACGGCAAGCCCCGCCTCTTCCTTGGTTTCCCTCAGTGCTGTGGTGAGGTCATCCTCACCTGGGTCCACGTGACCTGGCCGTAAACTTACAACAGTTACATACACTTAAATCTATACACACAGAAGGTAATTTAATCTTTTTAACACACCTTTGGGTGGCGTCCAGTGGTGTTCCCCATAAGAAGTCTGTAAGAGGAGATACTCGATGCTGCCTGGTGGGGGTACGGAGCCGACAAGACGACGAAACACGATAAAGCCGCAAGCTCGTAGTGCCATTTTCACGTCTAACATAGTGGGCAAACAAACATTTTTTTGCATTTTGTTAAAACAGACTTGCATGTTGATATTGTCTTTCAGACAAAAGCTTTAGCTGGACTCAACAGCAAAGTGTGTGAAAACACTCCTAATATCTACATCTGACTGAGAATCAGCAGGATGTTTTTTTTTTTTTTTTAAATCTAATCTTTATTTTATTCTAACAGGAAAATCACTATTAACAGATTCTGATACCAAGAGATGACCTAGCCAAACAAAAAAGGGAAAGAACAAAACAAAAAATACAATCTGAACAATAATGCATACATGAATTTAAATAAATTTTCAGAAATGTGCTGAAAAAAATTCTGATCTTTAGAGGCATGACGTTACAGGTTATAGGTCTCGAAGGTCTGCTGCTTATGATGTCTCTGTGGAACAGTCATTTTGGTGAAAGATGGAAGGAACATTCAGTTTTTGTGGAAAGATTATTATATAATCCTTAATTGCAGTAATTTGACTTAGCCCCAATACAAAAGTTGGCTTTTCAAATGATAGGAATGGGCGATATGTTATCATGTACAACATGCCGTCAAAGAAATTCCCCATGGTGATCATTTGTCATCTCACGATAAAATCGATAAATTCAGTTCATCATGTAGTGTTTTCAGTTGCACTACTTTGTGATTTTCTATAAGCAAAGTTATTTTTGCTGTTTAATAAATGTTGAATTTGTTCTCATATTTCAGACTTTGGTTTCATTGGTGTCACTACAGTTTTGCAATACAGGTGTACTACTTGAATTTAACTGATGTAGTTTAGTGGCTTCTAGTATCATTTTAGGGCTCTCAAGACAGAATGTAATGACATATTTATAATCCATAAAATAAGGTTTAATTTTTTTTAAACGTCACTTATTGTTTTGATAAAAACCAAAAATTATCATGATACATTTTTTAGTCGATATCCCCCATTACCTATTCCACAAGTCTGTTGGGAACCATGACCAGGTCCTGGTCAAAATCTGCAAAAATGATTATTTAAATCTGAATCAAATCTCCCACACAGCATACAGATTGATGAAACTTATTTTCTGATTTGTCAAACGTTTATTCTATTTGTGAACATGAAATTTTCTGCTCATTTTATGACTTAAATCTTCCCATATTGTTCAACAGCAATAGTTGTCCTCGGTCCTTCTGTAAGGTTGCCGATTAAAGGACAATTATTGAAAGCCTTTGGGCCTGAGGAGGACATAGTTTCTTGTCAAAAGTTTTTCTACCCACAAAGAGCTTCTTGGAAAGTGTCAAAATAGTCATAAAATGAGCTTAATTCGCATTTTCCACAAATAAAGCATACTTGACCACTATGTTAGCTAGCTAGCCTTCTTTGTTTTTATAAGTTCCGCTCTACTCTGTCGTTTTTCTACCCTTCGCACTGACTGCTGGGCACATGAACAGTTAACTGTTTTATTCTTCAAAATGTCAACCACTTACTCTTAGTAGTAACAAGATTTCATTGAGCGCAGGCTGACTTTTCTGTGAGCTCAGCTGTGAGCGCAGCAGCGCACCAACAAATGGGTCCGACCCTGTTTGACGACTCATACAAATAGTTCCGCTTTCCATGAACGGGATGCCCGGTTAAAAATGAAAAGTTCTCATTAAGCCCACATTCAAATATATTTATTATGAGTGTGCATGAGCAAATTCTGCTCATTGTAAGATATTGACCCACTGTCTCAAGTCATCATCCTCAACTTTTAATCCAGGGACAAGGTTTCAATGTGGATTTCAGGAATAAAATGTGGCAAAACACTGAAATGAGTCATTAGTCTTAAAGAAATCATTTGTGTCATACACTTTTAGTTTTGTTTCACATTTGGCTTTTACTCAGGTTAAAGCCAAGCTTAGGTGTTGCTCAAAAGGAAGTTGGAAAGACAGCTATGTGGTAGTGGGGTTGAATTAAATAACTTTATACTTTCTCCCACTCCTTTTCAAACATGAGATTAATTTATTTCGGTGTGATGATTGAAGTGGAATGTCCACCCACACTGCTACCAATGTTACTGTTATCTGTATTGTTTATTATTTGTTTATTATCTATTATTTGATCTAATTCAGATAACTTTTGTCTGGACTAAATCTTTTGAACAATATTCCCACTAATCTTCTTTTATTACACTGGATTAAAATCCATACATCATTTGGGGTTGAGCTTTATAATAAGATAAATGGAAATTGGGTAGTTATGGCTGAATTTTTCATAGTTGTCAGACTTAATACTATTAAATAAACTTCCCTAAATAAAGGAAAGGTGACATTTCAGAAGTATGCCTGATTTCTCTGGCATCCAAAATGCAATTCTCTGTCATATAGCCCTTTCATATCTGATTTATTTTGCCCTGTGCAAAACATTGTTTCCTAAAGATGAAGCTAAGTAGCCTGTTAAATGAAAAGACATAAAGAACAACAAAGAAAAATTTGCATTTTTGTACCATTTCTGGACAGTAATATTAAACTAAATGCATAATGTACTGTATATGCATTTAGTTGTTTTATTTTATAGATAAACATCAGTTTTGTGTCAGTGCCATTGTTTCCTGTCAGTATGTGATTATGTGCACTCAGCAGTCATTTTATTTGCATACACGTGAAATGAAACTAATGCAAATTGATCAAGACTACCATGGATCTCAATTAATGAAACATCTATACTTTTAGATTAGGATCATTTTCTTTAAAGTGATTATTTGTGATTAATACTAAAGTCTACAAATGGTGTAACATGACAAAATTGCTTTGCCCCTGAAGCAAATTTACATTTCCTGAGTCATTTTAACCAAACAAAAGAGGCATTTACATTTCCTACCATAGAAAAGTAGAATGAAATCAAGCAAATTTGCTTGCTTTAAGCACAAGCACACATTAAATTTGTTCTTAAATTTGATGATTCAAAGCAGAAAATCAGTTTTATACAACGGCCTAAAAAATTAAAATGATGCATTCTTTAAACAGAATTAATTTTAGTGACATCCTGCGAGAAATTTCTGTCACGTTGTTCAAAGAAAATTATTTTACAAACATGTTTCTTTACAATTAAACACGTGTCAGAACGGAAGCTCTCAGGTTAATGGAGGTTGGCGTCTGACAGGAGTTAGATAAGATACAAACCAGACTAGGTTGGGTCCTCTGAAGACAGCTTGTGTGTGAAGATAATAGAGAGAGGCTCTACTTCCCTCACAACCCTGAACTGTCAGCAGAACTGTTGTTCCATTTGACAGAGGAGACACAGCCACTGACTTTCAAGGTAAAGCCTAAAAAAGAGGTAAATTGCTTTGTCATTTTCGAACAAAATCATAAATATATAAGGAGAATGATGCAAACTGAGAGTAGTGTAGCAATATGCTGAATTAAATGGTTCAAATATATCTTATGTATGTCCCAAAAGGCTAAATTGTCCTGTCTGTCATTTTGCTGTTCTGTACCTCCTTTCTGAAAATCAGCTGTCTTTGTTTTCGCCACAGGCTTAAGGACACGTGACTTTTCCTGTTACTACTGTGCTTAGTCAGCCTGCACTGTAGTACTCATTATCCCACTCTGCTATACATGACTCATATTTTCATCCACATACTGCTTACATGCTGCATACATGGAGATTGCAAGAGGACATGATGTTGCACTGTGGCTTCTTCAATGTCTAGAATAAAGGATTTAATCTAATTTTTGTTCTGTGATCCATATTCCACTTCATGCATGAAACTGGAATCACTGGACATTTGATGTGTGTGAAGTGGGTTTTGGCAGCTGTTTTGTGTGTTTATCTTGGTAAACATGTGTCCGCGAAGTGATGGAGGAATATTTTAGTTAAGTGCTGCAGGTCTCAGTGTGTTTGTAAAAAAAGGTGATCGGTGCCAAGAGATGTTTTAGCTTGAGAGTTCTGGAGGTGTTATGGACTTAATTTAAGCTGACAGCTGTGACGCGAGGCGCCAACACAGTAATCTGTTTTGTTGACAAATCCAAAAGCCACGATTTCTGAAAGTAGTGTGTGATTCAGAGGAAGTTCTCAAACTAAAACATATTGTGGACATACTGTTCTAGAGATGTTGATGTAGGGATTGTTGCTGTTTTACACCCAGTCTTGTGGACATGAAAACTTGACCGTGTTTGTAAATGATAAATATGACAAATTGTGATTTTTCTTGCCTCCTGTTTAAGCAGAATTATACGGCCATGGAGAAGAGTGACCAGCCAGCTGGAGATCTTCATTTTGTAGGCAAGAAGGATGAACTGATTGCAGCAAAGCGCTCTTTCAGAACTGTAGAGGGCCGGGACATCCTGGTTATCCACCACCAGGATGGCTTCTATGCCATCGACTCTTACTGTTATCGTAAGTATGTGTTCTAGGTGACAATCCACAATAATCTCCATTTGAGACATGGAAAGTACTATATCTGTTCTGTTAAACTGCTAGCCAATAGACATTATTCAGCAATACAATATAATACATTATGCTCTGAACAGTAGATGACTAAAGCCCCATTTTACTCAATAAAAATCCTATAATGTTATTTTATGCTTTAGTTAAAAATAAAGCACAAAATACTGCAGTTATATGTAAATAATCCAAACTCCATGTTGAATTGAAATAAACATGATGAAGCTTAATCATGTTAACAGACGTCAGCTGAGTTAATATGATTGGACAGAAATAGAGCATCCCAGAGAAGTTGACTACAATTAATAGTAACATTCCTAAACTAACACCTCTGAATGTAAAACTGCAAAGAAAAGTGGATTTTCTTGTTTACATAATGTCTACTAAATATCACAAGTCAGTGTTGCCCTTCAATAGATGTATTGGTTGTCTTCAGAATTATTCATACCCTCCAATTAATGAAAAGCCTAAATTCACAATAATTCAAATAACAGGAAACAAAAAAAGCTAATAATAAATAAAATTTCATAAAATTCTAATTTAGTGAAGTATTATATTGCTTTTGAAGTGTGGTTGGAAATAATAATTAAAATAAAACAAACAAACAAAACTGTCCGGGACCAAAATACCTATCGACAGATGCAAAAGTCTTTTTGAACATTAGAGAAAACACCTGATTGCAGTGATCACCTCAAAGTAATGCTCCAGAAAAATTTAGCATCGGAGCCCCATCATGCTTGTTTTCATGTTTTATTTTTTGTGTGTTTGTTTTTAATATTTCTTTCGAACCACAATTCAAAAGCAGTGTCATAATTTTCATAGAATTTTAATTTATTATTACTTTTTTCAATTTCAACTTATTTCACTGACAGCTGTTTTTTTTCCCTTTCCTAATTTTGAGGACGACTGTAGATATTCATGATGCAAATCTTTTATAACAGCACAATGCTGAAAAGAAAGATAACTTAATGTCATTTAGAAATTTTGTCCCTATAAAGAGTTCATGTGAAAAAAGAGGAGCACACAGTCTTTCAGTTGTGAGTAGGGATGGCTTTTTTTTTTCCTTTACTGATATCCAATATATTGATATTGTCCAACTCTTTTTTTTTTTCAAAATATTTTTATTGAACAAATGAGATACCTTCATTGGAAGATGCAATAGACGCCTTTTCTTGTGAATATACAAACACATGCACACATGCACACGGGCAAATACCTGCCAATACATACAAGCCATAGAGCTATCTGCAAACCATGTACAGTTGTACACATGAAAGCAAGTCTGACTAATGTTTCGTAAGAAAACATTGGTGTAATTAAGGAGTTTGTGACAGATAATGCCTTATTTAGAGGCTGCACGCGGTTGCCCCATCACTTCCATTATCAGACATACGCTGATCTGGAGAGGATCTCAATATCTCCCAAAGGAATTCAAGTCGCACCAAAACTGTCTGGGTGAGTAAATGAATGCATTTCATGCTAGAAAATAGGTCCAGATTGAAAAAAAACTAACTTCCCCTTCAAGTACAAGTGAGGTGTTAGGAATCCCAAATATAGCAATCTGTGAGCAGGGTTTCAAATTGACTCCAAGAACAGTGGAAATAACAGTGAAATAACCAGTCCAAAACCCATAGAAATTAGGGCAGAGAAAGATCATATGACTAAGGTGGCAGGAGAGCCATGACATTCATCTTCTACATCTGAATATAACAGAGTCTGGACTTAGAAAAGTGGACTTTAAACTGAATAAGTCCAAGACTGGCACAAGAGGTGGTAGACCGTGTCCTGACTATAGCATGTTGCCAGAAGTCATCGCTTAACTGTATTCCTACTGTAGCTCCCTTTCCCATGCAACCTTAGTCTTGAAGCGCCACAGATTGTCTAAATGAAGTATACGCTCGAGATCATTCCTCTCTGAATTGGATTATGTGAAATCAAACTTTCCCTGGGCTGCACAGGAGGTGTAAAAGGGAAATTATGGGGAGAAAAAATCCAAAGCACAACAGGCGGCTTCCCCAGACTACATGCCGAAGTGTCCTTGGGCAAGACACCGAACCCCAAGTTGCCTATTGGGGTATGAATGTGTGCATGATTGTGTGTGTGACTGGGTGAATGTGATATGTAGTGTAAAGTGCTTTGAGCGGTTCGTGTGACTGGAAAAGCGCTATATAAGTACAGTCCATTTACCATTCCATTTAACAGCAAATGGAGGTGTTGCAGAGGTCCAGCCAAGATCCCAACCTAAACTCAACTGGAATAATGTGGTTAGAGCTTGAGAAAGCTGTGCTTGCAAAACTCAATTAATTGAAATGATGCTGTTAAAGGCAGGAGGCCAAAACTGCTCCACATAAATGTAACTGATTACATTTAAAAGAAAATTTAAACTTCAAGTCATTGCTGCGAAAGTTACCATAGGCAACTGCTTCTGGAGATGAAGGCTACTTGCTTTTTCATGCACCATTTCTGCAGTTTGGCTTAGTTTTAGTTTGATAAATAATAACATGATGTAATATGTCATCTGATGTTGTTCATCTGAAGTTGTATTTTAAGACCAGCAGAGACCAGATGATTGTTACCATGTCTATATGTAAAAGAATAGAAAGAGACTGTACTTGCTTTTTCACAAGGCTTCATGTATCAGCTCATGTATCAGAACAACATTGTCTGATCACGACGAGTAAACATGATTTTTTTTCTTCCTAATGGATATGACATGTAGCATCAGTCGAGCAAATGAATGAAATACTGAGTGGCAGTGATATGCAGGCAGTCAGACAGCACTGCTCTGGAGACACACATGATTCATGATGGAAATCTTTGCATAGACTCAGGGAAAACTTACAATCTTTGTCAGGAAACACAGTTCATTGTTGTATCCAGGAATATATGTTAAAACTACAATACAAAGAACAAAACCGCACACAAACATGTTACATACAACCCCAGACAGTCTGCTGCCGTCTCTGGACTGAGGTGAAGTAAAAGCTGCCTTCTGATCTAACAAGTTCATATTTGAAACTCTTTTTATTTGAATATTATAGATGCCCTATTTTCCTAACTCAGGAGAAGATGAATCATCCACTTTCTTTTAAGCGAACAGCTCAAAAGCCATCATCCATATTGGTGTGGGGTGGATTTTATACGGTGGGTACGGAAAGAATTCAGATCCCTTTAAACTTTTCAGTCTTTGTTTCATTGCAGCCCTTTGCTAAAATAAAAAAAGTTAATTTTATTTGTCATTAATGTACACTCAGCACTCCATCCTGACAGAAAAAAACTGAAATGTAGAAATTTTTGCAAATTTATTAAAAAAGAAAAACTGAAATATCACGTGGTCAAAAGTATTCAGACCCTTTGCAGTGACACTCATATTTTACTCACAGGCTGTCCATTTATTCTGATCCTCCTTGAGATGGTTCTACTCCTTCTTTGGAGTCCAGCTGTGTTTAATTAAACTGATTGGACTTGATTAGGAAAGACACACACCTGTCTATATCAGACCTTACAGCTCACAGTGCATGTCAGAGCAAATGAGAATCATGAGGTGGAAGGAACTGTCCAAGGAGCTCAGAGACAGAATTGTGGTGAGGCACAGATCTGGACAAGGTTACAAAAGAGTTTCTGCAGCACTAAAGGTTCCTAAGAGCACGGTGGCCTCCAAATGGAAGAAGTTTGGGACGACCAGAACTCTTCCTAGACCCGGCCGTCCAGCCAAACTGAGCAATCGTGGGAGAAGAGCCTTGATGAGAGAGGTAAAGAAGAAGCCAAAGATCACTGTGGCTGAGCTCCAGAGATGCAGTAGGGAGATGGAGAAAGTTCCACAAAGTCAACTATCACTGCAGCCTCCACCAGTCGGAGTTTTATGGCAGAGTGGCCCGACGGAAGCCTCTCCTCAGTGCAGACATATGAAAGTCTGCAGTTCGCCAAAAAACACATGAAGGACTCCCTTCATGAGACCAAGATTGAACTTTTTGGAGTTAATTCTAAGCGGTATGTGTGGAAAACCAGGCACTGCTCATCACTGGCCCAATATGATTCCAACAGTGAAACATGGTGGTGGCAGCATCATGCTATGGGGGTGTTTTTCAGCTCCAGGGACAGGACGACTGGTTGCAATTGAAGGAAAGATGAATGCGGCCAAGTACAGAGAGATCCTGGGAGAAAACCTCTTCCAGAGTTCAGGACCTCAGACTGGGCCGAAGGTTCACCTTCCAACAAGACAATGACCCTCAGCACACAGCTGAAATAACAGAGAAGTGGCTTCAGAACAACTCTGTGACCATTCTGGACCGGACCGGCCAGAGCACTGACTTAAACCCAACTGAGCATCTCTGGAGAGACCTGAAAATGGCTGAACACCACTGCTCACCATCCAACCTGAAAGAACTGGAGATGATCTGTAAGGAAGAATGGAGAAGATCCCAAATCCAGATGTGAAAAACTTGTTGCATCATTCCCAAGAAGACTCATGGCTGTACGAGCTCAAAAGGTGCTTCTACTCAATACTGAGCAAAGGGTCTGAATACTTATGACCATGTGATATTTCAGTTTTTCTTTTGTAATACATTTGCAAAATTTTCTACATTTCTGTTTTTTTTTCTGTCAAGATGGGGTGCTGAGTGACATTAATGAGAAATTAAATGAACATTCTTGATTTTGGCAAATGGCTGCAATGAAACAAAGAGTGAAAAGTTTAAAGGGGTCTGAAAGCTTTCCGTACCCACCGTAAATGGCATAGGTAAGTGAAGGAAACATTTCTGTTCATACAGGAGCATAAAAAATATTTCTTTTTCTATTGATGTTGTCAAGTTCAAAGTGAAAATATCCGTTTTCACAATAAATGTGTTATTATTTTATATCACTGTCAATCCATTCCAATCCAACTTTATTTCTTGCACTTTCACCACTGTAAATACAAAGTGGTGTACGACATAATATACGTAAAAATTGAATCCATAAAACCACACCAAGTAAAAGACCCAGTAAGAAAAAGAAAAACAAACAATAAAAACAGTTAAACCAAAATAAAACATAAAAAAGTGGTGTGGAATGCCAAGGAAAAGAGATGAGATTTTACGAGACTCTTAAAACCTGACAGCAAGTTAAATATGGAATTTAATCTTTTCATCATTAGGTCATTTTTCTGCTTCCTATCAGAAATTACATACTCAAAATAAATCAATCATGTCTTAATAATAAGGTCTATATGAAACATCTTGGTTTTAAAAGAAAATTAAGACATGTGATAACTAAAAACAGAATCAGAGTCAAGATATGTCTTAAAAATTTCACTTAGACCTTATTCAGAATAAATCCCCACTATATCTAGAGCAAAAATAACATTTGAATAATAAGATTTTAACTTATTTAGGAAATACTAAAGTAATATCTGATGAGTAACTGTTCAAAGCTAAAAAAAAAAAAAAAAAAAGGGAAAAGAAAGTGAACTTGAGCAGTTTTATGTTTTACAAAAATCTACAGTATATGTGCCATTTGTCCTTTTCAGACTATAAAGCTAATTACACTTGGGAGAAAATATTCAACACTTAGGAAAATGAAATTACGTCCTTCTGCAACCCGCTGAATGGCTTTTAATGTTTTATGTAAAGCACTTGGAATTGTTGTGCACATGCTATACAAATAAACTCGCCTTGTCCACAGTTGATAAGTTAGCATGTTGTTAATTCTCTTTTAACTTTTAACTCTTTTATTTCCTGTCAGATGCTGGAGGAATGCTGCAGAATGGAGATATTGAGGTGAGGTTCTCATGTGATTGAAGAGAAGATGATACAACTTTGCCTCAGCGGAAAGATGCTATAATGTAATTTTAAGTTAGAGTACTGGACGTAGTTTTTATTTTGATCTTATTCCTGCTTTCACATGTAAATCTAGGTGTACTTAAACACCCACAGGCAGCTGTTGGGCAGGGCAGAGACAGAGGGGGATTCTGTAATTAGGATATCAAATTTGCATAACATTAACATTATGCTACCTGCTCTCTTCCCACACACACACTCACACACACACAGGAAATTAATGGCAATCTGTGCATAATTTGTCCGAAGCACAAATACAAGATCTCTTTAGCCGAAGGGGAGGGCTGGTACAAGGGCACTGACCCCAGGGAAAAGACACCTGTGCCCAGATGGTACTCCAAAGGTGTGAAGCAGCGGACCCACACGGTCACCGAGAACAATGGGGAAATCTTTGTGAAACTCTCCGTGCATCCAGGATGGATCGAGTCAGACTACTACCAAGGAGAAAAGGGCAAGCTGGAAAGAGCCAAAGCTGAGGAAGCGGAGAAGAAAACATCCGTTACAGACGACGACAGCTAAACGTTGCCTCTCAATAGTTTCCTTTTGCCTCCTCTGATCTCCTGCACTGCTTATGACTGGTTAAATAAATTGGAGGTGGAATTATAAATGACATTAGAATTTTAAATTGTATGGTTTATATAGTTTACACAAGTTTGGTTCCTTTGTTTCTCTAAATCATCCTCACTAAATAAACTTTTCTGTAGATGTAATTTTATTTATTTCTCTGTCCTTTAACACTGAACAGGAGAATGAGATGGTCACACTTTTTCTTTCACATATGCAGTGAATTAATGGATATTATGAAAATGTCTATAGTGATCAAAAAGTTATTGAAGTGGAAAATTGTTAATAATAATTCTGTTTGATTCAGGCATCATCAAAAAGCAGCATCGGGTCTCAGGCTGCATGCATAAGAGTCTTTGGCCTTTAAGTTATGGCATGTTTGCTGTCCAACTAGAGAGATGAAAAGTTGCTTAATTAAAGGAGAAGTTACACGTCACTGTTCTTATATTTATTAGAGGTGCATGATAATTATCGGGCCAATAATTATCAGCCTGATAACAGAAAATTATTATATCATTCCGTTGAGTCCGATATCATGACAACTTGCCCCAATAACATATATATTATTTTTTATCAGCACAGCAGTGCTCTGCTCACATTATGAGAACAGAATTATTGTGGTATATGTCCTCAAAATTATTCATACCCTCCAATGAAAGAAAAAAAAAAAATCAGCTGTTCGTAAAATGAGTTGAAATTGACAAAGTAATAATACATTTAAATTCGATGAAAATCATGGCTTTGATTTTGAATTGTGGTTAAAAAGAAATGTTAAAAACAAACACACAAAAAAATAAAACAAGTTGACGATCATGATGGGGCTCCAAAGCTAAAATTTTGTTGACTATCACTTTAATTGTTTGATTGTTATTATTATAATTATTATTGTTATTATTATTTTCAACCACGATTCAAGAGCAGTATCTTCTTTGACTCAATTAAATTTTTGTAAATTTTTATTTATTATTAATTCCTTTAGTTTCTTATTTGAATTGCTGTTGTGAATTTAGCTTTTTCTTTAATTGGAGGGTATGAATTATTTTGAGGACAACTGTACAGTAAATGCACTCTGTTTACATAGACAAGTCTAACATCCTGGTCATTATAATCATTTTAAAATTAACTTTTTCAGATTGAGTTACCATTCAATAAATATTTGAACCTAACCTGTCAGTGCATCATTTTCTGTTTTTTAACCTCTTGATTGCACTTTTTCAGTTTTTAATCCTGATCAATGTATTTGCATCAGTTCAAGGATTTTTGTATCCGTAAGCAATTCACCTTGTTTAAGTTGATGAGATATCAAATAGTTTTGTTTGATATCTTTCAGAAAATGTTTGAGAGGCTTGCTGATAGTTTTCCACTGGGAAAAAATGAATTCATTTCTTTATTTAAAGAGTGGAAAATATTTTTGGTTTTGTTGATAATATTGATGTCATGTTTAGGTATGTACTACAGTCGTCCTCAAAATTATTGATACCTTTCAATTAAAGAGAACAAAAATAAGCATGAAATTGACAAAAGTAATAATAAATAAAAATTCTATGAAAATCATGACATTGTTTTTGAATTATGGTTTGAAAGCAATATTTAAAATGAACACACACACAAAAAAAACAAGCATGGTGGGGCTCTGAAGCTAAAATTTTGTTGAGCAACACTTATAGACAATCACTGCAATCAGGTATTTTCTCTGATGTTCAATAAGACCTTTACACTTGTTGACAGGTACTTTGCTCCAATCTTAATGGGAAAGGTGCTCTAATGTGTCTGGGACAGTTTTGTTTGTTTGTTTTTCATTTATATATTATTATTATTTCCAACCACATTTAAAAAAAAAAATTCACTAAATTATAATTTTGTCAATTTTTGTTTATTATTAGTTTCCTGTTATTTGATTAACTATTATGAATTGAGCAATTTCTTTAATTGGAGGGTACGAATAATTTTTTAGGACAACTGTATGTGTGTTATTGGTTATCAGTTATTGGTATTGGGCTTTAGGAGCTTAAATTAATCGGTTATTGGATCGGTATAATTGTGCATTCCTAATATTTATTGGTGGTGCAATATCTTGAAAAGATTTAAAGAAATATGATGCTTTTATGGTGCAATTTATTTCAGTAATAGAAATTAACAAATTTGAATTAAAATTGATTGCATATAAAATACTGAAGAGTTGAATCCTTTCTTTTCTCAACCATTTGATTTATAGGGTCGAGACAGCTTGTCAGATTCACATTTCTGTGATTCACAGCAGTGCAAACTAAAAGAGTGGTGCTGCCCCAGAACTGCAAATGCCATGGGTTAAGAAGACAGAGGCTATGGAGTATAATGCTCCTCTGCATGAATGATGCTAGTCTCATGCTTACAGCAAACTCCCAGCACGGTCCGAAGGCTTTGGCCTATCTGACGTTTTGAATATAATCATGAAATGAACAGGGCCTCAGGTGACATGGAGTGAGGGGGTGACCACATGTGCATTGCTACTATGTATTAAATGTTAAAATATGATTATGTAGTCAAACGGGAAATCTTGACACAAGGCAGGGATGATTATCTGCAGGTGGTCATTTGTAATAGGTCAAGTGAGGGCTGTTTGTCAGGATAAAGAGCAGACTGTGTGAGGAAACTGCTAAAAAGAGCAACCAGGGGGAGAAAAACAGCATGTGAACAGCAGGGTTCGCTGCTATGATGGGATTTCAAAATTAAGATTGGTTTTATGTTGTGCTTTACATTATGTGGTTGTGAAAAACCCAAGAGGGTCTGATTAAATGCTAATGTCTCAGACTATTTTCCCTCTAAAATCACTTCGGAAGCCCTGGAGTTCGTCCAAAAGGGATTATCAGACCTAATTTATTACCTATTATCTGCTTACGCCACAAAACACTGCAGGAGTGTTCAGAATCTCTGACATTTTCTATATTTTCTGCACACAACCACCTTCACAAGACTTGAATGTAGAAAAATACATCCAAATTAACAACTGAGAGAAGTTATAGCTGCTAATTTATTATTTGGAAATAATTATCTAATATAATTTGTCCGCCACTCAGACCAAATTCAGAATGTGGTATGATGCTGAGCTGTTGATCAGTCCTGCTCATCAGCTTGGGGAATTTCAGCCCATTCCTCCGTACAGATCGGCTTCAGCTCAAGGATGTTGGGAAGCTTCTTCACATGAGCTGCTCGCTTCGTCTCCTTCCACAATATTTCTGTTAGATTAAGGTCAAGGCTTTGACTTGGCAAAACCAAAGCATCCACTTTCTTCTTCTTTATCATCCTGTGGTTGAACAATTTGTGAGTGCGGCTTGTTGTTTTGCTGCATGACTCATTTGTTCACAGAGAGATGTGCTGACATTTTCCTTTTGCATTTGCTTTTATAATTCAGATTTCATTGTTCCACAAATAGCTGTACTCACATGGATCACTTTTGATAATATTATCAATCCAATCAGAATAAAAAATGCTTCAAGTAAACACACAGGCACATTGGACTGATCTGAACTTTCAATCAGATTGAAAGGGATGCTTTGAATTTAATTGACAAGAAAATGAAACCATGCAAACATTTCATTGTAGGCCTATTTTTTCCACCCTGATTGTAGAAAATTTGTTCTTTTTCCCTATTTTCAAACCACATGAGAGTATGGTGCTGCTATGAGTGTCTGAAGGGTGACCGCACAGCCAAAGCAAAGATATGTTAAAGGGACACTGTGTAACTTTTGACCCAAACGTTACCCTAATGTAAGTAATAATAGATTATTTCTTGGGTCAATATGCAGCACTGGATGCATGTCGGTGTTCCGCGGGGGCTGTCCTCCTCAAAAACCATACATTATAACTTTGCAGGAGCGGATCCATCACTCGTTGGATCATGTGACCTGGAGCGCCTTTCTTTTTGACTCGTTGACTTCACTATCAGCTGATCAAAGTGGTCTAAAAACACGATTCTAAAACACAGATAAAAGCTGTTAAATTTTGCGACAGTTGTAGGAGAATCAGGTTTAATGACCATAGTGGCCAAAAATTACATGCAGGATCCCTTTAATAACAGGCATATTTTCGCAAACTTTAGAAGGGTTAAAGATTGCTAAACATCTTGTTGTAACTTACAGTGCTTCATTCTTCACTGAGGATATATTTGCCTGATATATTTTCCACAGATTAGCAGAAAGATCAACTTTTCACATGTCGGGAGAATTTGCAGTATGTAAACATTGGCATTTGTGCAGTACTTTCATGTACAAGACAATTCAAAGTGCTTTACATAAAAAAATTTAAAGCAGGGGGTGCCCAAAGTTGGTCCTCATGGGCCGCTGTCCTGCAGGTTTTCTATACTTCCCAGCCCCAACACACCTGACTCAAAATGAATCCAGCAGTCTATGCATTTCTACACAGCGACTCATTAATTCAAGTCAGGTGTGTTGGAGCAAAGTGACAAAGAAAACCTGCAGGACTGTAGCCGTTGAGGACCGGAGCTGGAAAACCCTAATTTAAAGAATTAGTACACCCACAGAATGATGTGCATTCATTTTCTACTCACCCTCATGCTGAGCAAAACCCTGGAGCACTTTTAACATCTCAAATGCAGCTGGAGAGCCGGGAGCTTTTCATTATCGGCTAACTGTCATATAATGGAGTTCACAGGCACT